>PTEX01000011.1:4856192-5074441 GCA_003342815.1 Eudromia elegans | reverse complement strand
TCCTTTTTTTTTTTTTTTTTTTTTTCTCAATGAAACAATTTTTCCATGAGTAAGGGAACAGAGAAATCTAGGAATGATGTATTAAATGAGTATTGTTAATTCAGCAAACATCTGTCAGGCATTAAGGTGTCGCACAGGTTGATTTAAATATATTTTTCTTCCAGTGTCCACATCCATCTTCTTATCTTGTCAGACCTGTCAAATAGTGATAAACTTATAAAACATTTAGTAAGAAAGGTGGATATTTCTTCATATTTTTAATTTTTTATGGAAGTATATAATCTTAGGAAAACAGTGCAGTGGAATTATGCACTTAAATATCATGACTTAGCTTAATCACTAAGAGCATAGTCCTAGAGTAGTACAGGAAAGATAGTCCTCTCGCTCAGAAATACATTTATGTAGGATAGTAAAGTTAAGAGTTGCATTTGGAGGGATTAGTATATATGGGTGACACAGAGAAGCAGATAGTTTAGCAATAGAGGTGGTACAAAAAATGACATATATATCCTGTAATACTAAAAGAAAGCTCCAAAATAAAAGCTTGGCTTTTCTGTTKTGAGATCTCATGTGATTCCGTGTGATGGTGGAAGATGAAATGAAAGCTAAGAAGTGGCCAGAGGAAAAAGAAATCCATGAAAAAACAGTTTTGTTGTTAAGTCCCACATCTCTCGCTTTGCTGAAATATATTTTGCTTATTGTACATTGAAAGTCTGTTAAAATAAACTCTGTAATAACAGAGTTTTTCCCTGGTCAAAGCTCTCTGTCTTCTTACAAGTGACTTGTCATTTACCTGRCTACTGCTAACGGCAGGAAAGGGTAACAATCTTGTATCTATCTCTAAATGCTTTTCTCTGTTTGTTTTCTTTTTTGTTTGTTTGTTTTTAATAAAATACTCCAGAGGAGTTGTGCTTCAGTACTGAATTGGGCCGTTTGAGATTTTGCGTGGTAGCTCGTCTCTGCTAAAGCACCCAACGAGACCTTATAGGAAGTAGCAAAAAGTTCTGAAAACACATTTCTGAGTGTGTTTAGATTAGGCCTTTATATATATGCCCAAAACCAAATCTAATTGCATCTGTTTATGCTGTAGTTTACTCTGTTGTCCTAGTAGATGAGTTCTTTTCATTTCACCTGCATATCCATCTTCTACAGGAATTAGTCTTCATGGATTGCCTGCTTGCTTCATGTACTTGATGTTCTCCATTGTTGATTTTGAAATATCTAAATAGCATTTAGTTGWTATGTGGAATGATGCAAACTGTTTTTAATCTTTTACTTTTGAAGACCTTTATTTGTGAATTGTGATGCAGTTTCCAAAATGACACTTTATTGTGGGTGCATCTAATGAGTCATATGAAAACTGTGCAAGTTCAAGACTTAAAACTAGAGATTCAAAATTGCCCAGATGTACAGTTTGAAATGAATTCTACTGTTAAACTTTCCAGGACTCTGCAGTGGGTCAAAATACAGATTTCCATGTACCCATATGTTGCTTAACATCAGATTCAATTTAATTGATCAAAAAAAATTTATGYCACCCACTATGACTTTGTCAATCAACTTGAATTCTTTAGTTTCCATGAAAGTCTARCTATTTATTATTGTCCTACTTTGTCTAACAAAGTTAACAGTTCATTTGCCTAAATACTGTCAGGCACAAAAGTACCATTGTCTGGAGAACAGCCCAGGAGATGGAGTCTAGTAGACGGGCACCCATTTAACTCTAAAGGAGAAATTCAGTTATTGTGCTAATGAATTCACAGCTACAGATTTGGTTTCTGAATTGTCTGACATCAGGTCTGTAAACCTGCTGTCTGTGTGTTTTGAATGCACCACRCAGCAAAATTACAAGAGACCTCATCCAAAGCTCACTAAAATTCCTGGGAAAGCTTTTCTTGACTTGATTCTTTTGATCAGGTCCATRGAAAATAAGATGTTTAAAATGTTGYTACTATACTGATCATAATATAAAGGTATAAAAATATTTAGATGTTTTGGAACTACTTATCAGAGTGCAGTAGTGAATATAAGCAGTAATATTTTCATTGCACYTGGTGTAGTGCAAAGCTGGAATAGTTACTTTTCTGACAAGAACCTAATTTTCTGTATTGTCATCTTACTTGTTAGTGTTATTTGAGTTACTCCTTGATTAAAATGTTAATAGTTGACCAGTGTGTTACAATTAGGACTTTGAAAAGTATTTAACATGCTTAATATTAAGCACTTAAATATGAAGTATATGAATGCATTTTTACCGTGAGAATGGAATGATGGCAGGAGAGAAAACAGCTTCCCACCCTGAATCTCCAGCATGTTGGCCAGGYGACATGTTTTCCATTAAGGAGGAGTTGAGAGTTACTTGAAACAACTAACAATTCCAGGCATCTAAGCCTGTTCTCTGCCAGCTTCAAGAATAGCAAAGTAATGCAGTCTTTATTTTTAATGGTAGTAAAAAACTACAAAGAAAAGATAATGATACAAAATGTTTAGAAATCTTCGCTCATTTTGATCAAGCACTTTTTTCTGCAAAATTGTTGACTGTGTGAAAAATCAAGTTACATGTTGCTTTTCAAGAAGTGTGGATCTAACAGAATTCTCTCAGATATAACTTGTAAAAGCACAGTCCTTTGGAGGAACCCGATTTTATAGTGTTTATAAAAGGCGAACATGTAACTTCAAATATAGTAGTGATATGAGTGGTGTTAATATAGGCACTACTAGCTTTACTAAGATGCAAACCAGGAATCTCAGTCCTAAGCTTCTTCAATTAATAGTATTTCTGCTTTAATTTTTTTTCAGTGTATGTAGTATAAGGCTGTAGTATTTTCTGTTGGATGATAAAGGGGATATAGCAAGTATCARCCTGAATGCATTTCATTCTAAAATTTTTCATAACCTAGCTTTTGTCATTAAATTTTTTTGCTTGGGCAGATACCTGTGTTTTAAGCTCACTGTGCATTTGTGGAGACATATTCCTGTCTGTAAACTATCTACAATTTACAGAACTTGCTGCATGTTTAGTTTATCACAGAGATTAAATCTCTAATTATATTGGGTAGTATAATTGGGAATGAAATGAAACTGTGATCCTGAATGTGGCTTACTAATGTAAAATATGGAACATATATTTGAATTGTACCAGACGAATTTATAATTTGGCATTAGCATTAAACAGCTGCTACCTTGATGTGTATCAATTTGCTATGCACAAATTTAAGAAAGAATGGGAAATAGTTCAGACACTATTCTGTCACCGTCTGCACTTTCTCCACAAATTACAAACATGTGGAACTGCCTATTTTAATACCAGTTATCTTGGGCCAAGAGGTTTTCATCTTTGAGAAACTCCATGTTACAATTTACCTACCCCAAAGGAATCGGATGACATTCTGATTTAATGTAACTCCAGATTTAAAGTAACAATATTACAATATACATTCCTCTTTTATATGTTTTCTTAATGTACTATATATGATTTGAGGACATTTCTCTATAAATGTTTCCAGATGAAATATATCATTTTATAGATGCACAGATAGGCACAGTGACTCAAACTAAATAAAGAATTTACCCTTGTGTAAATTAGAATGACAAAAATAGACAAGATGTAGTATATAATAACTTCCAATGAGCTTTTATTTTTATATGTAATTACCAGAAATTAAATAACCAGAAGACTGATTCAGCAATGAAGCTGACTGGGATTGCCAAGAGGAGGTTGGTAAATACACATTTTGCATACTGAATTATTTTAAGCAATTTATTTAAGTATACATTTATCTATTACCTCTGTCAAATCCCTCCTAACAATTGATTGCATTGCTTTGCTGCTTTAAAAAAAAAAAAATCAAATTCTGTAAATTGAATTATTTTAACTGACTAGCCATTATAGGTGTCCAAAACTTCCAGTGAGTCTCAAATCACTGAAATATGGTCTGGAGTTTTCTATTGTAGCCCAAAGCACCTAAATGGTTAAATAGAGTTTGCTTTTCATTTGGATGTATGAAATCTGGAGCTCTTTGCTCAGCATACCAGCTTCTAGCTTTCCGTATTCMATATCTGTTCCTCTGAATATGCTGGGGAACACAAGAGGTTGGATACAATGATATTCACCAGCAAGCTAACCTGTAATTGCCCTGGCAATGAATGTTTAATAGGAAGATGCTTAAATGCATTTTACAGCTGTGATTGCAGATTTATCAGCTGTTAGTACGTGTGGGTAAACTTCTCTGTGGCGTATCAGTAAACATCGCTCTCCCACCTCACACGTACGCCTCCTGATTGTCTTTTTATTGGTTCACATCCTGATGTAGTTCATCCCCACAAATCTGATAACTCTTTGCCAAGTTCCTCTCAGGAACACTGGGAGTTACAGCACATGTGGCTGAGCATGGGAACTGATACTCTTGGTAGCAGAGACTTGCTTTAAACCTGACTGAGAAGTCTATTAGACCCCACTAACAATTTGTCTTTCCTGTATAGAGCTCATCCTGTCACGCAATTAATAGCAAATATCATATTTCACCACTATGCTTATATGAGCTGTTGAATATATCCGTTGTGAACTGTTACTTCCCTCCGGAATCAGTGGAAAATGCTTTTTACTTGGATGCTTAGACTTGAATTCATGGTCTTGTAAATTCATCYAATTCAAATATTCACCTTTGTGGCAAGTGGCTTTATGGCAATGGTATTATTTTTGATAGTCTCGGCTAAACCAAAATAAATAAAAAGTAAATTAAAATTAAAGGGGACTGAGGCTATTATGTAGTGTATTGTCTCACCAACAGGAAACTTAGAGCACAGTTCTTGATAAAGAAAAGCTGGAGACTTGGTATGAGTGGGAATTTGAGCATAACTCAGGGAACAAATTCAGAAGGCCTACTATTGGGATGAGGTGGACTAATGAAGCTCACAACCAATGCRTTTCTGTTTTGTCAGTGGTGTAGAAATATCAGGCAAACAAGTTCACAGGTCTTCCTGAACCAGGCTGTGCTCTTGTTAGCTGTAGCAAGCTTTTATTCCATGACATGTCTCTGTGAGGTTTCAGATTGTGTGCTCATGTGAAGAGGCATTAAAATAGCTTGTTAGGTTTCATGGGCTGTGTGGCAATTAAAACTTCAGCCATAGTCCCACTTGTTTGTGCCTAGCTCTGTTGTAATGCTACAAGATCTATCAGTAAATGTTCTCCAAATGTCCTTCTGTAAGAAGAGGACCAAAACGGGAATGCCAGATACTAGGCATTGTGCTATGGACAACTTGTCTGCTCGCTTTTTAAGGCTCTTGGACAGCATGGTGGTTAGGGCATCCTGGCAGGTGGGAAACTGGTGCTTAGTTCTCTACYTCAGAAAATCACTGATTGCTCTCAATTGTGTTTTCCCATCTGTCAAATGAACATTTCAGCACCGCCTTCCCCTCTTGAAAAGGGTAAAACTTTGAAGGCTGTGGGATGTCATCATATGATCTAAACAGATGCCAAAAAATTGACTTGGCTGTAGTGCAGGCATAGAAGTTGTCTTGGTTTGTTTGGAGCACGGCTAAGTTCTGTTTACTTCCGGGATACAAAAAYCTGTCAGTTGTTGAGATTTTGTGTTACTGTCAGTTTTTATACTATCAAAGAGGTAGTCTTCTGAAACCACTAAAATAACCTGTAAGGGATCACAGAATCACAGAGTCTTTAGGGTTGGAAGGAACCTCTAGAGATCATCTAGYCCAAACCTCCTGCTCCATCTACGTAACTGGACCACTTGATGTCCAAATGGGCTTCTGTCAGCTCTGGAATGCTGTTTTTCGTGTTTACTACACACGACTAAAGCAATGTCCATACACTACAGACTGTTTAATATGTCTGATGGTTCTTCCAGCAGGAACATTTGTAACTTTGCTTTGGACAGAAATACCTGTCCTGATTTTCGGTTTAGCAAATATATTTGTTTCTACCTTAGAAGGTGCTGTAAAACAAGCTTTATGAAGATTAAAAAGGAAACAAGGGAAAAAGCTTTTAGTATTATATACGTGGATGTCAGTTTAGGATGGCTGTGACTTTTACCTTTGGCAGCGGAAAGCATCCCTGCCCAGACTATGCAGCACTGRCGTTCTGGTTGAACGCTGGAAGAGCTTTTTGAAGTCCTTGTCCTAG
Organism: Eudromia elegans; assembly: GCA_003342815.1. NCBI lineage: Eukaryota > Metazoa > Chordata > Aves > Tinamiformes > Tinamidae > Eudromia > Eudromia elegans. Next base: position 5,068,302 of record PTEX01000011.1, on the reverse strand, counting down.
ACCAACATGCACGACTGGATTTGTGGCCTTGCTGTCTTCAGCTTCTGTTTTTCAACCCCTTCTAAGTGGATCACAGATACCTCGGCAGCTGAATGCACCCGTTTGCTTTGCTGTAAGAAGGCACAACTTCCCCTGTTGTGCTCCGGACCTATAATTTTGTAATCAGACATCAGAGGCTGATTGTGATAATTGTGTGCCTAATCTGCATTTGGAATTACCAAGCTTATGCATGTCAATTAGATATTTGAGTCCACAATTAGATATTGCACATTCTGATAATTGCACATGGAAATTAGGCATACAGTTGCATGCAAATGTTTGTGCACACAGTTGAAGGTACCCAATGCAATCCCCAGGTAATTCAGATATTAATTTACAAGGCCTTCAGTATGACAGTAAAGAGAGCTGAGGTGGACAAATATTATTTATTACTGAAAGAACTATTTAAGATGCAAAGATTAAATTTAAACACACTAATGGCATCTTTTTTTCCACTAAAAACAAGGAATTCCTGCTTTCCAGGATTTTTTTGGATGAGGAAGTTATTTAWAGGGGAATTGCGATGTTTGATACCATAAAATGTCATTTCACTTTTTTTATTGATGAGTCATTGATCTGACACTTGGTCCTAGTTGGACTGCAGCACATTTGGAAGGCACCAAATTATGGAGTAGAAGTTGCAGGCAAATGTGGACAAATAGGGAAATTTTGAGGGGCCTACCGTAGTATGAAACACAGATATTGTCTTACACAGATTTGACTATTCTTTTGAAAATAACTTGCATTTTTTGATAACAGAAGGAGGCTAAAACATGACCGCAAGTGCACTGCTGTATTAAGTAGATTTGTAAAATCAGAAAAACTGAGTGTCTGGGGACTTGTGTTTTTCCCATAAATCTTTCTCAAATTAACACTTTTATGGTCCAGCATTGCTGTTGGTGGCAGTGTCAACAGTATGCCCTTTTAAGCCAGAATAAGGTGTTACTGTGTTGTAGAGTGGAAAACGGTGTCTCTGTAGAAGAGCAATAGAGGCACCAGCACCCTTTGCTTGCTTAACAATCTCGGCCAGATGTGACTTGATCCAAGGCAGGTCTCTGTGGTGCCTCTGAAGCGGAACACAACTTCTCCTGGCATAGATCCAGTTAATGCCAGGCACTCAGGGTGCCTGGTATGACAAAACCTAAACTGAACCTTAAAGAAATGTTAATTTAGGTGGTGTTTGATTTTTCTAGTGGGTATACAGCCTTGAAATATGTAAACAGCAAAGACAAGATTGAAAATCCTTCAAAGACAGACAGTGGAACCTTAGTAAAAAGCACAAATTCACTTCAGTAATTCAGTCTCTTTGCAGAATTACCTGCTAGCATCTGTTTGCTGTGAAGCCTGGAGGCAGAAAATATTGATTTGTTAAAATTCATAGTGCATGAAATTGATTTTTAGCATTTTTTACCATTCTGTATATCAAACAAAYGTCACTATTATATTTGTACATATATTAATAATGTATTTTTCAACATAGAGGTGTTATAGTGAAAGAAAAATTTTTTGACATATTGCATAAAATKAATTATAAACCAGAGACTGTGCCGTTTACTAATATATTTTAATAATCTGTTTATGCCGTATATTCAAGTGTGCGCATTGTATGATAATGTATGTGCATTGTCATAAACTTTCCAGTGTCAATGAAATGTTCAGAGCTTGATTGTAAAACAATTCTAGTTTATTGAGTAGTAATGTATTTCAGAGAGAAATGTACATTTAAAAAAATTTTAATGTATCTGATTTATGAAAGAGTATGATTAGAGTCTTATAAAATTCAGCTTTATGAATTTTCRGGGAAGTCTGTTGTGGTATGAAACCCTTGGGTAGTGTGACAGCGCTCTGTGACAGCTGTGAATTGACCTCTGTCACATTTTTGCAAGAGGAGGATTGTGAGCACAGGGCTCTTCCAGCAGGCTCAACTCCTGTGGTCAATGCAGAACTTCGTTTTGAAATTGTCTTTGACATCAGTGAAACGAGTAATAGTAAAAGGCTTGATTTCTGTATTATGCCTAACCATTAGCAACCTTTTCAAGTTTAAAAGTACCAATTATATGTGACAATGGTTTGCTCAGATGCTTCCTGGAAATTTTTGTAAAGAATCTCACTGAGAAATTTGACACTCATATGAACTTGAAATATTTTTTAGAAAATGGATGTATTTTTGAGTTTTTAACTTGCTTTAATGACTATAACAGTTCTGTGCTTTGGTTAAGCTTTGGTGTATAGATTAATGACCGTATACATTGAAGCCAACTTGAGTAATGACAACGGACAGTCTAGGGAAACTCTCCTCTTTGCTTTCCTCCTCTCTCACTTTGCAATACACATTAAATGAAGAACATGGACATGGGGCTTATGATCAATTTAGACCTAAGCTTCAGAGATGCTTAATGAAAAATGGGATATATTATAGCAAAGGAAACCATCAGTTTATTAAATATTTGGATATTTTATTTCATTCTCATTTTATTATTACTTATCAAAATATGAAGAGCATAATTCAAAGCAGAATAGTATTTTAATTTCAGTGCAAACATATTCACTTTGGCTTTTGTTGTATATAATAATGTTTGAAGAAAAACGTATGATTTATTATACTTTTTGTGTGAGTACCTCAGTATWTCCCACAATTTAGGCCTATATTTTCTTATTTCAAATGAATTTTACTACTCCAAAATGCTACTGTAATATCTTTTTATTTTACAAAATTAAAGAAAAATAGTTTCTATTATAGAGAATTAAAAGAATGATTTGTTTATTTGTTGATACCACATATGGTGCTCTTTTATACTGGCATGATTCATTATATTGTATTTAAGGATGTATTGCTCTTATAAATTTAAGAGATTTAACTTCCTTCTCTGTTATTTTCAGAAAGAAGTATGCAATGAAGTACTATTATCGCGTTGAAAATGTGTTACTTGGCACTTCATAGCTTACAATTTCTCTCAAAAATTGCAGTTTGAAGTGCCTATTTTGCCATTATCTTATAGAAGTGCCATTTTTCTTTGAGCTTCCTTAATTACTGATATTCTTATGTATGCTGTTGCAGCATACTGACAAGATTTCTCATGTTACTGTTTCAGCATTTCAGGGAGCACCTTGACAAGCTTTTTGCAAAAGGAATTGGAATGCTGGACATTGCTTTAAATGAAGCTTTCAACATGCTCAATGAAGTAAGTTGATGCTCTTTGGATATGTACTGCTGACATCTTTTCTGCTTTTGAGCAATTAGTGGCAATCATAAGATATTAAATGACCACTGTTTCAAAAACAGTATGTTGATAAAGCATTGTCTTATATAACAAGAGTTGTAAATGTGATACAAGATGCAAGCAAATTGACATTTKATATATACTGACCCTTTATATATATATGTGTGTATTTGCACAGTATAAACCTACTCACAAGTTTATTTTAATAGCTGGTGGAGGTGTTAAAGAATATCAGGGTAAAATACAGATTTCCCATTTTTAGATGATTCCTTTTTCTTTGGAAGGACTAATGTTTTAGCAATTACAGGAGATGCTGCATTTCATAAGCATTTTAAAAATGCACATAATTATTCCAGTCGCTAAGTGATTGCTCATTGCTTTTGACTTTTGGCCTGATGAGTAATATTTCTTACAGTTTACATAACAGGACTTCGTCTAACGGTTTTATACTTTATTTTTCTAAAAGTCTAGCATAATGGGAGAAATACAGAATTTTGAACACAAAGCATTTGGAATCATTTTTCTTAGCTGAGAGATATTAATATTATTTTTGCTATCTATTTGCCAAAAGTTGGGGCCAACTTCTGTTTTTTTATAACATTCCTGTGAATAATGTCTATGAACAGGCAGGCAGTCATTGCAATCTGGACATCATGAAAACGCAGATAATCCAGTGCAGAACATCTAGTTTTCCTCCCAAACTCCACTTAAAATTAATGTAGCATTCTTGATGCTCTAGGATATTGTCCTTCAAAGGAAAATTTAATTAAAATCAGACAAGTTATCTTTGCCTGAAGTGTTTTTCCTCACAAGGTGTACATCAATCTTATTGGTCGTCAAGAAAAGATTTTATGTAACGTATTTCAGAGAGATTTTTAAATCAATTTTGGCAAATTTGAAATATATTGCTCTGCTATGTATTCCAGCAGAGAATAATTTTAGCAATATTGAAATATGGCTAAAAGTATTGATTCAACTATCTCCTTGCTTTCCTGAGAATATGTATTGTAATGAGGAAGTTAAAAAGGAGGAAAATCAAGGGGAGTAAAAATGAAAGAAAAATAGCATGGAGTAGGTAGTCATAATATGCATTATGAGGAATGAAAATAAAACGTCTCTATTAAATATTTCCTGTGATATTGCTAATGAAAAATCTGCTTAGTTTTTCCTGTCTAAAACTTCTGCTTTGTTAAGATGAGTCTAGATTTAAGATTACCCAGTAAGGAAACCGATTTTGTCTTTTTTTTTTTTTTTTTTTTTGGAGACGACAAACAACTCGCTGGTCCAGGGTCTGTATACTAGTGAACGCTCACACAAAGCTGTAGCAAAGCTCGTTAATAAGACACGTGGCAAATGCTGTTGTGACAGGCTGAAACACTGAAGGTGTCAAAGGCTCCCATAGGTTTTAAGGAGGGAGGAAGTGTGAGATATTTCAGTTTTCTTTAGTCTGAAGGCTAACAGGCCTTAATAAGACTAGACTTTAACAAGACTAATAAGACTAAACCTGATTTGCTGTTTCCAGAAAAGATTTTCCTTCATTAAAAAGAAAAAAAGTATATTTGTATGTTTTTTTTCTGATAATTTAAACATATTGGGTGGCAACTTTATACTAATTTAGGACACATACATATGGAGAAACATTTAGATAGAGGAGTCATCTAGACAAGTCAGTACCAGGTGTCTGGCAGGTGAATGGAAAAAAAAAAAAAATCGTGAGGACATTTAATGGTTGAGTAGCCTTTAAAAAGTATGTCGCACAAAATTTGGTACATCTGATACTWCTTGTCTTTGAATCAAGATTGCTTAAAGGCTTTTAAAAACTTCTCCCAAACAACAAAAAAGTGATGATTATCCCACAGTTCGAACTAGTCATTTGATGGCCAAGTTACTGGGTTGAAATGTATGTATTATATTTCTAGATGATCAGCAATTTTCCTTTTTTTTTTTTTTTTTTTCTTTATGATGAAACTGCTGCTGTGCATTTAGGCTATTCTACCTCCTGCTGCTTATCAAAGAGGTTCCAGTTTATGTATACAAGTAGAGATGAGTCTCTTTACATATGGCTACTGTGGTGACAGTCAAGCTGCTAGTAGGAATGGTAAAGACTATTTTTCAAATTAATATTCCAAATATTCCTGTTTACATAGTGTGTTTCTTTCTTGGAATGAATAGTACTTCTCATAGCTTCACACTTCATATTCAGAAAAAATAAAAACATGAATTAATACTCTTTAATCAAATTTGAGGATATAAAAAGAAATATATCATGTTTAGTAACATGATTAAAATAATAAATCCATGCAGTGTTTATACTGCCAGAACTGTAACAGATCCAATTCTGATATAAACTTGCAGTGAGCCAAATGGAGGGTATTTCTGGTTGGTAGAACTCATTGTAACTAAATTTAATTGATTCTTATACATTAGTAAATATAGCTGAAAAAGCATTTTTTCTTTCCATATTTACTTTATGAAGATTTAATATAGGCATAGTTTGTCTAGAGCTTTCATGAGTGCAGAAGTTTAATTGCTCTTTTTTACAGTCCCAACTCCTCCTGTATGAGCAGGGTCACCTAGAGCACATTGCGCAGGTTCACCTCCAGGACCCGGGTGGGTTTTGAGTATCTTCAGTAGGAGGCTCCACGGGTTTTGGCCTAAGGTTTTACAGGGCTTTTAAAAAAATTTTTTTAACCTTTTCTAGTTTTATTAGATTCAATTGCTTTTAAATTCTGCATTTTTAAGAATGAATATATATATATGTACATAAAAAATATAAAGCTCAATTGGATTTTAAGTATAAAGACAAACTAACTGTAATTGAGCTAACAGAGAATAGAGCTCTATGCTAACTGACATGTATAGAAACTTTATCAACTATCACTTACATTTACAAGAGTCCTCTTGGAAAGACATATTATCAAAATCACAAATACCATAGAAAAAAATCCCGAGGAAGTGAGTTTGTTTGCTGGTCTCTCTCTGCCKTTTCCCGTCTGTCAACTGAGCAGATAAATACAATGTAGACAAGTAGAAAACGGGTTTTGGATTGGAGGATGCACTTTACGAATGAAACCCCAAAACAAAATATTCTTCAAAGGGTTTGACTTGAAAAGTGTGGCTGTCTTTATACCATATGCATACATGGATTATTAATGGTTCCGATTGCCTTGCATCTTGAAGCAAAATATTGATTTTTTTTTTTTACTAGACATAAAATTTACTCCATAAGATGAAAAGATGAAGACAAGTATCTGCCTCCACCCACTGCCCACATGTTCACCCAGACAGTGTGGAACTAATTCCTTCCAGGGCATGCCAAAAATGACAATGGGAAAAGCTGCATGAAGTAATGAGCACTCCAGCTTTGTTTTTGAGCAGAGAATACTGAAAGTTTCGTTGTGGGCACAGAATATAGTCTTAGAAACCAGATATACAACAGTAAATATCAACCAGGCTCAGCACAAAATATCTCTCAGACTAGTTCTCCAAGTCTGTGTAAATTGCAAAAATATTGCAGTCAGTGATCAAGAAAACCTGAGAGACGGAGTGCTTTTTCCTAAACCTGTTAGGCAACTGTTGTTGTAATGATACATGTTACAAAAATATCATTAGATGAGCAGATAGCTGAGAGAATAAAAGGAACTCCCATACTGTGTACTGAGTTATACCTGTGATGAAGGAGGTGCTTTGGTTTCTAGGGCTATGAAGGATCATGCATATGTACATGTTCAGATTTTCACAAGTTGGAGTTGTGACTRTTTCTATTTATACTATATAATAGAATATAGTAGCCTCAAATATTTTTTTCGTATATATACTTCAGGAATTCACAGCATGAAAACTTTTCTATTGCAGACAGGCATATCGACAAAGTCACTGAAAACTGCTTTAAGCAGTGCAGAAAAAAAGACTGCTTAATTTTTCTTTAATGGAGTGCTGCTGCTGAGTGTTTTCTGCTTCACTTAAGAGGGTGTGACCTTTATGTGTCATAAATCTATTCTTGTGAATTGCAGACTAGCTAAGGATTAGAGAAAGAGAGAGGGGTAAAACAAGCTTTCTCTCACAAATAGGCTGCTGAGGTTCTGGCTKGGTTTTCAGAATGGCTCAGAGGGTACAGCAATTAAACTCTGTTAATTTTGTCTTGCAATTACCTGTCTTTCAGTTTAGTATTTTCCTGAATTGTTAAGATCTGACCATCTTGATACTAATGTCTCTGAAAAGCACATTTTAAATCTGCTTCCAACTTCTTTCCAACCATTCATTTATGCCGTGTTTGTTAATTGCTGAAAGAATACAGAAGGGCTTGCTACCGTAGTTAGGCACCTACTATATCATGTGACAACTGCAATTATCTCTTTTGGCAACAAATGTGATCTTTGTGGTGATTACCTTTAAAAAAAATCATCGCCAATTAAATAAAATTCTCTGACATTTCAAAGACTGTTAATCACAACCAAATGCTCTAAATGTCAGGATGCATTGAAATTTTCACTGCTCACTGATGAATCACTGAGTTAATTGTAGTTCATCATAAGGCCCTTGTCATTGTTATTATTATGGAAAACACTTTCATCACTTTTGCTATTCAATAAAAATGAAGTTCTAGACAAATATGAGAAGATATTACTCATCAAAGCATTTGAAATCTAATCACATTCTTCAAAATATGCAAACAACAGATAACAGTGTGGAATAATACAGATGCATACAAAGTAATGTTTTAAAATAAATATATGAAACATTCCAACTCTCTCTGGCAAAACTGACAAGACTGAAGAATTTTTATTTGAGGGTAGACTACCTTGTATCTGCCACAGGTAAGAGCTTTCACACACACACTGACCAGAATATAGGAAACTCACTGTAAATCCACATTCGCTTCCCCTTAGCATGCTCCTGTAGCCAGTGTTTGTTAATGAGATTCCAAACAACTGATGTGGAGGAGCGAGGAAGAGGATGAGGGGCTCTTGAATCAAATTTGTGGATACGATTACRCAGGTGCAAAACAAAAAGGAAACTGCTCAAACCCATCATCCACTCCTTGCCACTGTGGATGCRACTATAAAGATGAGATTTCAGCCGTTATGAACCTTTGCATTATGGGAAGAACAATGAAGAATAAATGAGGGCAATCAGTCTGAAGAAACAATAAAGTCATAGCAGTTGCTGCCCCAAATGAARCTAGAATCTTCCTAATAAGTTTACCTATGATAATACAGAGACAGACAGCCAGAGGCCTTTGAAAGTTAATTTGTCTTTAATTAAAATACTTCCCCTGTGCCCCAAAAGGGGTTGCAATTTCTTTGAGCGCAGGTAGGTTGATGAGGGTGGGACTAGAAAATTAGAAAATTATCACTTGGGCTTCTTCATTATGAAGAGAAGGGTGATAAGATGAAGTCCTGTCTGACCTCAGACTTGCAAGAAAATTGCGAGAGTACAAAAGCAGATTTTTTTCAGCTTAGAATCTATGCAAGAATTAGCTGAACATCCAGAAAGCAGTTGTGCTGAAATCATAGATTATTGGTCTTTTCACAGATTTTTCCTCTAATATTTTGTATAGAGTAATAAAAAAATCAGGTTATTTGCCAACTTTTTGTTTTGTTGCTGAAAGATGATTCACCTATGTTGATTTTTCTGAGCGCAGAAAGCAGCTCAAACAACCTATTGTGAAATAAGAGCAGATGGCGCAATATAGATTTAAATTTCATGTACTCATTTCAGAGTTAAAAAAAAAAAAAATCAAAGCTTAATTTATGGCTTAGTCCAATCAACTCTTTGACCATGAGAAAATTGCATCTCTGTGCAGTGATTAAATTTGTAAGGTGCATAATAACAATGGTAAAATGTTCTCAAGCTCTAAGACTTTCTCTTTTCTAAGGGGTTAGACATTGTGTAAAACCTGAGTCAGTCTGATAAGATCCTGTCATTTAGCAGGAATATGTTTTGTTTAAATTCATGTCTCCTTTCACAGTTCAATCACACAGGACAAGGAAGTATTTGCAGCCAAGCCATAATGCTGATTACTGATGGAGCTGTGGACACATATGATACAATATTTGCAAAATATAATTGGCCAGAAAGAAAGGTATGTTATTCGTTTATTTGATGGAAAATCCAAAGCTTCTCATCCATTATAAAGAGTATATAACTGTGTATATGTATACCTTTCTGAAAAACCCTCTTAATGATTTAAAAATATTTTAAGTAGCTAGATGTTTCTCTAATGACTAAAGTGATGCCTATATAGTATAGCTTGGGGCTATATACAACCTTTTTCTGTTGTAATGARCTTCTTGGGATAATAAGTTACTAAGGAAATCTTTCTCTCCAAGGTATGTTCTTGGCCATTATCTCCTTGATGAGACACYATTAAACACGCAGGAATTTCCTTTGCTTTCTCCAAAGCATTCATTAATAATTCAGTGCTTTCTGAAGCTAAAGACTATAAGTATTGCATGGATCAAGATACATGAATTGTTTACTGTAGTTACAGAAGAAGATGATGTATTGCTTGGATATATTTATTTACTTCTGTTCAAGTGAGAGGTACAGTTTCCAACTAGTGAGAATTTATTAATAATTGATTTGGTTCTGTCAGTCTGTGTGAAAAAATTTCTCTGGAACATAGCTGGCYTATTGTATAACACATTGGTGCTATGTGCTAGCACAGCAGTGTTGTGTATTTTAATGATAAGAAAGACTTTGGTAGCCTTATTCTTAGAATGTGAAACACTTTGTTYTCTTCTACGCTTTATTTTGCCTTCCTCTAAAACAAATTTGGATTGTGTAGGAAGCTTTTGTGAGTTATCTGCCATGTTACATACCTATAGAAGCACTGTCACTACTSTTGAGTGYTGTTTGAGCAAATACATAACTAACATGGAAGTGCAGTGTGGGGTTTCAGTATTTCGTGGAAAAAGATAATGGCTTTGGCTTTTACTTTGTGTTGTTTCAGTTATCACATTTGTTTTCTGTGCTCACTTTTCGTGTTTACTTGAACTAACCATTGTTATTAGCGATCCAAGAACAAGAGAAAATGGGAAGTTGGTGACTTTTTACTGATCTTCTGAAAATGTTATGTCAATTACTGTAATTACCTACAGTAAAATTGAYATTCGTCTGTTCTACTCTTGTTGGTTAAGAGTTTTTGTTCAGAGATGGTAGAATAATGACTGTAACTGCAATCTGAAGATCTATTTTTCTCTTAAGAGACCTTACTCACTCCATATTTTTCAACTTTTTAAACTTCATTTTCAAAATGAAAAAAGTTCATTCCTTTTTGTACTTTTACCGTGACACACTGGCAGATCTTTCGCCTTTAACAGGCCTCAAGGGTGCATTCTATATTTGCATATTTTGAGGAGATCTCTGATGCTYTGCATGTGAATTCATTATAGCCTTTGTGTAGTGGAAGGAATGAAGCAGTCCRTATTCCCTAATTAATGCCTTAAGATGTAGATGTAGATATTAGGAACAATATCCATTGGATGTCAAGAATTGTCAGTTTTGATATTTGTTATACCTGCTTGGGAAGCATCTCAACTGYCAATGTCAATGTTTCTGATACATAAAATTATTTCTTTCTACTTTGTACCATGCAGACTATGTCCTTGAGATACCCCTTGTATGTACAACTCAGAGARTACTTGATCTAGGCTTTTGTCTCCTTCATTTTCTTCAGTGCTTTTCAGTTAGATTATTTGTTGTGATTTATACAAAAATATTTCCTACCTTTACTATCTGTATTTATTATTGAAGGTGGATAAACAATAGTAAGGCTCTTGTCGGGGAAAAGTTTTGTGTTCATTTTTCTGTTCATGAATTAGATGGAAATTTAAGGCTTTATGAAATTTGTTTGTCAATGGAAATTACCAGAGATTTCTGCAAACAAGAACATATTTGTGCTGTAGTTTGTTTACCATCTGATTAAATATTCAAAATGTAATTGTTGTTAGATGGGTAATATATTTTTACTTTGTAACTATACGAGCACAATTCTTTAATAGGTCCTGTGTTAGTCTGCTATACTCGAGTAAATGCCTGATACTTATATAGTCCCAACATCTTCCTTAAATCCTCTATATTACATTTTTCTCCTAATTATTTTAATTTTTGCTTCTTCAAAATGCAAATGTTTATAAAACTTGCTTTTTACATTTTTTTCATTACCAGATGTTCAGACACTCTTCTTCCTTTTTGAATAATCTGTGAGGTGTTAAGTTTAGCTATATGATTCAACAGTTACTGTTTGTTCAGTTAAAACTCTTGTAATGGCACAAGATTTCCTTGATCRGATGAAGCATGATGAATTTTCTTTAAAAGAGTATATGGATATCTCCACTTTGGTAAGCTTTTAAATTAATTGAAAAATTTAAACTATTTAAGTGGTGGATACAAGCAATATGAATCTAAATTATCTTTGGAATTTGAATCAGTATTTGTGGCATTTCCCTCCTCACTTATTTTTATCTCTTTTCCAGTTTTTGTATGATTGATTAACTTTGTAGACCAGCACTGGCTCTTTTCTAAGCAAAAATAACTCGTTTTGTTTTATTGGAAGTGAAGCCTAAGAGTAAAAAAACAAAACAAAAAAAAAAGATTAAAAATCATGTCTTGTGGCTGGTCTTTCTGATCTTACTTGGATATTATCTAGTATAAGTTGTAAGTCTTGACAGGTTTCATGATAACTTTTCTGTATATCTAGGAGACACTGACCTCTAAGGAGATCTAAGAATTGCTCGAAAGGATGTGCCTTGCATTTTCTTCCGCCATAAATTTACTTCCTCCCTTAAGAAGGGGAGGAGAACATAGGRAAACTCTCTCTATCATATGCAATCAATAAGGAAAGAATTTTCTAAAGCAGTCAGCTGATTATTTTCACAAACCCATGTGCTACATATTCCACATGCAGGGGAAGGGCTATATGTAAAAACCATAATATCTAGTGTAGCTGTTGCAGGGAACAGCAAGACAGATTCCCTTGCCAAGCAACTGTCTTTTGCCAAAGAGTAGTAGCAAAAATCCCACCTTTTACAGCAAGAGTAATGTAGAAGAGGCCAGAATATTGGGTCAATGCATTTTACTTATATGCAATATTCTACTCAAATTTTCATTAATAGTTTCTAATTATACAGTTTTCTAAATTTTATATTATAACAGAAGTGGAGAAAATCTCAAAACAGTTTGTCTTTTGTTTGTACTGAAGTATTGCAGTTTGAAAAATGTAAAATATTTGTGTGTTTAATAATGAGTGGAAATATTTTTGTGGGTTTTGTTTTAGAAAATAATGATTTTTGAAAATCAAATATCCTTCATAAGTGAATGTCCCAATGCCATTGAGCCTAGAAATTAGGCATGCAGTGTACAGTTTAAGATTCTTTGCATTTGTACTATGCCATCTCTGTACTATAACCTTTCTAAAAGGTTATAATTAATTAATATTAATTAATTAATATTAATATTTTAACATATTAATATTTTTAATATTAATATTTTAACATTAATATTTTGTAAATTACAGCTTTGAAATATGTAGTCATTTTTCATTGGAGATGCTTTTTTCTCTAGTCTGCATCGTCTTGTCATTTTCTTATATTTTTTCTGTCCCTTTAATACTGTGGTGGACAGTGATGGACAGAGCAGTAACTCCAGTTCAGAAAAGTTCTCGAATTTGTGCCTGTCTCAATCACTGTGTCAGYTAAGTATGTATTTTAGTTATATTTTTATGTACTATATAATATTAAAAATGCCATCTTTAGTTGTTTCTTTAGTGAAATATTTTGTCCCTTATRGAAAGAAGCAAATTCTATAAACACAGTTGACTGAAGTCTTGGTGTTATCCTATTACTGTGAAGTCTTTGCTAGTTTGTTGGGAACTCTTTTTTTCTTCCCTGAAAGAGCTGAAGTTCTTTAACGGAGATTTTACTGCTGCTATACACACTGTTGTGCTYGGTCACTGGTTAGCTGTCAAAAACAAGGTGGTTGTCCAGGCATTTTATAGGTCTTTCAAGCTGTGACACAACTTATATTAATTAACTATCTTTTCAGGCTCCCAGTGAAAAATTGGGTCGGAGGTCTAAGAGCGATTCTTGTTTTGTGATAAAGAAGCTGCTCTTCACAGAAATGGGAGTTTGTTTCCTGCCTTATTGGCAATTCTGAGAGAATTCTGCAATACTTAACCAAAAAGCTTTTTTTTTTTTTGTAAGATAAGGGTAGTTGAATCTTATCCTCATGGTATATGTGGATTGCCAGAGGAAGGATTATTGCCTCAGAGGAAAAGTTATATGGTTGGCTAGAATCATATATTGGCTAATGCTTTCTGAATGTTTCAGGAATTTTAGTTGGGATGATCATTTATACACAATTTAAATGTAGATCCAAAGTGCCATTACCCTGTTAATGTTTCTCATATAATCGAGAGTAGATACAAAAATTACCTATGAGTCATACAGAATAGCTAATAAACAATGAACAGTCTGAATGGAGAATAAGATGCGATCTGAAATAGATTGTCTAAAGTATTTTTCAGGAACTTATGAGGGGCATAAAAATCATAGGCTCTTTACTACAAAAGAATTCATTTTTATGTAGTGATTCTGGAGACATCAGAAAGCGTTCCAAAATTTGAGATAGAATGTGTAWACATAAGACATGCCTAGATGACTACAAGTAATCGCTAGTTGCATCTGGCATAAACTCCGTATCACTGAAATATGTGGCTGAAAGCCATTATTAACAAGAGAAACCGAAGTATTGTAACTCTTGTAATAGGAACCTGACGTCTTATGGATTCTGTTTACTAATCCACAAAATAAATATAATAAAATGTGACCTGATATTTGAGGCACAATAATATCTTTTTTTCTTCTTTGTGTGTGTGTGTGTTTGTGGGGTAATTATACTAGATGCAAGGCAGTTAGAGTAGATGTTGTAACCGCACAAACATGCCCATTTCATTCTGTGAGCTGCCTCTGTCCTTGAGGTGTAATAGCTTTTGTGAAGGATCGTATCATTCATTTAAGGAAAATAATGAGATATTTCTCTAAGTTCTTAAACAACATCGTAAAAACTGTATTTTAGTTATTATGATGTAATCTGAACAGTACTACAGTTATTCTGAAAGCCAGGATAAAGTTCTTAGYTGTTTATTTTTACTTGCTTCTCTTCATAATTTATGCATCTCAGAAAAGGTAAGCTGAACGGAGTAGTTGGAGTCCCCACTAGACCTTTTTTGGTTCAGATAAGTAATCCAAATTCTCTGTAAAATATTAAGAATGTATATTGTTACTAGTAAGCAACCCAGCAAGAAAGTGATTGCAGTTGCTTATGAGTCTGTTTTAGTCCATTGTGTTTGACAGTAATGTTAACATTATATTTCAAACAATTCATTTGGATTAATAAAAAGTACAAATGGAAAGAAATTCAAGATAATGTTGGATTAAAGGTCTTTGTTAATGACCTGTTTTCAAGTTTGGCTTCTGGAAGCAGTTGAAATTTTCAGCATCTGTATTGAGGGTTAGGTTTTAATTGTGTAATGGGCAGCCTTGTACGCTAGTGAGAGACACAAGGCTAGAGTTGTGTTCAGTCATCTCTRCTTCCCAGATACAGCATGAAACGTGAACAGGTAGACCTGTTTGCCCTGTAGCTGTACATCCTCTTGAATACAAGATGTGAAATGAAGACTTTTGGTTATTCACTCACTGCACAGATGTGGAAGAGTGAAAACTTCACTCATAGTTCAGAGTAGGTGTTCAAAAACTGTTCTATGGTGGTTTTGGCCTGTTTTCAATGGCCTTTAGAATACATTGTGATAAAATGGCATTTTTTCCAATTTTTATGGAATGCACAATTAATCCAGAGTCCTACGCCACGTTATATTGTGGACAGGCATTAATAGGATTTGAGACATTTTTATGACTAGCAAGAGCATCCACAGTAACAGGTCTTAATACAAGTGGAGATGGTGCAAGATAATGAGATGAGGCTTAAATAGCAAAAGTGGTTTGTTGTATCTCTCCTAACSAGTGGGAGAAATACATTGCTGGTCTGATGAGTTAAGACAATTCCAGTAGACTGTAATTCCAGTACCCTGGAAAAATATAGGCTGACACAAAGAAATGTTTTTTTTCTCTTCTCAGACATTTTCATCTGGATGCCAAAGTATATTTCTACCTAGTTTGTATGGTCCGTTCTTAGTCCATTCTTGGATCATTTTTCCTTTAATGACATCCTCATATACTTTTATACAATTCTAACTGAATTAAAATAAGTCATGGCATGTTGTTTCATTGCACACTGAGGCTTTAAGTTAACTTCTGTTGCATATTTACATTGAGTTGGGAACGTTGGTAAATTGCATGTTTAAATATCAAATCTCAGGAGATGTTTGGAAGGGGAAGGTTAYAAAGGGAGGAAGTTAAATGTTTGGTGTAGTATTCTCCTGCTGGCATCCCATTACATATAGTAAATGTTTTTTCTTGCTCATTTTGCTCAGAGAGGCCAAATTCTGCTGGTTTGGAAGTGTAACAGACATTGTTTATATATAAAATTATTACTCATATATACCATTTTCCCAGAGTATCTCTGTTATCCTTCGTGGTGTCTGGCTATAGAACAATCCTGCAATACATGCACATATATCAAGACTGTGCAGAAGATTCATTACATGCAGTGGATCATATATGTGTCGTTTAGTATTCATTTCAGTAAAGGACTTGCATATGTGAATTATTACGTCCCTGCTAACCAAAGCAACGGATTCAGACATGCATTAAAGTGCTTTACTGAATTAAGAGCTGAAAGAAGTTATCCAAACACTCCCCTCYTTAGAACTCTGTTGTGGGTCTGCTGATTCCTTCCCAGTGGTTAAATCCCTAACTACATTAGTCTATTTTATAGAATACCCAGTTAAAGTGCCCTGTGTGTTTACCTTGTTCTGTTTATATCTATCCTGCCTAAACTGGCATACCCACATTACCTATGGTCTTAAACTTCTGAAAAATGCAGTGGTCTCTGTAGCCTTCACTGTAGTGTCCTGTTCCCATGTGCAGACATCTGCTGCCAAACTGGTTAAAAACAAAAGCCTTGTTCTTCTCTACATGGTTCCAAATACTGTCATCTCATAATCCTCTCTACTAGCCTTACCATAAATGTGTCTGTGCAGAGCTGACAGAGATTTGCACATCTGAATAAATACATCTTGTTTCTAAGGGATAGCACTTGTGCATTGGCTTCAGTTAAGATTTAAGTTTAGTTACAGAAGTTTTCCTGTAGGAGCTGTGGAAATCTTTTCCTTGAATTTTAATGTTCAAGTTAAGTCCAGAGCACTCTCAGTTTCCTTAGAATGCTACAGTTCTTATCCCACTCTGCTATGTCATTAGACATTTGTATTTTGAAAAAAAAGTTGTATTCTGAATCATTTTGGACTCATTATGGAAAATGGTTTCAAAACGCATTATAATAGTAGGATATAAATATATTCAGAAAATCTAGCAACATTTTTTATGTTTAATTATCTTAAAAGTGCATAATTAAGTTATCCTTGTTTGAGTAAAGATACTGGCACAAACACCCTCGGAAAGATGACTTGTCTCTGTGGGAAGGCCAAAGGAAAATTTCAAGGGATGCATGAATGCAGCCAAGAGCCATATTTGCTAGGTAAATTCATGAAATATAGGGATTTTCAGAATTTTTCTGTAGTGTGGTACTGCTTTCTGACCTCTGGTGCAGGAGAATATTTCATTTTTGCTCAATAGCAAAAGTTGTTTCAGTTTGAGTGTGTTTTGTGAGATGTTCAATGGGATTAATAATCCAAGACTTCAGTAGAATCATGAAAATTGTTTCTGTAGTGAGTATGCCCATGAAAGATGGAACAATACTTTTATTTCAATTAATCATTTATCTTTGAGTCACTTTGACTTAATCTGAATGTCTAACTCTCACTAACCAATTACACGTTTTCAAGAAATAAGCTGAAAAAARTGATATATCAGGTGAAAGGTTGTGAGCAGATTTTTAGCTCAAGAGCTCCAAAAATGAAATTAACAGGGTATATATATTTATTAGTTTTGTCCTTGTAGTGAAAAACAAATGGCTAAATATTTCATAAAATAAGGGTTTGTCTAAGTAGTCCAGTGAAACGTCTATGATAGAAATGAGTGAAACCTGTAAATATTTGCTTACACCACATTTTGGGGTAAGTTTTCCTCAAGATACAGGCTATCAAGTTTTTCTAGGCACAAAAATTCACAGAAGATGAATTTCGCCCTGTGAGC
This sequence comes from Eudromia elegans, assembly GCA_003342815.1. Lineage (NCBI taxonomy): Eukaryota > Metazoa > Chordata > Aves > Tinamiformes > Tinamidae > Eudromia > Eudromia elegans. The sequence continues at coordinate 5,050,769 of PTEX01000011.1, read as the reverse complement.
AGATATGGTCTTGGTTATATTAACTTTCTGTCCTTCCATTTCTTGTAACTTGCAATTGAAAGAGAGTCCCTCAGCAGTCACCTGTTTTTGGGAACTCCAGCATTCCTGCAGTTGTACTGCTAGCGATCGCGAGTGAGCACCACAGACCCAGCTGGAGAGCGAGGATAGTCATGGATTCATGTTGTGTTCTTGCACAAAATTTGTCTGATCCTCCAGTTTATATTGTAGTGGAGAGGCAAAATCAGCCCACCCTTCAGAAATTAGTGTTTCTTTGAGAGTATTTTCCCCCTTTCCTGCCACCTTTCCCATCCCTCAGCTACTCTGTTGGTACTACTTGCATTCTTTTGTGCTATAGGTACTGGGAACATTGGTAATGACAGCATCATGTCGTGGCAGGGATTAATGATGATCTGACAACTCTCTCYGTGCCCATAGCTACTTGCAGAGGAGCTTATGCTTTTAACACCGTTGAAAAACAGAGTTTCTGCCTCTGCTGGGTCTGCTTTGAAGACATGCAACATCCAATAGATGGGTTTATCTTGTTCTAACAGAAAATTCACAGCAGCATTGACACCGAAAGTGTAGGATGTGGGGACCAACCCTGCCTCACCTTTGACCAAATGTATAACCATACTGTCATGTTACTCTCTGCCAGAAGATTTACTTTAGAATTAGCTCTGTTTAAGAGACCATTGGGAGCTTCCATCCCTCTTTTTGCCTGCTAGAAGAGTATGGCAAGAGTAATTGCTAGAKCAAAGGGACTTTGCTTCTTAACTAAAGGTGGTTTATGGCAGTATCTTGGGTGTTATTACATGCAATCCGCTATTTGCCTGTCCTGATGCTATGTCCATGGGTTATTGTGGATTTTATGAGGAGTAATACCAACAATATCTAGCCAGCAGATGGGATCATTTCCAATAAAAAGAGTGACAGTATTTAGTCCATAAGTAGTATTAGTGGGATCTTATCAGTATGATTTATTTTTTTAAAAAAACATTATTATGATTGTAATAATTATCATTGTATTTTTTAATATTTTGATTCATTTTAGATGCTAAAACCAAATTTGTGCAAAACATTYACAGGAATACACAAGCAGCATGAGAAGTTTGTGACTACAGAGATTTTAGCGCCATATCTGATAATGCTGAGCTTTTGGCTAAGGAGGATACTGGCTGACTAAGTGCATTTTGGCATATGGCACCCCATTTTGAGACAAACTGTTTTATTTAGACTGACCTAAATTCTCCTTAAAAGGTTATGTATGGAAACTAGAGATGAGCCAAACATCTGAGGATGCCTTTGTGGTACATCATGTTTGTGCAGTTTCAGCCAGAAAAATGCACTTGGCTCTGCATTTGTGTGCTGCCAGAGTAGCWTCTTATAAGCCATTGGATCAATATAATTGGTGTTTTTCCCCATGGATGTCATGATGTCATATACAATATGCAGTTGTATTCAAAGGTAAAAATCAAAACAAAGTTATAGTTTAATTAAGTTCTGTTTGCTATGGTAAATATAGAAATAATTGTCTAAGCCTTAGTTTGGTTCAAAACAAAATCCGTGCATGCTTTCCCCGTAGCAGCAGACATGACTAAACTGAGGTTAGTCCATTTTTGGACTGTTAGTCTCACACAAAAGAAAGGATGTAGGCAATGTCTGTCTTGCCCCTCCACAGACTGATGTTGCTCATAATTGTGTCCCTTCTCCAAAGCAAGCAGGTGAGGGAGGTCAGTGTGTGCCAGCCAGTGAAACCTTCTCAGGTGGCACTTACTGATTTTTTTGAAGGAATCAGACAATTTCTSTCCTAAAACAGCAAGTTCCTTCATCAAGTTCCTCAACTCAGCTGGGGAATCCTTGTAAGTTTTGTCCCTGTCTGCTCAAGAGCAGCTCCTAGATGTGCTCTCAAGTACCACCTASTCAGCTCCATGAAAATGGAGTATTTACTACAGGACTAGGTACTCAGCAGGGATGGACAGGACATGTCTGCATGACTCRAAGTAACCGTGACCCTCAGGAAAAGGAGAGAAGTACAGCAGGCAAGTGCCTCACTCCCGTGGTCACATTTTTATTTTCATGATTCCTTGAGGAAACTTCCCCTTCTGCTGCTTTTGTTGAGACGCAAAAAAAACGTAGAACTTGGCCTCAGCCTCTTAGGGATGAGAGTGTTACCATCTCTTGTGCATTTTAAAAGTTACTTGCTTATCCATGTGAMGATTGCTCTGATAAATGTTCATGGTTTTGAACTGTATTCATGCGGAGGCAGGAGGAGGATGGCAGATGGGCTTCATGCCCTRGCGAAGTCAAGACCTTTCACTGCCTTTATGCATTCCTAGCATTGCTGTCTCTTCTTGTMTAATTTCTGCACAGGATTGGGGCAGGAACTGCTCCCTTTCTAGCTCCGTGGGTGCTAAATTGTAGGGTTTTTTTATGGCAACTATGTTCCTTCTGTGCAACGAGGAGCACTGGAAAGCTTTGCTATCTCTTCAAGTAAATGCTCACAAGCGTGCCCACCGGGAAGCTGCCTCTCAAACAGCGCTAAACCTCCGTGGGGCACTTAGAGTCAAAACTGTGAGGATGGCTGCAATTTGCCTTTTGGCTTGTGGAGAAAAGGAATGATTAAGGTTATTTTCAACTCTTAAGAGTTAGCTTTTTTTCACTTATAAGGACAGATGGTATCTTTGTCATAGTTGCACTGAACAGTTAATGCCAAATTATCCATCCTAGAAACATGTACAGTACAATATATTAGTTTGAAAAAAAAAAAAATTAGAGCCATATTCTCTTTTAAATCACTAAAAAGAAGGTATGCAGTTAAAAAGAAATATCACTAGATCAGAATTCTCTTACTATGTCTTGTATTTTTTTWAAATTATCCTAATAAAAATATTTTTTATAGGATGTAACTTCAAACAGGTAACAAAAATAACATATAACTATGCAGGAAACTCTTGTTTTCCATCACACAGTGAGAAATAGATGAGTAAACACCTGATTTAATTATAATTCAGTTCACAGCTTTTTAAATATCAGGACATTTAATAGACATAAGGGAATAGTAATATAAAGCAGACCTAAGTACATTAAGAATGCTACTAATGAACTAATTTTTTTCTCCTAGCTTATAGRGTTAGACTTCCCAAGTGAAAGTAGCTCAACAAAACGTGTGTCTTTGAGCTAACTTTTCCTGCTTTCTCCAGAGCAATTTATTAATGGGTTGTTGAGTGGCAMGAGAGCCTGGCCTTCATTCTCACATTAATATTTAATCAAGTGCTAACAGCACTCCAGTATCTACCAGACCCAGAACTGCTCATGGGAGCTGTGTCAGTACAAATTGTTCTTGCCCTCTCAGTGAGAAAAGATTATTAAATTAAGGCATAGGTAAGGTTACCATGTCATCATTAGCAGATCTTTCTTTTAATTTGCTTAATTAATTTTGCTGGTACTTTTGGAGCTAAAAACATTACACAGGCTTAGCCTATGTGCGTGACTGCTCGGATTGTGAGCTAATTCATCCTTCCATTGGGGAAGTTGTTTTCAATGCTTCTTAAAAAAAAAAAGGAAGGCCTTTATAAAAATTTTAGGAAACAATATTTTGAAAGGAWTTTTTTTTAAAAAAAMCCCTATACTGTGTGTATATATAAGAATTTAAAATGAGATTAAATAGTTTAAAATAGTTCAAAATAGAAATTTTTTAACATAAGTTATTTAACTTTTTTTTTAAGGAACTTTACACATTTGATGTTTACATGTTCTAATTTAAAGCTAGGTGTTTTTGTATCTCAAGATAAATGTTATGTTTATCTAAAACTATGTTAATTGAATAGCTGAATCTTGTGTTTTTTTGTGGAAGTGCAGAAGAGGCTTGGCTATGATTTGTGACAGATTTGGATTCAATTTGAAGCTGTACTGTGCAAATGTTCACTGACCTGTTCTTTCCAATAGTTATCCAGCAACTTACACATAAGGTCGTTCAATCCCAATGTCACTTAAAGTACCTCTAGTGGCCACAGTGCCACCTCCTATAGAAGCCCTGAACCATTTTGAATGTTGCCAAACTGGCAAACCAAATTGTACTCTTGCTGGTGCAACCTCACTAACATCTTTGTGGCCACAGCAGCAGCCCTTTGTCAGGGTAGTAATAGACTATTTCTGTAAAGATAGCACTAAACTATGCCTGTATTGGTGAAGTGCTTTCTTAACATCCTTATAAACTGAATAATGTCTCAGGTGTTTTCTAATACAAGGTGTGCTCTTCATAGTAGACACAAATAAGGTGTTATCAGTGTTAATGCTTGTTCGTCATTGTAACTGACTGTAATGCTTAAGGAGCRCTTTGTTGCTTTAATTACAACAGTAGGCAAGACCTGTGACATGAAGAGACATGACTGACTAATAAAATGTAGGCATAAAAATCTAGAATATTCTGAAGTAGGGCAATAAATGTCATCCAGAGACACATTTTTTCATATCTTATGATTTGTCAGTCTGGGTCATAATCTCAACCTTAATTAAGTGGAATTTGAACGATGTTAATGTTCTCATGTATTTAACAACTCCATTGCAGTTTAGCTGCCTATACTGTACAGATTTCAGAAGGATGAGCAAATACTGTTATATAGGTTTACCATTGGCTAATCTATTGCATTTTTTTTTTTCTTTCCCCACAACTACTGCAGTAGATGCTGCTGCTAGTCTGACTTTGTGTGGCTGTACTGGCACARGCTGCTAATAAATTAGGCCCGTAGCCTCTTGATGGCGGTGTATTTCCTTCTTGAGTTCATAGGCCTTACAGAACATTTATGTCTCGTTACAGCCCATACAGCAGTTTATGCCCTAATAAATCAGAGGAGCTTTGCAGAGATGATCTTGACAGTAATGAATCTTTCTGTTGGCATTTCCACTTCACAGGCACAAATAATGAAACAAAACTGCCCCATCTGGCCACTCAGTAAGAGTCAAATCACAGTGGGGAGCTGCTTTCTCAAGCATGACAAAGGTCATTGTGTGCAGCAGGAGTGAGCGATAGCAGGTTGTGCTGTGAGTGACAGTGGAGAATGAAGCCGTTTATGAGCTTTTATCATTATAATTACATTTATTAGCTGCACTGCCAAGGTCCTCCCTACCCTTCTACTGAATCTGTGTGCTGTTCCATAGTAAGCTACCCTAACTGATTTCTGCAGGCTGGAAGACTATTACAGAGAAATTGATTTWGTCATCTCAATCAACCACGAGGATGGTGGTATTAAGGTCTGCATTTTAGCTTTATTTATTTTTGAAAGGTTTATTGCAAGCTTACTGGCTTAAAAAGGCAAAAACTAGCCAAAGATGCTATAGTTCTGAACAAATCACGAAAAATGTTCACTCTAGTAGTTTAGTAACATATGGCAGAAATACAGGCTGTGTCATCCCAGGTTGGCCAGTGGGCCCATCAAATCTGCTGTCTTGCCTTTGGTGCTCTGTGAGCAGGTGATCCTTCCACCTGTTCTAAAATCTTTAGTTCTTCTGACTTTGTTGTAAGACAATTCGGTCATTAATAAGGTCCTTGTAGCATAAAACTTAGACATACACCTGGTATTCTTTTGTTTTCTAGAGCTCTTCGTGATGATCTGTCCCTTATTCTGAACTTTGCCCATCTTTACATTTAACAAACTCACGCAGCAGCTTTATTTTACATCATATTTCTTCCCGTCTTGTTGTTCCTACTTGATACTGCTGCTGTTTTGACATTATTTTCTCCTAGCCAAATTTATTTTACATTACGTTAAATAATAGAACCCCAAAAATGTTTTTCTTCTTTTGACGGGAATTAAGGACTGCTGCTATTTATTTACTTTTATATTTCTGACTTATTTTGCACCATTTTCCTTCCTTTTCAGAAGTTTGGCACCCCAGCAAAAATACCATCCTGGAAAAAGTCATTGCAACATTCAAAATGTTGACTAATATTTCTAACAGCGCCACCAAGTGACATCAAAGCAGATGGTACCCAAATCTTTCTCATGAATCTCAGCTGTGCTTTGCCTTTTGATTTTGCACCCAAAGTTTAGAATATTTGTGTCTATGTTCACTCTTCCTTTTTTTCCCCATTCTGAAATGATATTGTTTCTGTAGTTATAACTCAGCAGCAGTTTGACAAGCTCTCAGAAGAGAAGGCAAGTACATCAATGTTCTATTTGTGAAATGTGACAAACTTTGTATTCTCTCTTCAGCCACAATGCAGCTTTACATCTTATATAATGTCTTTTATCTGGAAGAATTTCTGTTTACAGGCTGTTTACTTAGGGATCACTTATTCATCTTAGGAATGCATATATTCATTCTGTGCCAACGATACTACACAACATTTTTTTTGAAGAGAAAGTCTAAAAATGATTTTTTTTTTTCCCAGAGAAGATTTTTTTTCTCACTTAATTGAGATAATGGAGGCAGATGACCTGATGAGTACAGTGGAATGTGTTACGTGCAGCAAGTGCTGGATTACTTCTGTTACATGTTGTCAAACTCTTATTATTTCTCAATTTTGTTTGAATCCTATTTTTGCCTTGCCTGTCTCCACATTGATTCTTAATCCTCTTTTACATTTTTTTCCCCTGTTTTCCTTGGTATTATCTATATTTGGAAAGTCTTTTCTGATTCAGTTTCCCACAAAAGCTGCTCTTTGTTTTGCCTAAAAAGCTCAGTGTTTTGAAGACCATATTTTTATTCAAATTTATTCTAAAGCAAAATATTTTTTTGGAACAAAAGGAGAAGAAAGTGCTGAAGTTCTTTGTTAGAGTCAGCATATGAGTTCTCCCAATTTTTTATTCATGTAGAGAAAACTTTCAAGAACTTGTTCTTTAAGAACAAGAATCAAAAGTACAAATTCTAAGCTATTTGTTTGTATGCTTTGGGAGTTTTAGCATTTTTTTGCTTTCCATATAGGAATACTGACAAGCAGAAAGACTTTTCAGCTGTGTGTTGACAGGTGTTTATTTGTGTGGTGTATTTTGTGGGTTTTATTGTGTCTGTTGTAGAATAGAAGTTACTACAAACTTTTGCTACTTTTGTGCCAGCCTCTCTGAAATGCAGGGGAAAATACGTTCACAGATTTTGTGACATTGCAATGGCTTTGAGTGCTGACATACAAGCCACCTTTCATTTGACAGCATCATTTGCATCTGCTTTCTCTCATGGCCGTGGTGTTTTTAAAAGTTGAGTGATGGAGACATGTCCTTTGTGAGATGTAGGGAAGTGGTGGGGTTGCTTCAGTAGCTGTGAAATAAGCTGTTTATGGAGTGTCTGTGTGAATTCGGTTGTTCTTTTTCATAGTTCTTTCAGTTATCAAGTCAACAGAAGAATTAAAAAGTGTAAAACAACCATTTTGCTAATTCCTTTGGTTTGTATCTTCCCAGCTTTGACCAAAGTGATTCCATTTTTGACTCCACTCCTGTTTCCTTTATTCTGAAAAATGATATGCTGTTGTCTTAAAGAGAATACTCTTAAGGATAGTTATTCAGTGTACATTTCCCCCCAAAATATGTAAAAGCAGCAGCAACTCTCCCTTTTATCCTCTTCCTTCTCACATACAGTATTTCATAGTGAACATACGTTAACTCAGCTAATATTTCTCCCAGAAGTCACTAATCTGGGGTGACAGCTGAGCATATTTTGCTTTCCCTGGTGTGATACAGAAAGAATAAATTAGAGCTCTGCAGGGTTGCGACGCACCACCAGCGGGGTGCCCAGGATGTTTTCACGTTCARTCATGCGGTTGTTGGAGCATGTGCCTCCAGGCCACAGCAGCCCCCCAGACTGCTGGCACTGTTCGTGACATGCCCAGGGTTCATTTACTGTTGGGGAACCCTCCAGAGCAACCCCCTTCTCTGTGGGCTCCACCAGCTGGAGCCCCCCTGGTGCAGGTGAAGGGTCTTGCTGCAGCTTTGAGCCTGCACTTCCCACACTTACAAGTTGGGCTGACTTACCCAGTCTCACAGAGGTGTAACACAGGAAGGTCAGGCTCACTGCTGCTTCATGAACAGTTTAAACCACCCTGAGACCATGGGACCACTTAAGTGTGCAGTTCCCCAGGAGCCAYGTTCACTCTTGCGCTGTGCTGTGGCTGCACCACTTGCCTGGTCACCACTTCCAGTTGAGTGTCACTAGTTTTATTAGGAACACTTGGCTAAAATATACACTGATGAGAGGAAAGATAAAGCAGCAGGAGGTGAAAGGAACCCCGTGGTTGATGCYGAGTGTTGCAGAAGGGTTTCAGGTTACCTTAAGCTGGTAGCCACGTGCTCCAGGGTGGGATTTGAYGGCAGCGGAGCTGTTTGAGCCATGTTGGTGATGTGCTGGGGGAGAGAGTAGGGCTGTGGTGTGGTCGGGAGGAGGTGGCGCGTGGGCACTGTGTGTGTTTGCCTGGAGCACCGGCCCAATCCTGCACCGAGGCGGGCAGTGACCTCACAATCAGGGAGTGGTGACCTCACAATCAGGGAGTGGTGACCTCACAATCAGGGAGTGGTGACCTCACAATCAGGGAGTGGTGACATCACCGGGAGGAGGCTGTGCCGGCGTGTCCTGAGGCACATGCAGCCACAGGCCTCTGCCCAGCCTTGGGAGCCCGGTCCCGAGAGAGGCAGCGGGTGACCAACCTCGGGGCTCCATGGAGGCTGGAGCGGGCAGGGAGGGGAGGCCCAAGGTAGCGCCCTGACACCCTGAGGTTGGGCTGGCTCAGCTGCCCAGAGGCGACTGTCAACCCCAGCTGATCCTTTTTTAGAAAAAGGATGGCAGCATAAAAAGCAAAGAGGGTGGGGCACCACATTAGCGTGATAAAGATGAATAAAAATGGCTTTAGTATAAATAACCTGATTCGTTGCCATGTGTTTTCTGCCTTAGTTTTTTTTTCTGTGTGGATTGCATCTTTTTATGAATTTTAGTTTCTTGAATAAATTACATGTGTGACAAAATATACTGCTTGGCAGGGATGAGACGAGGAAATTAAAACCATGTCATCAGATGATGCTATTAATTGGGTGGAGATTCTTCCAGTGGAAGTGATATTAATTATAAACCTGATCTTGCTTTCACTTAAGAGTCGCATTATTCAACAGTCAGATTGTGACTCAGACTAACCCATTCATAAAYTGGGATTTGTTAGTACACGTGCGTTTTGAGAAGGAGCACGTTTTGGAAATAAAATTCATAAGGCTTGAAGAAATGACAGTGGCTGAAGAGCAGCTTAGAAGAGTCTCTTCTGTGTATAATACATACTAATTTGGTAGTCCTTTCAGATATAATGAGTGCCCTTTAGCTTGAGTATGTTATTAAGCTTGCCAGACTATGGTTTTGAAAGAATAATTGTCTGCTGATAAGGTTAATAATGTCCATGTTGACTTAATATTTTATGTGCAGYGGTTGCATTGAGATGTTTTATGCTGTAAAACCAGAAAGTAAAGTAGAATCCATGAGTTCTTTTCATGCTAAGAAATCTAGCTTTAGTTTCCTAATTGACCTACCTGCAGCTTTTGTGATTAAATAAGAAATGGTAAAGCAAAACTAGATAAAGATGAACTTGTTTGCAGGAATATATGAAAGCGATGTGAGAGAAACTCATTTAAAAAAAAAAAAAAAAGAAAAAGGGACACGAGCAATTTAATGTTGTGACATATGCCTTGAAAGGGGGAGACCAAGRTTTAGGATTCATCTCCAAGAGATACCTTAATCATTTATACAAAGTGAAGAATCAGTACCAACGGGAGTGATTGAGATCTCCTCCTCAGGATTTGCAGTGGCCTGTCAATTAACACACCTCCCTTGCTGGGGGATCTATGGTCTAATRGAGTAGAAGCATGAAACTTAATCTGCTGAATCCATATTGCAGGGTCCTACCACAGGGTTGCCATATCTTCTGAAGCATATCTGCCCTGAGGTTCTTTAAAAGCTTAAAAATCACTATATTCATTCTGCTGAAGAAGATAAACATTTATGAATACTCAAAAACATCTGTAGAAAGAAAAAATATTTCAGAAGCATTGATAGTCTTTCTTTAAGAAATGGCTAAGTTTTGTATTTTTATTTGAATTGAACAGTATCAAGTTACTGAATCAATACTGAAATACTGAATTAATACTGAATTCAGTGTTTGAATTCAGCTTGGGTGGAAGGAGAAACTTCCTACCCTTCATAGGAAGTGCAAGTACCTTATCATCTCTAGATAAAGTAACTTTATACAATTCCCCTTGACAGACAAGTTTTTGCATGGATAACTGAGATGTTTGATACACATGAGGTATCTCCTTGTGAGTTCAGAAACAAATGTCAGCACAAGTCGCAGCAATTACATTGCTCCCAGACATTAGCCTAGCAAGGCACTCAAATCTCATTTTCTGGGCCCTATGCAAATGGCAACATGCCTCAAAACATATGCTAAATATTAGCAGGAAGTACTATACTAAATTTACATACTAAGTGAAGTGTGTATTGGTTTCAGAAGCCAACTTCTGTTGCTCAGTTCATGGGATATCTCTGCCATTTAAATTGCTATGATTTATATAATATGACCTTCTGAGAGAGATTTGTATCGTAGTAGTCTGTGTTATGAAATGTTCGTCCTAATAWTTTAGTTTTTTCAAACACGCACTAGCTTAAGTATGTCTTTATTAGAGATCCTTATTCCAAGTTATAAAGTGGTTGTCTAACAAAAGTCTCACTGTAAGAATGTTTGGAAATGTATGCAGAGATTTTGACAACAGCAGCACATTTTTGTATACTCTACTTAAAGTGCTTTCTGGCAGGAAAAACGCTGCACTCCTCTTCAGAAGATCAGAATGTCAGTACTTGCTTAACAACAAATGCCCTTTCAGAAAGTATAATTAAAACATACATCTTATAACTCAAGTTCTGAATGGAGTTTGAGGACATGAGGTTAATCGCATTAGATCATGGAGAAATTTCTGTGTTCAAAGCTCCATGCTGACAGGAACTCTTTTTAATGTATCTTTGCAGTGTCCTTTGCATTACAATATACTTCTTGTGACAGCTCTCAAACAACCAGTAGCTTCGATCAAATACCATTGGCAGCTGTCAGGAAAATCAGTAGTAGGTGAAACAGTGACTCTAATAAAGCTAGCTAAGACCAAATGTTTATTAGCTTTAAATATTGGCAATTTAAAAATATTTTTCCTTTTCTGCTTTTACTACTTAAGATAACTACATAGTTTGCTATGCATAGTTTTCAACAACTTGTTCTTACTTGTGAAAGGCAAAAATTGTTTGCCTTTCAGGACAGAAAAATACCAAGTTTCTTTCACTGGTTTTAATATATGCTTTCTGGTGAAAGCATAAGRAATCACTGGGATGTGTGTGGGCAGATTTGGCAGCCTTTTAATGTGTAAATGTTCCATTAAATTTTTAAGTTGAATTGGGGGCTTTGGAAATATTCTCTGAATAATTAGGCATCAGTGAAAGAGACACATACGTGATGCTACTTCTGTACATGTGCAAAATGTTTTCCATTATTTTATCATGAGATTTTTTTTCTGAACTACTGTAAACATCTCTAAGTATCTAGAAGATTATATRAAACCCTCAGCAATATCATTTATGAAAAAGTGTCTTTTTCTCCCTTACTGATGACCTGAAGAAACAAGAAGCTCTGAAATGAAGCAAAAGGCAGAATCTTTTTTCTTTCAGTGATAGGCTGTGTCCCTACTGGAAAGAGAGCACGTGTCACCTTCAGGTGCTCGTAATGGGAAGCTGAGAATGGGAGAAGAATCAAGGCGAATGCATGGTACTTAGTTTTTTTCTGAAAATGGAATTGTGACCAATAGTGCAAGCAAAATAGTATAGAGAGGCTGGCAGACGTGGGCCACAACTGGAAGCTGAATTCYAACTCGAGGAAGGCTGCAGGAATACTTCCCAGTATTCAAAATTGCTCTTACATCCTGAGATTTCACCTAAGTAAGAGGCAAACAAGTCATCTTTTACAGTGATCAAGATGAATTTGCATCATGTTGTGGGCGCTTGCCTTGTGTAGGTTTTAGGTGTTACTCTTACTAGCTGTGTAGATTTGATACTCTGCATGGCTGCCATATTAGATTTTGATGCTACAGTCCTTCTTTAACTGAATTTTAAAAGCGTACAACTTCTTTATTTCCATCTTATGACCAACTCTACGTATTCTTTGAGCTGTCAGTGGAATATGACCTATAGTGGGTGAAGTATCCCGTGGATAAATTTCTTCATCAAKAGAGCGGTATGACAAAAATATCTGGGATAAAAAAAAAAAAAAAAGGAAGATGCATACATATGTGTATATTTATAAAATATATGAAAATAGGAAGATGGATATATATTCCTATAAGAAAACTTACCCCTAAATCTGTCATAATCTCAAATTCAAATATATGTTCCAACATTAGTAGAAGTGAGTACTAAGGCAGATGCATTACTTCTGTAACAACAGATTTAGTGCTGCTTGTAATTGGATGACCTTTTTAAAAAATTTAATCTACTAACAAATTGCTTCATTTACATATTAATGCACATGAATTAAGTTGTTAATGATCACATTTGAATAGATCTTTCTATTGAGTTTTCTATTATCTGTATCTCAACATTATTTCAATACTGGATCATTTAATTAATGATTTAATTTTAATAGAAGTGTAATTACTCTTATATGACCTATATGCAAAAATTTTAAAATACCTCTTCAAAATTTGAAGTGCAGTTTTGTTCACTTCCTTACTTGCAGTTTTTTTCAGTCAACAATGCGTTGTTAATATGAGTTGATTTTGGTTTACAGACCTTCATGATCATTGTGAGTAATGCATGCTAAAGCAAAAKTTACATTGTGCAATAAATAAATCAGTATGTAGTTCAAAAGGTCATGCTAATATATAAATTTAATTTGCCTTTTTTTTTGATCCTTAGACAGAAACATAAATACTTTTGGAGCCATAGCTGTTCTTACCAAGAACGCTAAAATTTCTGTCAGAACATGTACAAATTCTGTTATTTYTCCTCCCACTTCAGAATATGTTGGAATCATTATTGGATTACTTCATGTTAACTGAAGGGAAAGATGTTTTGTCATCTCCTTTTCCTGCTAGCTCAGGTGAGCACTTGTAAAGCTGGAGTGCTTTGTAGAGAAYGAGTTGCATTCAGCCTGTGCTTCTCTTTAGAAGGTGCCCTTGCATATYGTGCAAGTTTGGGGAGAGTTTTATGCGCAAAAAACCCCCTCGTGTTTCAGCCAGATTTTGTTATAAGTCAGTGCTTTGGCTCCTATTTCTTGTGTGTTACRTTTTCTGTAAAAGACAGGCATTAATTCAACATTAGGACTAGCTGAAGTCAAACAAAACAGCAAGAAGCAACACCAAGGATTTCAAGTATAGTATATCTAATAATATACATGACGACAGCATCCTAATTGTGTCTGATATCTTCACATAAGAACATGATCTTTTATCTCCCATCTGTGAGACCTGTTAAAGAATATAAGCCCTAAATGGGGAGGTCCTCAAGCTTTTTCCATTTTCCTTAACTTTTGGAACTGTGGATGTTACAGAGTGGTAGCAGACTCCCAGATGTTGGCATGCCAAAGTGCCACTGTGCGTGAGGAGACTGCAGCGTGGCTGACGTGCACCCTTCTGTGAGAGCACTGCTATGTTGTAAATGTCTGGAAGTCTAGGAAATTGTTCTGACAGGTTGCTAGTTCTCAGCACATAGTCTTATCTTACATGTTTTAATGATTTTAGTTTTGTTTGGCAGGCATTTTCCTTTTAAATACAGAGCATAGATCTAACTGTAAAGTGCAGTCCCAATGTGCAAAGGTCCTGAAGGAAAATTAATAATAATAATGTTGGCTTTTTTTGTTCAGTTTACAAGGCTGTACTCCAAGCTGTAGATGAATGCAAATGCTTTTTTTTTAGCCACAGAAGTCATGCTCAGGTACCTTTGCAAGTGACTCTGAATTCAGAGTGTAAAATCTTTGATACTTTTGCATCTTTCTCTCCTAATTTAAATGGAAGAGAAAAAACAAAAACCCGTTTCATTTAATCTCACAGGATTAAGACACTGACGTATTTTTAACTCTGCAAATGTTTTGAGTTTCTGTAACATACTTCAGAATTGTTTATAGTAACATCATAATGTATTAATTGACAGCAGCTTTTATTTATTCCTCTTCCAAAAGTATTGTAATGTAGAGGAAAATCCTATACCTCACCACATGCTATTTAAAAAAATAGTTTGAATTCTCAAAGTTTCTTTGAGGTCTGCTTTTGTTTGGGGTTTATCTAAGTCTACTGAGTGGTAATAAGAAGCTAGATATTAAAATAAATAGCAAATATGTGCATTAAATGTGTTAGAAACTGCCAGGAAGGGTGATGCAAACATTTATTGATGATGAGAGATACAGGAAGGAATTATGCTCAAGTTGTCAYATCTGTGCAGTATTAACAAGAGGAAAAGTAAGAAACCTGGAGGAAGATGCGTTAAGAAAGGGCCTGTCATTTTAGCTTAGATGTCTGTGTGTGMGTTTTTCTGAAAATTACCTGCATCTCCTTCTGGGTTAGAGTCTGTGGACTGTCRCTGCACTGCAGTGCAGAAGTGGTGGATGAAAGTAGTTGGGGTTGGTTTGTTTTGGAGAGTTTGATGACAGGGATGTGACAGAGTAGAGCTCCTCTTCATCACCTTAACAAAGCTGAGTTTTTTTTGATAATGATACTAGCATTGTCTCTGTGGCAGCCGATGATGGCAAAGAATTGGTACCTTTTTTGTGTCTGTATGTAAAATGTAGTAAGAATTTTCAGGTCGATATCAAAATAAACTTTCTCAAGTTACTTTCATAGTCATTTATCATTGCCAACTTTAGGTTATGAGTAATAGTCTCTCAGCATACAATTGAGATGCTAATTTTTCCGCACAGATGATGTCTTTGACCCACTGTCATGAATGTTTCTTAAAATAAATGTTTTGCGGTTGAACTAAAAACACTTTGTGCCTGTGTGTGTACGTGTGTACCCCTGACTTCAAGAATAGAAGTAGCACGGACTTATTTTTAATGCATTCCTAAGGAAGAGATGGTTGTGGCCAATTAATTTTGAGTATGAGAGCCCTTCTCAATCTGTGAAGGTGACACATTTTTAGAGATATGTGAACTATCACTAGGAGACAGGAAGAGAGAGGAGGATTTTTTTTTTAACTGCTTTGAAGTTGTAGCAGCTAAATTGCAGATTCATGGATTTTCATATTTGTAAGCAGCCATTTGCTTTTTACTTAAGTGAATAGGAGAAAAAGGTGTTTCTGTTTGGYGGACCATACTAATTCAATGGTAAAGTGAGCAATCATTTATGCCATATTAGGGATTTTATGATATAATTTTACGACGATAAACTATAACAATCTATTAGAATTCTGTAATCTCTATGATTACATTTACTTTGAAATTGTCATATTCCATTGCTTATTTTCTTAAAGTTACAATCATAATAGATAAGTGTATCTTTCATTTTGAGTAAGTCRCAAATCAGAATTTATCAATCTGTTGATTCTAACTCTCACTGGAGTCTGGGGTGGGAATAAGCTAAATAAATAAATAACAAGGTACCAGAAGCTCAACAAATGGAGCACCAGAGGGAATATCTAAGCCATTTGCAATAGCTTCTTATTTTAAAATTCCACAAAAAAACAAAGTTAACTTTTGACACACATGGTTTGTTTTACAACACGAGGGAGGAGAGGCTTGGAGTTAGATTTAAGGATAAGTCACAAGTTTGTCTTTGAAGATGTTGAAGGGAATGGCTATCTGACAGAAAGTAGAATGCAGCAGAAGGCAGCTGTGTTCCTAGTCTTTTCATTTGTTTTGTTGCTAGGTCTTTTTGGTTAAAAATCCCCACATCCACCCTAAAAGTAATATGCTGAGGATTCTGCTTAGAGGAATTGGCTGYTGTGTGACATTGTCCCCTCTTACTAGATGATGAAAATATGCATGCAAAAACTGAAAGAACTGCTAGAAAATCAGAATTTAAAGAATAAATTCCATCTCATGACAGTTACTTTTACAGAAAATAAAATGATGTCTTTACCAGAAGTTCCTATTATTCAGAATATGCATGTGGAGAAAGGATGAGGCAGCGTACAGAAAATTTGAACTCAAGGCGACTAGCAAGGTAAATTCTAAGAAAACTGCCTCACTTTGCATTGGTGCAAATATGCAGTTACTAGTAAGTCAATAAGTCAGATTTTTGTTTAGTTTAGAAATGATGCTTTTTAAAATGACAAGCTGTAGTCAGTATAGTGAGCAGTCAAGACAGATTACAAATCATCATTTATCTAATTAGTTTTTGTACTTTTTTGCTCCTGAAAACAAATTGAATCAGCTGAGCTACACTACCTATTTGTTTCTGGTAAATCAGGCTACAAGGYTATAAAAACCTTTTATTTATAGTACTGAATATTGTCTTGTACTCTTGTAATTTTTATATATACATATATATGAATATACATAGGTGTGTTCAAAACAGTTTTTATTTAGTGAACGCTAAGGTTTTCCGGTTCTCTCCACAGCAGGAGAAAGCACAGATTTATTTCTTTGGTATGTTCTTGTTGTTCCTAAACTAAAACCATGTTTTTAATTCTCACGGTGGATTTTGTTGTACTGTGGGGTAGAGCAGAAGGATGGCACAGGTTTGCAGCTAGCCACAGGTGGCATGTCCTTGTCCCTAACCTGGTGTGAAGGGCCGCCCTAGAGCTCYGTCTGCTTTGGTTTAGACTGGAAACCTTTTTTTTTTAAGTTCACGAGGTAAGTGGTCGAAGCTGTAAGGACAGGCCCCTCATGATTTCTGGCTGCATACCGCTTATTTGTACGACAGTTGGAACATTTCTCACTGTCAAAGAATTTTCCAGTTCATATTTGTTCTTCATTAGTTCATAATGTTACAATTATATTCAGTACCAACATATGTTTTATTTGGCTCGCCATCGTTTTTTGCCATGTTTCTGATTTTGTTCGTGTTTGATATATACACTTTCATTAAAGGAGAAACATATTGTAAGAGGGATATCAATGATGAAAGTCAAATGCTTCAAATTTTAATAAGAGTGTTAAAATTAAATGAAATTCTTTGGTTCTGAGTGTCATCCTGTTTGTCGTAGAACAACGTTCTTTTAAAAGAACACTGAAATTGACTGATTAAAAATATATTCCTGAGTACAAACTGAAGTTTTGTGCATCTTTATACTTATATATTTACTTTTATACTTTTTTATCCTTTAATGTACTTTTATATGTTAGAAATATTTTTGTTCAACTGTAGGCTTTTATGAGAAATTTCACAAAATACATCTCCTAAATGTTGTGATTGCTTTTGAAACTCTTAAAATTGGCCAGGTCATGGGGGTAATAATGAATAACAGAGCGCCTATACAGGAACCTGTATATCTGTAGCCCTTGATGCATTGCTCTCCCTGCTTTATAAATAGAGAATACAAATTGCAGGGAAGGAGGTGGAATAATTTCTGTTCAAAATTCACAGGTCGTTAAGAGATCACATCTCACATGTAGTTCCTGTTCAGCAGTAATAATATAGATAATTATACAATGTAGCTATAGTTTAAATTATAGAACAGAGTAAATAGTCCAAGAGCAGCATAGCTGGGTAAGCAGAAGCATTACTTACATGTATCTCCTTGTTTCTGGTTGCCCTGTATGGCTTCAGTCCTGGCCCCTGGCAGACTAGTGAAACCCCATTGATGCAGGGAATCTCCTTCAGCTGCACTGGGCCTGTCTCAGGATGGTGCAAAGGCTTTTTCTCCCCCTAATCTTATGCTTTGATGTGAACCGACAATCCTGCTAACTAGTGCAGTGATTTTGCAAGGTTTTCTAAATTGCTTTATTCCTTCTGTTTGTTTTGTCTCTCTGCGTTGCTGTTTCTWGAACATAACAAATTATGTTGACTGGTTGATTGCAGATTAGACTACATTTAAAATGATACWGCTTGAGGAAAATATACAGGAAAAATACTGAAATGTGGTAGTTCTTATCCTTTATAAGCTGTATGTGCAATACTCCTTTATTAGCCTCCTTAATACTGCTTAGGTTCCTTTCCTTTTGCCAAAGCACTTCATCCTCTGCCCCACTTTGCTAAGTAGGGATTCTCTGYATTGACCACATTGACAAAGGAACATGAAGAAACTTGCCTTGCCAGTGGTTGTGATTTATCTTTCTTCCTGCAACTGCCATCATTTATAAGTGCTAAGTAATTAAGCATATGTATGCATAAAGATGTTAGTATGGTGCTGGTGTCCSTGATGGCCATGGCCTTGGAGGTGGCTGGCAGGGAAGGTGTGATGCTGTACAAGGGGTGCAGGCAGCAGCACAAGGCAGGTTGTGAGCTGCGTTCCCCAGTSCAGCTGTGCTGGTGTGGGCAGCAGGGGTGAAATGGGGCTGCACAGATGCCGCATGGGGCAGGGAGCAGCTCATGTAGCTGCTCTGTGTTCTTGCCTCTAGCAGTCTTTGTTATCATTGTGCGTTGACCGTGTTGGATTGCCAAGTACTTGAGTGTTTTGGTCTATGTGCAACTGTTCCCTATGTCTGCAGCATAAAAACACTCTGAGAAAGTCTTTCTGTCTCTCCTTATTCTTGTGTTGACTCTTCAGTTTGGTAGAGGAAGGGTATAGAAGAGGGAGACCAGCGGGGCAGACTGGTAGGCAGGTATTCTTCTCTGGTTGCTTTCATTAAAAAACATAGGGCATCTATGCCTGTACATCTCATTGGGCTCAAAGGCTTTAAGCAGTGCTTTTCATGAGTTTTCAGTGTTTTCAATGTTTTTAAAATTTTTATATTTATTTCATTTGCAAATTTTTGAGGTAGTAGGTTTTTTTGTTTGTTTGTTTGGTTGGTTTTATTTTTTTATCTTTAGGAATAATTTCTTGCTACTCCTGCAGTACAGCATGCAGCGTGTCAGGATTTTAAACTTGTAGCCTAAGCTGAGATTTTTCCCTGCTGCAGTTGAAGGACRGGTTTTCAGTTCTCTTTAATTTACAATCCGTTCCCATGCAGTGCCTCAGTTCGATCTGAGCTGCTGTCAGCGAACTGTGTAAACTCAGGCAATCAAGACTCAAGGGGAGACTGTCATGCACTTGATCAGTGAAGGAATGCTTTCTAATGCTGTCGTATTAGTCGTACGTGCTGCAGTCAGCACATTGCATTTCATGAGCAGCCCTGAGCATGCCAACTGTCAAGATATTGATTGGATACTTTCCACAAGCTGCTGTAAGCCCTGTGATATTGCTCCATATCTTTCCCAGCTCCTGTCTTTTTGTCATGTTTCAGAAAACGGCATATAGTCCAGATTGGGAYTTTATGGTCTGCTGCCCTGTTGCACAGTTTATTTCTCTTCTGGTGGAGAAAACCTTTGAAAATGTCTGTGATCTAAAAAGTATATACACAGTGTATGGCAATGGAGCCATCACAAGAAGTGGAAATTGGTAGGTGTCATTGCACTCGCCTGATAGTGAACGAGAGGAGTATGGCCTGTTGAGTGTGACAGAGCAAAGGAAATTCTCTGGACTGAATATACTAAATTTTATCATTTTAGCATTTGAGCTAAAATAAAGCTCAATCTTTACTTAACACATTTGACACTTGAGGGAGTAAGAGGGCAAAMGGAAGTGACCTGTTGAGTATTTAACAGTCATTGGTGGGATGTTTTATCCTTTGTTCAGAAACCCTTTAAGATTTAGCTTACTAAGTACTGCGGGGTGGTGGGAGAACTGCATTTTTATAGTGACTCCCTAAACTAAGTGAGTGGTATCCTCTCTGTCTAAAAGCTTCAACTGCAGAAGATTTATATGACAATGAAAAACACAGTTGGCAGGAGTTTTGCTCAAACTAATGTTGCTGTGACTGGATACAAAGCAATTTTGCTAATTCTTTAATCTACAAGTCTGTCATCCTGTAAATACTGTGTATGGAACAAGTAGTATTCTGTTACATAATAAATGTGAAAGAAAGAAGTGTAGGGGATTTGTAGAGTAGTGAAAAGGGTCCTAGAGTTTAAAGGCAGGTCATTTCTGACATTTGCAGATTGCTGTATGCTGGTAGGCACTAAATCTTTGCTCAGCCTCCAAATTCTTTTCATCCTTATTACTGGCTGGAAAATCTCTTCCTGTGCTAGAGTGGGCAAGAACGAGAAAATAACTGGTGCCTTTTCTTCTTTATCTTTCATATAACTTTACAGACTTGGTCTTTAAAACTTTTTTTTCTTCTACTATAATTGGTATGTACTTTAAGTGGTTATTAAATCTTTATATATCTGTTTTGCTTAGAAGGCATTATTCAGAGATAATCAAGAATTCTTTACAGTGGATGCCATTTAAAAACTCATGATTCACTAATCCAAGATGTGGTAAAAATACCCGCATCGTTAAAGACACACCAACGCTGCACATAGTGAAGAGGAGCAAATGCCGAGGTATTAATGTGTCCACTGTAAATTCAAWTAGCCAGTAATTTCAGAAGAAATGACATTACTCATTAACTACAAATGATTATTAATAGCCACTCAGAGGCATGTATTAAATGCTAATAAGAACGATTGCTGTAGTTTCAACTTGAATTCTCTTGACTTTTGATGTTGCTTCCTGATTTGTACCAGGATGTGGCCATGCTCCCGCCTCTAAGTGTGTGTTTGACTTGGTGCCYTGGGAATGGCATCAAGAGCTGTCTTTGAGAAGCGTTTGGATCTCAGTGACCAGTCCTCTATATTTGTATTTGAGTTTATAGCTTCCATARGCAGAACAGTCTAACCCCCAGCCCCGTGAGTACTTGTTGTCCTTACAAGCAGCCTGAATTTAACCTGTGCCTTGCCTTGGACAGAGCAGGGGCACTGCTACCTGTTTCTAGAGGGTTYTCCCTACCATGGGGATTGCATTATAAATAGATGCAGGTAGTGGAATCTATTTCTTCTCTTCTACACCCTGTAGTATAGAATATCTAAGCCAAATAATAAGTGCCTGTGTCCAGGTGGAACCTCAGGAGCTGAATTTATAAATTCATATATGAAGATCTTGCACTATGATCTCCAAAGCAAGTAAGTGTTGATCGTTACATCTGATGATTATTCAACACAGTTTATGTGCTGTTGCTTTTCAGAAATTTGCCATTTTTCTTTGTGTTCTAGTAATCTGTCTTGCCTGCAAAATATTCTGCACAAGTTTACTGCTTTAGTCCTTGAAGCTTTCATAAATAATATTCAGGAACCAGCAACCATACCTGGCAGATTTTTAGAGAGAATTATCCTTAAAGCTCCTCTGTGATGCAACCTTAGTAAGATCTGCCCTGAAAACTGGAGCAAAAGTTGCCAGGAGTGTTAGTTTTGAAGAACTACTTTTTCCATGAGAAACTAACCTCTGTTCACACAGCTCACKCGCAATTTCCAGATGCTGTCTACTGCAGCCTAGATTTTCAAATGTAGATCTCTCAATTTATATTCCTATACACCAAATCTGCTCTAGATTTAAAATGGTATATGTTAAAAAAAGTTAACTATATGTTAAAAAAATAAAGGTATTAAAGATCATGGCTTAAAAATGAGGTGTTCTGAATTCTATTCCTTCCTTGTTTTAGGGCCAACATTTAAGGAGTCTGGTTAGATCCCTSGAGCTCTGCATATCTTGGCTCTTCCAAATAGAGGGACTAATAAATCCAGCAAATTTCCATCTTTTTTGAATTCTGTCTGCATAAAATCATTCTATTTCACTGCCTTGTGTCCTGCTTGAATGGGAAATATCTGTAGCATCTGTCTTGTTATAAGAGTAAAGGTACATGTAGTCTGCTTTGGTGTAGCCAGAGTTTTACATGTAATAATAGTGTAATAAGAAAACTTGTAAATAGATAGCTTTTATGTTTAGACTGGTAGCCACTTGATTCTGAGCTCTCTACTGCTACTAAAGACAAAAATGAATGAAAAAATATATAAAAAAATAAACTCAACTTTGAATGGATAAACTTGAACAAAATCTCTTTGATTGGAGCATTTGGGATAACTGCCAGGCTGGACTTTGGGATGTTTATAATGGGTTGTGTGTTGATTGAGGAGAGAAGCATGAAAGGTGCAGTTTTAGCACCCCCAACCTATGCCAAAGTATGCAAGAAAGTGAGGACTACTGTTTGAGCAGGGGATAGATCAATTAAATCTTTTAGGACAGGATGCTTTAAAATGCATCTTTGTAATGTAAGACATAACCTAAACATTTTAATCGCAAGAGATTCCAAAGTTGTATCCACCCACTGTGTTCTTGTTGGGGAATCAGCATTTGAGCAGACTCTCCTAGGTCTTCAGTGATTCGTTTCTTTTCAAACATGTAGCTTTTGAATTGAGCGAGCTTTTAAAATTCAGTCTTCTCCACTGCTAATTATAGACCGTAAGGAGATGTGGTGATGTAGCCTTTCCTACACTTGCAGATCAGACAAAGTTTAATTTACTTGGAAACATTTTAAATCATTTTAATAAAATAAATCCGAGCAACAGGTCATGATTGGGTGGTAATCTTAAGTACAGATACAATTTTACCTTTATAGTTCCCAAACTCATAAACAATGTTCAAAGATTAAAAAGGTTTGCTTATTAAAAGAAAAAGGCAAGACACAGAGGAAAAACATAATGCARTCTCCACTCTTTTCTCTAGAAAAAGAGAAATTTCCCTGTTTTAGTCATCTTATCAACGTTAAAACCTCGAGTGAAATTTAACTGTTATGCATTTTGAGTGTGTAAAAGGATGCTCTCTATTTATGTATTTTAAGTTAAAGCACTGATAATTTGGACCAGAGGATATTTTCAGTATGAAAATATTACATGGTTCGCTATAGGGGAGAAGTTATTTCTTGGAAACAGTAGTGATGCTTTTAGTCCAGAAGGTAACATGACAGATGAAAATGCATACTTGAAAATATTTCACTGTTTTGTGTTATTCTATCAACATTTTTTGAGATTTGATAATTCTGCTGTATATTATTTTCAGAACCCCCTCCTTTGTTTTTTTGAGAAGTATAATATTGACTGTAAATTTTTTTTTCTTAAAGGATCTTAAGATATTTCTCCACAGCTTGATATAGTGAGACATACTGTACTGTTGATTTTGCCATTTAGGAYTTAATTTTGTGAAGTGCCATAGAGTGCCACCCAGGCTGGCACAGCAAATAAGTAGTTCACCTGGCTTGGTCACTGATAGGTCTGTGGGGTTTCTGACAGAGAAGATTCACSTGAGAGAATCCTGGAAAGGGGTTTTTAACAAATGACATGATGGAACTGTACCCMAAAAATATATTGGAGGATAAAAAGACCTGATAAAAGCAGCAAACAGATCAAGAAGTATAATAATTGTAAAGTATGTTATTTTTTTAGTAAAATTAGAAGTGATAAAGAATGACCTGGACAGAAGTGAAGTTGTAAAGAGATAAGGGAAGCTGAGRTTAAAAAGTCTGTTGTGAGATTCTGCAAAGGAAAAAAAGGATGTGAAGTATGGAAAAGTGGAACAAATTGAGGGGATCATTTTTAAGACTCGGAAGTAAATATACCCTGAATGCAGAGAGTAGACTCAGTTTTACTTTATGCTATAGTTTAAACTCAAAAGTAACTCTATTAAATTCAGTGAAAAACAAATTTACAGAATAAATTGTTTATTGATAGAGTAGTAAAGTTGAAAAAGAAAGCAGCAACTTGTATCCATGACCGTTTACATTAAGTAGCTGGCACAGTAATGCAACAGGGAAGAATGTGAACTGTTGAGTAGCATTTCACACGCAGGCCTACCGATCAGCAGAGAGATCTGTAACAGGATCAAGATTTAGTCTTATCAAGATTTGGACTCTGAAGAGCTTATTTCCGTGACTATTGTGCTTTCCTTAAATTGTTTCAAGTGAAACAATGTTCTTTAATTATTCCCTGAAGAATTTGTGCAGCTTTGATTTTCAAGTGACAGTTACTTAAAAATCTCAGTAGTTATTATTTTGGATGTATTTAGTGTGCATGAAAGTGGAGCAATTTGATAACATGGGGATGAGCCAGATGTAACACCATGCACCACTAATTCTCCTGCTGTAATGTCAGGCTGATGTACATTCATTTTGATAGTAGTGTCGTGCAGTTAGGGTTGCAAAACAGTCTGAGTGGAAATCAGYAAGTCTGTTTGTCTCATGTTACTTTTTGTTTGGTTATATTAATTACAATGCCAATGCAATCTTTGACTTGGAAAAATTMCGCTTTAACTATTGTGGTCAGACTACAAATGGAATATTGGGCRAGCACAGAAAGAAAATCACTTTCTGTGTGTCACTGGCAGAGAGAGGAATGGGTTTCAGAGCTATGAATCCCTACCTAATTCATTGTTGTTTATGTGACAGATACAAACAGTGTTTCCTTGGTGACTTGCATTAAAAGCTAAACCYGTGTGTCCTGAGGCAAAATATTAATGAATTAATTGTTGGGCTTTGTATCAATTTGCTATTACTTATTTTATAAATAATACTATAAGGCCTTAGGCAAGCCTGCTGAAGCAATCTTAGGCTACCAGCAGGACAATAAGCTCTTCTATGGGCTGTGTGAATCTGCTGAAGGATATAATTTTCACTGTATCAGCTGACTGCCTCTTTTGGCTCTGCTGGCATCATTTGAGTTTTCTCCTGATTCAACATCAGCCAGCTAGCTGTCAGCCCTATCCTAATCTCCCTCTGACAGTGGTCCAGATAATCAATAGCACTGGCTGGATCTGGAGAGGCTGAGATCACTGCAGTCTGTATCTTCTTGTGAACTCTTCTAGCTGCTCCATATGCACAGTAGAGAGGAAAAAAAAAAAAATCAAAGAAAGCACTTCAGAACTCCACATGATAGTAAAGATACCCGTGTCTGATGCACTAACATTTTCCAGACATCCAGGGTCTTTGTGAACATCTTCTTGTCTAAGAAATACCTTGAACTGGTTTTTA
Organism: Eudromia elegans; assembly: GCA_003342815.1. Lineage (NCBI taxonomy): Eukaryota > Metazoa > Chordata > Aves > Tinamiformes > Tinamidae > Eudromia > Eudromia elegans. The sequence continues at coordinate 5,025,799 of PTEX01000011.1, read as the reverse complement.
TGTTTATACATGTTAACTATTCTAGTGCTTCTTTAAAATAAGAACCTTGGTATAATTCAGCTCTATAATGTCAGAAAAAARTGAAGCTCCTGAAAGGCACTATACTATTGTAGGAAATTATGTAATTCCAAAAAGTTACTTGTTATTATTCAATAAAAACTCTCCATATCTGCATATCATTTACAAGATTTCAGCTTGCTGGACCTATTGTGTATAGATTAAAGAAATAAAAAGTATTACTAATGTGAGTAATCATCAGATAAAACTGTTTTACTGTGAATAAATGAAAATTGAATTTTCTAGGACTTTCCTATACATGAGAAATTTAGGAAAAGGTCACTCCAGATTCTAGTTTCAGTGGCTCTGATAGTAGCATAAACCATGGGCTTTATTTCTACAAAAAAGCTGGTATCAGGGTAAAATGTTCCTAAAGGAAAGGCTACAAGATGGAGGTTCTTTGCCCTCCAGGAAGGAGGAGCACCCTCTCTTTCTTTCTCTTCCACCCTGCAGCTAACATGTCATTATATATTGAACAGGTTGGACCATATATTTTAACTCAAACATGGCATTATTGAGAAAAAGGTCTTAAGAAACTCAATGAATTTTGCACGTAGGTGTTGCCATCCTTGGGTCTTGTGTAGAGGTTAAAGGCAAATTGCAGAGTCAGACACGAGGAGGCGCAGGGAGTCACGGACTGATGGATAAGCCATTTGAAGGAGGCTGCATTTATTTATTTCATTGCTCTGTGGCATTAGATTCCTGGAGCTTCATTGCCCCCAGCTGGCCATTCCTTTCCCTTTGGTGGCCAGCTACCATTGAGGTGGGTGCCGGCCCCAGGATGGAGCCCTCGACGGTCGCTGTCCCTTCCCTGCCACCAGCCCAGGGCTCTCAGCCCGGCAGTTACTCGTGTCACTGATCGTCTGCCTTAATTAACCTTTGCCTGAATAACCCAGCCTCTTGTTAGTCTCTGTCATTTAAAGATTGCATGTGTGTGCACACAACCTCTTTCCTTCCCTACYGAGAAAGTGTAATGTATTTCTGTGCATCTCCTTACTATAATTTTTCTGTGTGGACATAGTTTTCCTTTTACTAGATCACTAAATGCAATGTTGTTAGGCTCATATTTTGTCTTTCTAATATATATGTATTATTATTATTTTCACTTGGATCTGTATTTTTTTTTCCAGTGTTGCCTGCTCTTTTTGCAGGAAGGACGGCACGCATCYGCCTTCAGGACCGTGGGAGCTTTCAGGGCCAATCCTCACTGCGGTTCCTTAGTTTGTTACTCTCTCTTTTGGTGAAAACTCATCAGTTCAGTGCCTTTTGTTTCACATTTACATTCCATAAAGTGTTGTTTTATCATTGCTGTAAGTTGCTGTCTTTGTTAATTCTTTATTAATGCTTAGGTTTTTTTTTCCTGCCTTTTTTATGTTCCTCTATCTTTAMTTCCCTGCTACGATCGCCTCATTTTGTCTTCTCTTCATTTTTYCCTCTTCCCTTTTTATTCTCAAAGTACTCTTTTGATACAACTGCAGTGATATTAAAGACTAAAAGCTTATTTTATATTTAACTCCAGATAAGTGTCGTGCCTCTGGAGACAGCAGGGTTGTGGGTGGTTTGCTCTGGCTCATCTGTAATGATTGACAGAAGTTAAGGCAATCATGGAAGATGCTCATAGGTGGGACAGTCATTTTCAGAAAACSTGTCTGTGCAGACCTTTGTCATCCCAGCTGTGAGAAAAATTCGTTGTGTTTGGGCCCCACGGGCAGCACTGGGGACTGCACTAGAAAAAGATGAACGGTATCGGAGCTTTATGGGTACTTAAAACAGGGCTGCCTATTAAAATGTCCCAGAGTTCTGATTCACTGAGATGATTTTAAACCTTGTAATTGAGGTAGTGATGAAGGCAGTAAAAAGCCAGAAGAGGTGCTATTTCGGTAGATTCAATTATTTCCCCCAAGGGAAAATGTACCCAGTGATGTAGAGTATCGGGAGCTCGGCAACGAGATCAGTCGCTCAGCAACAAGAGTTCTTCAGCAAAATTAATGATTTTTTATCTTTTTGCTTCCACAGTTTTCACCACTAGCTTAACTTTCCTCTATTTTTTAATCAGTGTCAAATGTAAGTGTGCTAACGCTGGGATGGCCTCGCTTTATTTTGCGGTTCTCATTCTTCCCGTGTTCCTCGGAAAGGAGGAGGAAACCTTTTGTTTAGGCTACGTGTTCTAGGAGCAAAGAGCGTTTATAAAGTCTTCATCTGTTTTTCTTGCTTGTGATACATACGGTGACATCACTGCCTGKTTTTTTATGTGGATTGGACAATGTGAAACCAGCAGTGAAAAGGGAGAGAGCAAACAGAGCGTGTTTTTATAATTAACCACAGAACTTAGAGTATAACTTGGGAGTCACATTAAAAAAAAAAAAAAACCCAACAACTCATTGCAGTTCTGAACCCAAAGGATGAATCTCACTAARCTGTGTTTTGTATTTAGTGTCCAGAGAATTTCAGCTCCTCATTCCTGTAGGTACCCAATTGGAAACAGTTGATCAAAATAGGTCCTTCTGAAAATGTCTGTTGTTACTGCTAATATTTAACATGTGCTGGAACGTGAGTGAATTCAAATTGACAAGTAAAAAGCTAATGTGTTGTCACTATTATACCAAGGTTAGTGAGACATAGGTATCTGTAGCTCAGTTACTTCAATTCCTGATRTTAACCACAGATGACATTGCTAAATGACTGCTTTGATAAACAGTATCAAGTCTGATGAAACAAGCCTTTTTTTATTATTATTTCATGTTTTATTAATTAAGGTGATCATTATGTTATAATGAATCTGAGTTTATGTTAAATGTGCAATTTTTATTGGATGACATTATAGATTAGAGTGCCTATAAAATTAGCTTGGCTAGCAAATGAGAACTCCAGTCAATTCTCATGCAAGTTCCAGGTTTGTACTTTGCCTTAGTCCTTTCTAACAAGTCTCAGGCCCCAAACTGAGCACATGCTCTAGCTAAGATTTTTCCATTTTGTGTGTTCCAGATGTACGTGTATGTTCTGTTCCTTGCAGCCGCATGGTGCCTGGAACTTGCTTTTATTTCAGTAGCTTCACATTGCTGACCCACAAGCAGTCTGTGGCGTTTTCTGTCATCTAGATCCTCTTCTGGTGCTCTGCTGGCAGAACCCTTTTTTTTTTTTTTTTTGGTGTTATTGCAGTAGAACTTTTCCTCCTAATTTTGTATGTGTTTGGGCTGAATTTATGTTGACTTCATACCATTTCTCTTGCTCAAAGATACTATTTTGAATTCTAATTCTGTCCCAAACAGCTTAGAAACCTTCCAGCATCATTATTTGACAAATTTTAAAGTATCCTCTCTAGTATGTCATCCAAATCCTGGATCATATTGTTAAATAGCACTTAATCCAGGCCAGATTCTCCCCCCTCCAACCTGAATGGCCTTTCTAATGTGACAGTAGTAAATACAGCTTGAGAGCACAGCTGCCTGCAGTGTGCATCCAGCTTCTGATGTCTTCGTGAGGCTGCGAGGTAGGCAGCAGCAGYGAGCACATACCCTGCTGCCCCTTGTCTTCCTGTCACCCCCAACTGAAAACTTCTACCTCTCTGTGACAATAAACACTATGGAAGCTCTCTCGGCTGTAAGCCACAGGTTTCTGTTGATGACCACGCTTTGTGTGAAAATACTTACAGGATTTAGCCCAAGCGTATCTCTCTCCCTTTCTCTTTCATACTGCAATAGATAGTTTTCATAAAAGGATCAGGTTAGTTTGTCAAAATGATTCTCAGTCTGATGTTGGTTGGTTCTTTTTACCTTATCTTGTGCATACTTCTGGACTGTTTGTTAATCATGTTTTTGAGTGTCTCTCTCTCTGTAGCAAAGTCTATGAAATAATTCTACAAGGTGTTTTTTCTGTATTTTTTTAAAACTATTTAAAAAATATTTGGTAGCATGCTTGCTCTTTTCTAATCTGTGGCACTTTCTCTGTTGCCCACAGATGCTCAAAAATATTCACTAATAGTTCAAAGATTCCTTTGATTTGTTGCTTGAATGCTTCATGGGAAATTTTGACAAGCTTCATTGATTTGAACACATTAGACTTGCTCCTCTTTTCCAAATATGATCTCAGCTCCTGATGCCATTGTTAAAAATATTGTGTCAAATGACTTCTTGCAGTTAGGCTTTCTAGTGAAGGCTGAAACAAATAAACCATTGACTACTTGAACCTTCCCTACATGATCTTCTGGGTATATTTGGACACTTCTCGTTAAATTTATCTTGCATATACACTTCTTTTATGGCTTGGATCTCATACATATGGAATAAAATAAACATTTTGTATCRTAAGAATTTAAAACTGTATTTTGGTGCTAGCTTTAAGGCATMTGCTGGCCAAGTAGTTCCTGAGTAGTAAAGAAAAACATTATATCGGCCTCTAATGTTTCCATGGTTCYTCAGTGGACATAGTAGTTTTCAAGTCATGGGTTAGGATCGTGGTTTAGAAAACATTTTAAAAATGTGTTTTATGAATAACAGCATCATGAATTTGCTTGGAAGAGTGTTAACCCTAAGGGAACGGGGGTGCTATAGCATTTGGTGTTTTAAACATGGTACCTAGTACTTTTAATTTCATGTGGAAATAAGTCATAGACCTGTGTAGGTTAGGGCACAGGAGTGTAATAGTCTGCTTTTGGCCTGACTCTGCAAGTCTGTGTATAACTCCAGTAAATATCATTCTCAGAATTTCTGCTGTCTAAAGGTAATGCTTCTCATTGCATTGCATGCCTTTTTGGACAGTAAGAAATAGAAAWWTTTTTTGTTTGTTTTCCTCAAGTTTATTCATTTTGACAAATTTGCCACCCTTGTTGACATGTGAACTGAAATATTTAATGTGATTCCTCTGAATTTACCAGTTCTGCAATAGAAAATCATAAACTTTCTAGGATTAAACAAATTGGAAGGAATACATCCTAGAGTTAAAAGGCTATGCTTTTACATATAGACTAGAAATGATGCTGCAAATTTTAGTGCCCTGGTTTAATGAAAGGGTTAAATAGCGTTATACACCATTTACTGTCTTTAGGCATTTGTTCTGTATTCACGGACTCAGTTATTTTAATGTAAATAGGCACCTCAACAGCTGTGTCCCCTTAAGCACATTTTATTTAGCAGCTGGGTTATACATGTCACTTGGCAGCCATGGATTTTCAATTTTTCTCCGTGCCAAGGGGGCAGCTGGAATAATTTGCGTGCTCATTAATTTGGAAGAAATATGAGCTGTGTAAGTCAGACAACGTGAGTCTTCTGTATGGTGTTGTACAAGGATAAGCGGATCAGGGTAGAAGCAATTTGCCCTTTCCCAAGGGAGCCTTCGGTTTTTAATAAGCCGGTTATGAAAATTCTATTTCTTAGCAATTTGAAGAGTCTAATTAGAGCCTGTAATTTCTCTCATATAACCAGAGTGGATGAAGGTTAACGTTAGGCCTCCAGAGTCTTTTCACATTCATTTACAGACTTAAATCARGTAATAGTTTGTAGCTAATTAGAACAGTGTATTAAATATTTAGTTTGACTTGATTTAACTCTGAGAACACACAAATGCTGTGRGGCTACATAAAATGATAAAGGAGAGCTAAACTTAATTTTTAATCAAAGGTAAATGTAAAGGCAGTATAATAATTTTAGTACTGACTAGTATACTTTGACAGTCTGAGCAGCRATTGCCTCCAGTTGGCTGAAATGCCAAGATAAAGGAACACGATGTCTATTTAATGTCCTTGCTCTAGTGCTTTGACGGTTCAAACAATTCGTGGTTTATAGGCACTGTATCTGAAGAATTATATGGTTTTCAGCCTGGCAGATAGTTTTTATTTAAAATCTCATTTATTTTTCCATCCACCAACTCAGCAATTTTGGAAATATTTCCTTAAAGGAGCAGTAGTGCTTCTTGATCTAGAAGCTTTTGATTAACCACTTTTAGGAYGCCCAGCGATAGGCATTCATTCCTACCAGGGATTGTCAGACAGTGGTCATGCTCTTCCATCAAAGGAGTCTCTGTGTTTGTAACTATTTTGCTTTGTCTGACATTTGCTTTCAGTTAATTAGCAAGGTCATCTTAACATTTCATGGGCGAGCATTTTCCTGTTCCTGTAAATAAAGCCTTCCGTTCTATTCTATTATGCTTATAATTTTCTAAATACTTGGCTGGAAGTGTTTAATCCTAAGGGAAGATAAGTCCTGTACCATTTATCACATCAGGGTGATATCTACCAAATCATTCCRTCTTTGATAACGGAATTGAGTGCTTTTGCAAATATTAGATCCTGTTATAGCTGGACTCCTGGTGAAATTTTTTGTAAGCCTTTTTATGAATTATATAGAACCATTTATTGTTTCCARTGAGAATTATACACACTAATTCCGTAGGTTCTGASTATCAYAGTACTGTTTTGTTTGTGTGTTAAGGATATTCTAGTTTAGACTGGAGTCTTACTACTCTTCTTCCTAACCCTGTCCACAGTTTCTGTGAGCTGACTGCTTATCCCATAAACTGAGTACAGCTCTGTCCTGCCTGAAGGTTCAGTTAATACCCCCAGGAACTGCTCTTTACAGCAGTGGAGCCTCTTGCTTGGATGTTAAGAATACTGCGGGTCTCAATCTGAGGTAGTAAGAGCGATTAAATACTTCAAAGGGAAGAGGAAAGAATGCTGGTAAATGGAAGAGATAAGCTAATTTCTATTTTAATTAAGTGAGAATAAGTAAGAAATAGACTGGATAGTTGACAGAAAAAAAAAAAGGACAAAAAAAAAAAAAGCATTTGTAACCTCAAAATACTCAAGATTTTCTGGGTATGAGCTTAGTCAGGCCTCAGATTCTMTTGGCTTGTTAGTTGTATCTTTAATCTCAAGTTTCCTCTCCAGCATTTTTTGGATGCTAGGAACTCCATTATGGATTGGTAGAAAATCAGTGATAAAACTTCTAAATATCACCTTATTTTGTTACACTGGTTTCCCAGTTGCCAATTTTTATAAAATGGTTTATGACCACAATAATCCCCTCCAAATCAGCTGTTATGGGAGATAATAGCTGGTTGTCAGAGCATTAACCACCCTTGACTTCACTCTGGGCTATTACATAACAAAAGAATGAGCTGGTGGTGAGACTGCCAGGTGTATTAAATTATATGATGAATTATAGAGATTCTGTAATGGGGATTAGTGTCCAAAAGAGACCAGCGGAGATTGCCAAACTCATTATCTGATAGGACTGTAGGCTGGACAAAATCCCAGGGGGGAAAGACCAGTGCTTTATCCATTATGTCATCCTCTAATCTGTGTCTGCACCATGCGCAGTGAAGTGCTCTGCGAATGTGTTACCATTGCTCTACTCGGAAATGGCCATAACAAGTTAAGTGGGGGAGTTGGCAGTATTGGGTTACTTCAAATTTAGTCTGATTTTGATCTTTTCTCATGGATTCTAGCAAAGAAATTAGTTGATATGCAAGAAAGTTAAGTAGCACAGTAGCATAAATAGTTTGTGTGTGCTTTTTCCACAGGGGCTTCAGCTAGATCAATAAAGTTGGTTACGTCATGRTTTCTGCTCTAATCCCTTTCCATTCAGACAAACTAATTTGTTTAGGCTCATATTTTGCATTTAGCAAAGAAAATATCTGTTCTATATTTCAAAAAATTCAGCAGTGTTCTGAAGAACAACAAATATCGGGATAGTCGCCTTATGTTTGTCTAAAGATGGTTGGTTGGTAATGGCTTGTAATGAAAGATATGAAGTCTCGTATTTCAAGATCCATCAGGACTAAACCCAAAAATGTCTTTAGGAAGGCACAGAACTTGGTCGTACCTTCAATAAATAGGGCTTTTTTCTTAAAAATGGTATGCTAATTAAGATAGAACACCTACATTAGGTTATTTTTGGAAGTTATAAAACTGTGAACTTGAATTTCCCTATTTCTCTATGCACATATAGTTGAACTTATTGTTTTACAGCTGACTRTAGCCATGGATAGACATCAAAAATAGAATGAATAGAATTTTTTAGACCTTAGTAAGATATTTCTAAAAGAGTTCTTCAGTAAAAARTATGAAGTGTATATGCAGCAGTGGATGGTGTTGTATAAAGATTTTACTGGGACTCTTTAGATCTAAAATATTTATAGCACCTTTAACCCAGTGATCTCAAAGTAATTTCTAAAGGTGGGAGAAATGTTGCRGCTTTTGTCGAAAGCTGAAAGTTTTTAGTGAAGATAACCAATGGTCTTYGGTAATTTTTTTYCCAAATAATCATAACTTTTTGAAAAGAATTCTCTGGGATGAAMTTTTCTAGTCATCTGTGGAAATTTYCTTTACCAAACTGACTGTTAAATTGTGAAGAATTTAGTTCATTCAAAATACATTTTTGCAGTTGTATTACACCGTGTACCTTTATTGGTTGCATGTGTAACAGCATTAAAACATATTGCACACTGGGGAGCAAAGATAAACTAGAAAACATCCTTGCTCCTTAGACATATTTTGTACTTATTTTGTTTTTAAATGACAAAATTTAAGAGGTTATTTAATACAACCTACTCGTCCTACGTATATAATCTTTACATATAATTCATCAGCACTAAGGTCTTGCTATGCCATGCCAAAGAGCCAATTGACCAACCCGATCGGGAATGGATCTTGCCCAGTTCTGCCAGATCAGTAATTTAAGGTGTATAATACAGCTAGATCTAGCGTCCTATTTAAAAAGCTTCAGGTGTCTTATACCTTTCAAACCCCTATCAAGCATCAAACTCTTAGGGAAAGTGATAAGCCTGCGCTAATACAGTTTAGGTCRTTTTCTGACCATGAGATATACCCTTGCACAGTGTAAAATTACCACATAATCTCATAATGCTTTGCCAAGATGGTTTTCCAACATAGAGGGGAATTCTGACAGTGAGAAATTATTCTTCATAAATCTAGAGCTGCCTTATGCTTTTCTGTGATGTGAATCCACAGAAAATGTCAGCACTCCTCAGCGCTACAGGTTTTTGAAACTTTCAGTAACTTTTCTGTATAAATGTTCTGTTTGGGGTGAAGAAAAGGCCTCCTCCCACAACCTGCACGAGAAGCTCTCACGTTGCACCTGGGGTTTGTTCGAGTTTTCTGAGAGCGACTCAGCAATGGTGTTGTCTGGGTGCAGAAACGCTCCTCGCAGGCACGTGCGACGCAGCGACGCTGCCTCCCGCACGCGGGGGATTAGCTGCAGCACCGACTTCCTCTTGCGCTGCACATGCTGGCTGGGCTGGAGCTGTGCAGAGCGCTGCTGGGGGACAGGCGGATGTTTGGGAAAGCAGAACTCAGCTGCTTGATGATCCCCAGGCCGAGGAAGTGCTCTGTTTTGTTGCTGGTTTTGCTTACAGCATCTTGTTTTCCAGCTAAATAGACCTATTAATTATTTGGGGTTTGTTTCTGTTGAACTGTCCCAGCAGTTTATAGAGCGTTTGGGGGATCAAGAAGACAGAAAACATGGCTATAAAATTATTGTCTGGATACACTGTGTAATTGCAGGACGGGTGAAAATGTAGATAAATGTATAAATGCAGACTTCTCCAAAAGGGACATTTTTAATGTCGAAGGAAAAATAACATAACAATGCAGAACCTTTTGCTGATTTGAAGTGTAAGGATTCAATCTCGTGAGGTAATGGCTTCCTCCTGCTGACTGCAGCACAAGCTCAGGCTTTCAGCACCTTATACGGTACAGGTCTCCGATGGGATGGGGATCCTGTGGAAATGCTATCTTGCACAGATTGTATCGCAGCGCTTCGTGACCCTCGGCATTAGAATTTTGTCTTATTTCCTGATAATTTATCAGTGCAAACATAGCCTGATCTTTAACTCCTTTTTTCCGCTCCCTTTCAATACAAGTAAACTAAAAGAGATACAAGAAATCTAGAGATAAGGTGRTATTTCTAGAGTTGAACTGTATTTCTACTGTTGTTTTCAACAGTGCTGCCTGTTACTGTTACAATGCCTGTTCATTGCCCTGTATATGTTAGCCTTTGACCAGATACACTGGAATACACTCTTGGAATTGCATTATTTTACCAAATGTTTGGCATTGCGTTACAGTTTCACAATTCCAGTGAGTAGAACCTTGCGGATTGACTTGTCCTGCTTAACGTAGGTAGAGGTCCCTCTTCTCCCCTCCGTGTTGCTTGTTGCATGAAGTTTCAGAGGTGAGGACAGTTCAGGGACTGCGGATTATTCCATGCATAATGGATGAAACCGTTAAGTGGATATTTCAGATGAAGTGCYTAGCACTGAAATGGCTGTCATTTAMATCACCATTCATAGTTTTCCTTGCTCATGGTTGAGTTTATGCATCCCTGATGCATGTCCRGAGTTTAAAGCTTCAGCCTCAGAAATTTCCCCAGATGAATAAGCAAGAAACTTATTAACAGTACTCTCTTACTTTTCAAGATGGGGGGAGATGTAATAAAGAATAGAGAACAAACCAAATTTGTAAGCTGAGCTGTGATCTGTGCACAGGTAAGGCAACAGGAGTGTCAAACAGAGACGGGAAAAACAGAGAAAAATAGATTTAAACTAATGGATAACATATGCAGATGAATATCTACTATTATTTATATATTTACTTTATAAATTATTTTTGCTTTTATACTTCATGATGAAGCTAATAAACAACTTTTATACAACAAGCATGGTGACTGTAGAGGGAAAAACCACTGTTCATTAAGATAAGAATAGAAAGCARTACTTAAATGAACTCTGATCACTCATCTTCAGTGCTAACCTTCAAAATATTGTTTTTATTTTTATTTCATTTCTAGCAGTGTCAGCTAATTAGAGAGTTTTTGCTGATGTGTGAAATATTTTCTAGAGAAACTGCAAACATAAACTCTATGTATAAAATATATTAGGAGAAAAATCATTAAAGTCTTYGCAATGGAACCAAAGACAGTTCATTCCTCATGATGATCTATGATATTTATTTGTTGGAATCTTATTATTTGTTGGTTTAATGGATTTGGTTGATGCCTAAGCTTATTATCATATTTACCCCTCATTCTTTCAGATAAGATTGGTCTCCTTTTATTAGGAACACACTGTAGTTTGATTCTTTATAGATTAAAGCAGATTTTTAGATATAAATCTCTCAGATGGATTCAGTCTCCTCATAGGCTGTATTCTAGCGTTGTTTTCATGAAGATAAACTGTGACAGTGATTTATGTTGTACTTTGAAGGTATAAATCTCACTGTGCCCTTTCACTTCTACTTAAAGAATAAAAATTTTGTGTGTTAAGGGTTTTGGTGCAACCATCAACAGAGCATGGAAGAACCTTTCTAAAATGCTGYGTTTTGTAGATTATTAGAATAGGGTTATCCATGGTAACTGATTCAAGCTAATTATCAGTGCTAAGCAATCTGTGTGTATACCTTCTAAATGATATAAATCGTGATTGCCTTCCATGTACGGTTTATATCTGGAAGAAGGGCAACATTTTGGGCTTTAGATCTTGTCTCTAAGCATGATGATAATGCAAGATACCATGTGTGCCTAGAAACAGAATCTGACCATTAAGAAAYTAGCCAAAAGGAAAATGAAGAATATAGCATAGAATATAGCATCACAATTGAGAGCAAAGAGAGAAACTCTCCAAAAACATTTAAAAACATTTGTTAAAAAAAAAAAATCTTGATCTAAAGCTGTGATATTCTGTAAATCATATTTCCCCTMCCTGCAAATGAGGAGGAGTTGCTAATTGAGAAAAATAAAGTATGAAGTTGAATTATTGGAATTTTTTAAAAAAATTCAAATGAATTAAATTAGAGGAGTATAAAAATTTCTCACATATTGACATTACTTTGAKTTTAATTTTCTATATGATTTGAGTGTGTGCTTTGTAAATGTGATATAAAATTTTTAATGAAATAAAATCTTTTGGAACATTTTTTATTTTGTATAGTGTTTTAAGGATTATGATTGAGTACGTGTAGGAAAGTTTGGATAACGACAGTCCTATTCAGAATACTGATAAAAAGCTAAGGCGATATGTGTGGGGCTGGAATTTTTGTTACAATATTTAATTCATAATTCAGTTACAAATATCAATGTCCATTCATGAACTTGATCTATTTTATTTTCAGACTCCACAAAACATAAGAGCAATTATGTCTATTATAAAATTAATCAAATTTTGAGCCTATAATGTAAAACATTTCTGGATCATTTAGGTGGGAAAAGACCTATGCTATTTTAGCAGTCTCTCTTTTGAGAGAGGGTCTATCCACATGAATGGCACATCTGCATCTGAAGTTTCACTGTGCATGGACTGTGTGATATTAATTGACTTGATCTCTTGCATTGTACTTTTAGGTTCGTATTTTTACCTATCTGATTGGAAGGGAAGCTGCTTTTGCTGATAACCTGAAGTGGATGGCCTGTGCTAACAAAGGTAGGTTAATCTTCAACTGAAAACTTTGCTTTTGGAAGTCTGTTACTTGAGCATATCTTCCTGCACATTTGACATCTGCAGATCCAGTGTCATTSATAATTAATTAGAGAGGAAAGGAAAATATGCATTTATCTGCAGCATATGAATTAAGAAAAAAAATTGAGATGTGTTTTCTTTTCCTTAAAGCGTGCATGAAGCTTTTTCATATGTTCTCCAATTTTTTTTTCATAGASCAAGTTGTAATTTTGAACCATTTGTCCTATTAGAGTTGTTATTACTCAGTCAGAATTCATTTGGTTCCTAAGAATACCGAGTACAAGTCCTATTGAGTTAGGCACAGTATGTAACATCAGACATCCTGTCCCTTGAGGAACTGACAGTGTAATTGAAAAAACAGATTTATTTTCTGCAGGGAAGGAGCATTAAAACATATAAGATGCCGAGATGCTACAGTAAAAGGATTTGCTAATRTAAATAAGTATGACTGGGGGGGGAGGGGGAAGGAAAGATTAATCTTCAGGTTTTTCTTTAACTCCTTTCTTGGGGAAAAAAAAAGTTCTTTGTTTCCTTTGTGCCACATTACATTATGATGAATTACATCAGGTGCTATCCATTTAGTCATTATTGCTTAACTACTGTTGTGTCCAGCTGATGGAAATTACTCAGTTTGAAGTCTTGTCTTAATCAGCTAATATTACACCATAATTTAGTTTTAGTAATAAGAATCCTTTGAAGCATCTTTTTGAAGACAATTTAATCAACAAAATCTTTTAGCTTTTTAGCCCAGCACTACGGATTCATAAAGATCTAAGTACAGCAGCTGAGAAATTAGGACCAGGCAGTACAGTTTGCCTCAGCAGATCATCTGGTCCACGTCTTCCCCGTTCCCAGAGGGAGGACCATGGTCACCTTTGTCATTCGTCAGGACTGCTTTGTTTTTTTGAGAATCGCATTGCTTTTGCATGACTCTAATGAAGAGTTATAGTATTTCTAGTGTCTGGAACTGAGGAAAGTGGTGAAGTGCATTTGGTTTAGCAGCAGGTAATTTGAATCAATCACACCTGGCTAATTTATTTTGTTTTTATTTTTTTCCCCCAAGAATCTTACTCATGTGAGAGACACGAGTAAGAACTAATTTTAACAGCAGTTTAATGACTGTACAAATTTCTGTCTGTTTTAACAGCAGCAATACTTGCTTTCTAGTGTTTTATAATGCAAGAATCTTTTACTTGTGATCGGTAATATTTGTTTATAGGAAAATATTTGTTTATTGGACACATCAAAGTCATCATTGCAGATAGTATGGATCTAGAACTTCTCCTTGCAGGTTTTGGCCACAGCCTAGCTGTGTCCTTTGCTGAAATGAAGGATGGCAGCCCAGACAGGGAGTAGTGTAGTGAAGCTGGTCTAAAGACTGGTTGTATGGCTGGGCAGCAGTTTACTTCTGGCACGGGTGGCCCAAAGTATGTTGTTGCCACTGRGGGTCAATGGCCCTAAAATCAATTTTCCTAGTGGTGATTTTCCCCTTGGAAGCACGGCACAGATGAAGGCTGTTTGCAGAGTTTCCAGCTGACTGCATGGTGGACAGCAGCCCTTTCCTTCGAAATGGGTCACAGGGGAAATCCCTACCGCCTTGCAGTGCTGCTTTACTTTCTAGGTTCAAATGTGGAAACCATGACACTCCCCCATGCATATTTTCGTGTTGAGTTTTTGTGTGTAAGTAGGGCATATCTAGAGGGAGCTGGGCTTAATGAAGCAAAGCAGCAAACCATTTTAAATACATTAAAATGTGGAAGAACCTCCGCGTCCCTCTGGAGTGGCTTGTGAAATGTGCRGTGGTTTACTCTTCTCTGCACTAAGCAAGTGCACACAAAGGGGAAAAGATTCACTAAGATCCTCAGAAGAACAAAGGGAGAAGTTTCCTGGTGCCAGATTTAAAGCAGGTACTATCCTGCCCTCAGAGGTCGCTTCCATCAGAAAGCTGTAAAAACCAAGCGGGAGTTAATGCCGTAGTTCCTCAGGAATAGCCAGCATGGAAGCTTTGATGTTTTTCAGCACCTCCCTTGTGGCTGCGTGCTGCTTTCCATTAGCTGGCAGCACCGGGGCAGCCAGCGCGTCACGGGACGGGCTAAGGTGGGAATTCCCGGCGGCGGAGCCGAGGGAAGAGCGGAGGGCCCCGTGCAGATGTGGCTGCCCCGCGCGGGACGGACGGGTCCCGCAGCAGCCCGTGCCCCAGCTGCGGGCTTCGAGCCGCCCTGTGAGCGGAGGGGAGCTGCGTGCAGGAGGCCCTCCCRCTGGTCCCCTCCCTTCCCGGCAGCGTGCCGAGCCGCGGGCGCCCGTGGCAGCCCGCCAGGCGCRGATGCTGCTCACCTGCTCCGGAGGCCTCTCCGGCACAGCCTATTCTCCATGGGAGCTCTACAGCTGCAGGGAAACAATGAATCCCCGCTCCGTCCTCCCTGCCCGAGGAGGATTCCTTTAATTCTGGTGTTTTATTAGTTGTGAGAATGCTGCGGCCGTGCTGCGCAGYGTCCGGAAAATGCGCGGCCCCGCGCTCTGCTTGGAAATCCAGCAGAGCCRTTTTGAGGAGTCGCTTGGACGATGCTGACAGGAAAACAAGCCATGTTCAGCTACCTTACTGTAGGTGTCTTACGTTAGCATTACCCACTCTTACCATTTCCTTCACAAATTCTTCCCAGTGTGGGGAGAGAAAGGAGCATGGGCCCTTCTCTGGTGATTCAACCTGGATACACGAAGCAGGAGATGCAGAAATCAAAACAGCAACTCTGATCTCTGCATCAAGAGTTTAGGTTGACGCTGTGGGAAGTTAATTCTTGTGAGGTTTGACGTTTGCTGCATGTATGTATAAGCACAGGAGTCTTCAAATAGTCCAAGTATGTGGTGGGATGAACCACGAGCGTGTCATCTGGTGCTGTTACAGTGCCCTGACTTTCTATAGACTCAGATTGAATCAGTGTTCTTTAGCTAACYTCTCATGTTAATTATGAGTCATAGAAACGATAGTCACCGTAAATTTTCTCATATGGGCTTCAGAGGGGGATTAAACAGACATCTTTAGTGCAAGAATCTACTCGAAAAAATTACAAATCAATCCTGCCTCTGAGAATACATTATAAAAAGGCTGAGTGCCATCACCCTCATCTAAGTTTTGCAAAGGTTTCTAATGATGTAGTAAACCCAGTAAATTGAAGCTAGGCAATTAAAATTTCTAAATTCTCTAATACATCCTTTTTTTCAGTTTTCCCTCCGTCCATCCCAGCCTAGAAGCACATGTCTGTATGCAGAATTAACCCTGTGGTGCCTTCCRAATGGGATTCTGATTGTCACTTCTTCCAGTCTGAGGGTCAACACTTTTCACAGAACTTGGCTGGTCCTTTACTTCCTTACGAAGTTTGTTTGAACTCAGACAAACAGAAATATTGACAGAAATTCGAACGAAATTCCAAAAAAAGACCTCTCCATTACCTTAGATTTGATACTTTTTTTTTCCCCAATCTGTTAACTTTTTCTGAATTTTAGCCATTATGTAATAATCTCATATAAAGTGCTGAAGTGCGGGGGTTGTGCCTTTGTTCTCAGCATAGCACGCGGTGCTAGCAGGATCTCAGCTCCAAGTATCGTTTGCACCCTGCTGTAAGAGAAGAGTAAGCATGGGCAGGATGTGCGCTGAAATGTGTCTGAGCTCAACAGAACAAATAAAATGCGAGCAGTGATTTAAGATAGTATAGAAAACACTGAAACAAAGCTATTCCTAAGCTTGCTCCTTAAGGGCAATTAAAAACGTTTCGATTTTGACTATGTAATTTCAAAGACATGAACGGTGTTGAACACATTGCCTCGAGCTCTCTCCAGTGAGGCTGCCCAAGTTTCAGGTGCTGTGAATAGCTTTYACCTCCTGAAAAATGAAAGTGRTATTTTGACTATTTGGTTAAAAGCWTYRTAAGCCACAGGGTGCAAATGAAAGTGCATTTTGGCAAATAATTGTATTTTGACTATGTGCTGCCATTTGCAGCAAATGTAAAGGACCACATAGTGAACTATATTTTAGTCCCTACAGGATGAGAAAACACACATTTTGATTTGAGATACTCAGAAGCCATAAAACTGGCGCAGGAAGCATTTCAGAAAGACTAATGTATATATTGCATTTTTTTCCCAGAAGTCTTCTAAACCAATAATTCATGAGAGTACATTATCATTTTCTTTCTTTCCACCATGCACAGAATACAGCTTTCTCAAAGTAGGTTTTCTAATCAAACTTATGTCAATCATTGTACACTACAGTTAAAAAAAGCTTTTAAAATCTCAGACAAAAAAAAAAAAAAAATTACTCCTAGGAAGTAAGTTAACCTGCTCACACAATACTGGATTTAATACATAGAAGTAAAACTTTAAATAAAGGAAACTCCTTCAGTAATAGAATTTCAACATTCATTTATAGAGTACTGTCCATCTTTCTTTYAGGAGAGCAGAGTAGCTTTCCTTGGCTTTCCAAATAGATTACAGGGACTGTGGCTGCCCCTGCTTTTGTTCTGGTTTAGTGCATTATCTGCAGCAGGGAGCAGCCTTCCCCTTGCATGTATTCCAGTCCTGCGGATGATGTCATCGTGCCAAAAAATCAGAAACCCTAGGGATGTTGCATTTTATGAAAATTGCACATTGGTCTTTTCTGGTTGAAGAAGAATACATGTGAAAAGGAAATGATGCATTTCAATAAGGCCTGATACTGCTGTGCAATTTGCCACTCCTTACCTTGCAGGACACGGGTTCCAGGCACCAAGGTTGTGATATATAAAGACACTTGACCTTTGAGCACTGAAGAAGTGGTGATGGCTCAAATGGCMTTTCTGGCCTTTCCCATTCATTCTCTCTGCTGTCAGGAGATATGTTTTAAAGGATTTAACAAAGTTGCTTAGCTAAGCAATTCTGCATGTAGTCTCTGGCCTCAGTGACCTGCTGTTTGTAGGTAATGTTGCTGTTATCTGAGGTTTAACCGTATTCTGCAAGAACGTTCTGATGCTTTGTGRCTGTAGTTCAAATCTGTAATATTTCTTGAAATTGGACAGACTTTGAATGAATACTGATTTAATACCACATCTTCTTCCTAAAGTAAGTGCCATTAAAATAAAAAAAAAAAAAACCCTCCAAACTACTATTTTACCATTAAACATCAAAAGTTTCAGAAATTGGCAATTCTGTTGCCTTTAGCAGTYTTGGGAACTCAGTCCTTCAAGACTGACACAATTTCAGACTTCTGCTTTCASCAGCTACTACTGTTTGAGGCTGCTCCTCATCAGATGGTCTCTCTTTACATTTCTGTGGAAGTAAACAAGCAAAAAAGCATGAAAGGAGTCAGAGGTTATAGTTATACTCCTTGTTACCATCATCCCTCATTTATTGTGTTGTTGTATGTTTTTACAGGGTTTTTTACTCAGATCTCTACCTTAGCTGATGTTCAAGAGAATGTCATGGAATACCTCCATGTTCTTAGCCGACCAAAGGTTATTGACCAAGAGCATGACGTAGTATGGACTGAAGCGTATATTGACAGCACTGTAAGTCTGCATGAGAAAGAATGAATACAGGCTTACTGCCCATAATGGGGAAGCACCATTGACACTGTTGTTGGGTTACCAGCATTAGGTTGTTTCTTGTTTGAATCACTGGCATGTTGAATCTAGGAGTTGATATCTATATGTTAGAAGTACGTAATTCAAGATGACTGAGCCTTCACAGCTCTTTTTACAGAATAAAAAGCATAAAACTTAATGGCAAATATGACTAATATAATATTTTTTGAATTGGCCTTCCAAGTGTGTCAAAAATGGACAGTAGACAGAAAAGGATTAGGCTGAGTATTTTTTTCTGATTATTTTAAAACGTATCAATGAAAATGTCAATGTGGAAGCACAGGATGACACCAATCAAAATCTTTAGTATATAAAGGCTAGGTGACAACAGCRATGTCTTACTGTGAATGGTAGCAAGAAGACTCTGCATTTTGTAGTGGTTGAGTTGTGATCTGTCAATGAAATAACATGCCCTAMATGACCATTTTTAAGTTGACATCTGTGAAATGTGAGAGTTGATGTAGAATTACCTGTTTTGCAGTTGCTGAGAATACCTTTCCCTCCCATCCCCTCTCATTTGTGGTAGGTCATCAGTGTGGCAGATAAAGATTATTCGTTTTGTTTGGTTGATCTGAAATATATTTTTATCTATTATTCTTGCTCTCTGATTATGACATTTTGTTTTATATATTATCCATWGAACTAGACCATAGAGCCATATCTGTCATTTAATACAAGTGATGCTAAGTATTTAATTTGGTGAAAAGTTCACAGATCACTAGTGACATAGTTCTTTGTTTTCATTTTAACTGTATACCTTCATGAAAATGAGGCAAGATAGGAGAGCTCATCAACTTAACTTTTTTTTGATTTTTTTGTTCAGTTTTGAAAGGCTATAATACTTCTAGGAAGTTTTGTTTTAAATWAACACAAAAAAATTCTGTAAAAAACTGTTAAGAACACAGTTTTACTTAGGTTTCATGTTTCCTAAAGTGTTTCTTTCTATTTTGCAGTTKGAGTCATGAGTAAATGTAAAAATGTAAATACTAGAAGCGCTACAAAAATTTGCTTGGAAATACTAATTTGAAGGAGATTCACTTGTTTGTTTTTGTTTTCTCCTACAAATATATAAAGCCCGTCTGCTCTTTGCTCTTTCTGTTACTGAAACATAAGGATGAGAAGAAGAGTAATGGCCTCTTTCTACTCTCTCTTCGGGGCATCTCAGGAAATAGCAAGACAAAATGGAAAATTTAGCTCTCATTCATTTCTCTAACGGACTTGAAGTTATTGGTGTGTATCTGTGTATGCTAAGGGGAGTTCACCTTTCTCCTAGAAAGCGCAGCAGGGAGAGATCACAGAATCTTTAGGGTGGAAATGGACCTCTAGAGATCATCTAGTCCAACCCCCRCTTTTCCAACAGGGACATCTAGAGCACATGGCACAGATATAAGTGGCATCTTAGTGTAATTCTCATTCTTGGCTTCTGAATCTTGGGTTAAGAGAGAGACGTTGCAAATGAAATTGTGCTCCTTTTGCCTCGCTTTCAYAGCAGCAAGTCCTCCCCTCCCATACCACCATCGTTCGAAATGTTTCAGAATTATTTCACACTTTACTCTTTCTCCTCTGTTAGTCTGTATTTCTTGGATCACTGCAGGGAGAAAAACATTCAGAAAAGTTAGTCTAACGTTCAGGAATTCTCCCTTGGGTTATGGAAAGTCCAAGCAAAATGAACAACTTAATATTGTGTGAAATGCTCCCTGAATGGAGCTGGGGTGAGTAAATGTGAATGCACACTGAAGAACACTAGAGGGAGTGCGGGGAAGGAATCCCGAGGAAAAAGGAAAAATAAAAAGACGGTGGAGCTGTGGCATCCTTGAATAAAGGATTTACTTGAATCTGGATAAAAACTGAACGGGCACTCCCATGCACGCACACATCTATTTGCAAGTGTCTGAGAGCTCCCCTTGGGATTTGGAACCCTAAWGCGTTGGATACTTTAAAGAAAGAATTAACAATAGAACACAGTGATCTGCTTAGTTGCAAACTGTCTTTCTACCCATTACTCCACCCTCCCTMTCTGTACCCCTCCAATAAAAAATAAAAATAAAAAAAAAGACAAAGGAACCGGATACGCTTAGGGAAGCATATATAAAATTCTGGAAAAGCAGTGAAGGAAATGTTATAACAAGCCAGATGTGTCTTTTCCTCAGCTAAATCTGTCTAGAGCTGCTTTCAAAGACAGACATTTTCAGATTCCCTGGCCATCTCTAGTGTCTTGGCATTGGAAGTGCCACCTAAATGATCCTTTCCATCCTGTAGCTTGTGGATTTTCACAGCCTGTTTATCTTCCCTGCTGATGAGATGTGAAAGCCGCTGGGGCTCCTGCTTGGACACTGCCAACTAAGAGCGAGGTGTGTGTTGCCAGACAACTTAAATGTTCTTATCATCCAGCTGTGTCGGAACAACGTGGCCGGCTTCCCAGGGTCATATACATGGGTGTAATTGGTATCATTATGCCTTAACAGCATGGAGCTTGTTCTTCCTCCCTTTTMTCCCCAAATACAAGAGGCTAGTTGGCCCGCTGTGCTGTTTCTGAACAGGAACAGTATGCTGGAATACACGAGCACTGAGACAGACACAAGCTGGACACCAAGTGTTTCCCGGGATGCCCCAGCCTGTTCTCATCCCATTTGTGATGAGAGCAGTCACCTGTGAAAGCCAGAAGTCAGGTCATATAAGTGTTTGATACCATTTCCTGTAGGAGTATCCACAGAAGAATATTGCTACTAAAACAAAGCATTTAATGCCTGCAATTCTTCACCTTTCCCATATGAGGATGTCTGCAAAGTGCTCATGCATCAGCCTCTTCAGCTTGGTCTTGGCGCTCAGGGAAAAGACATGAGGTTTCRTATGCTGTTTGAGAAAGGTAAGGCATTTCCAGAGTTGGAAAGACCTGGCAGGATATCACACGCTGAAGATGTAACTTGGAGAAATTAGCATGTATGTCAGGTCTGCTACTCCTTTGTCACAATTAACAGATTGGTGTCACCTTTGATAGCTGAAGGGACTATAAAGTGATTGAGACCAGGGCTGTGTGAATGGCTGCTATTTTTGCAGGCAGTTGAATTATCCCATCCTCTTTTTGGGCCCCTCAGACTTTTTTCTCTTCTTTGTGTTTCCTGCCTTTTAGAAGATGTAATCAGCAAATTCCTGGATCAGTTTTAGTGACCTTCTATTTCAAAACACCTTCTACTTCTTGCCTTAAACCCAGAGTGTCATGTTGGAAATGGACTGTTATCAGTGCCTCAGAGCTGTGTACCAAATGTGTTCAAACGAGTCTTTAGACTCAAGAGGGACGTAATCTCTGAAGGGATGTCACTCACTTCCAGGAGGACTGAAGGGCTTTCTTTTCAATACCATTTGATATTGTAAGGTCTGGGGAAGACCTGGCTCAGTATAGTCATTTGTTTGAGAAATAGTCGTCGCAGACTTATCTTAGGCTAATTGCAAAATCRGCTGCACAACAATTGTGCTGTTCCTGTAATGGGCTAGTAGCTTAAGTGCTGCCCTTGCCCTTAGGCTGAGATGTTGGGGTTGAAGTATGTGATGTGCAGCAGCCAGTGTCTAGAAGTCTGATTCAGGATCCTGTGCTTATCAATTTCCACCTAAGGTGGAAACTGCCTCTTCAGTTAGATGTATGCAAGACATACCTGAGTTCTGTTGAAGCTTTGAGCTGTGCAGGGCAYTCCAGGAGCTGAGTGTCAACATAAGCTCTCTGCCTCAATACTGGGTGTCAGAATTTGGGTCTAATGTTGTTGCTTCAACCTCACTAGGACATAAGAATACTTAATATTTCAGAAGATAGATTATTTTAGTGAGTTCTTAAAAATAGAGTTCATTTTCTAATTGCAGGCTTCCAAAGTTGCTCTTTTCAGAGTAAATATGGATTATAAAAATAAGGAAGTATCTGAAGGACAGAACAATTTTTAAATGGTCAATGACTTATTTTAATTTTATGTACAGCTCTAGAAAGTCACTTGAAGTGAACATAGGTGGGAAGAGTGCTTGGGCATCATCATTTTTCAGTAAACTAAATGAATCATGGGGATTTGGATACCTAATCTACAAAGTACAAAAGTCCTTAACAGTTCTCTAGGTAGCATCTGGCAGGACATACATCACTTTTAGATGTGAGAAATTAAAAAGAAAGCTGGGGCTGGCACCCATTTTCACTGTTTAAATGCTTGCTTGCAGTTGAGAGTCTATTCATTGGAGGGTGTAATTTGACCAGCATGGACCTTCGTTGCCTCTTCCCAATGAAATTTGGTTCTTACAAATCTGCCTTAAAATATTCTGTGAATCTGACGCGCTGYTGAGTTCATTGCCTTCAGAGTATTAGTTTCAAGCTGTGAGCAGGTTTGGGTATTCATTACTGTGCTGACTATCTTCACTTTCCAATTGGAAGATTCCTTTGCGTGATAAAGGGCAAATTACTGTTCCATTTAATGTTTTGAGATGGCTCTCTGGTGCTTCAGAATCTCAGAGTTCATTTTCTTAAAAAAAGAAAAATTTCTAAGTTATTACAGGCTTTCTCAATATGATTGCTAATAGTATGAATAGTGTTTTCTGTTCTTTATACTCTGCTTCATGTTAAAGCACCATGTGTGCATCCTTCATTCACATTGTTCTTGCCTTCTCACAGACACACATCCAACTATGGCTTTTAGTTTAGTTCTGTAATAGCTGTTAAGAGAATGGCCCTCTATTTCTTCTTTTTATAAGTAAGGATTTTTATAAAATATTTTCCAACCAATAAGCAAAGCAACCTGTCAAAAAACCTTATTTTGTTTCCTCTTACAAGGACAGTACTTGAAGCAGCTTTATTGAGCTAAAGCCTAGAATAAMTATGTCTTAAATGTTTATAATGGACAATACCCATTTTATCACTTYCTTTGTTCAGTAAATTTCAACTGATTTATCTTCATCCTTAACAACAACAACAAAGATCAAGCTCTCTAAAGGCATATTCTCCTTCTGGTTCAAGGTTTTTGCRGAAATTAGGTGGGAAGTAGGGGAAGTTCACATGTTTTAGGTATTTGTCGCATGAGAATCAAGATATTTTGAATGTTGAAAGATAAATTCTGTGGCAATTCCAGTGAAATAGACTACATGAAGTTCTGTATGTAATACGCAGATATGCAATGGAAACTCCTACAGACTCAAAGCTGTKGTGCTGGAATTTTTCCCTTCCAAGAGTTTAGGGAGAGGTATAAAAACATTTCTCAATGTTTCTCCTGTTCACTCATTTGTCTTTGTGCTCTATTGCACGTACAAGCTTTTATGAAGTAACAAAAACTAAATACTACCCTATTTCCACTAGCTTCTATTCCCAGAGTTATCTTCAAATACTTTTCGTGGCAGAAGTTAATTGTGCTATTATAAGAAGTGGGTGTAATTAGCATTTTTATCATGGTAAAAGGTTCCCAGGGCCTCTATTTCAGAACTAACTTATGGATTGGGTACTGGAATCCATTAAACTGCCTCAGAGAGTCTGGATGCCTGTGTAGGTCCACAGCAAGTAAATACTGGTAATCACCGCAGAACTGAATGTCAGGAAATATCACTAATCAGCAGCTGTGAGAAGAAAATTTACACACAGGCAGTAAAGGGTATTTTTAATGTCAGTTTTTACAACTCTTAGAAATCTATGTTGTTGTCTTTTCAGCTCCACTTCAGACTGGATGATAGGCACTTTGGGTCAACTTCTCTTAAACTCTAATAATTTATTGCCCTTTATCGGAGCTTGTCATCACCACTGATGGACTCAGATGTTCCCATGAGAATTTCCTTTTCTTACTTCAACTATATTTGAGTAGCTTTAGTCGGGGAGGGAAAACTGCATGCGTGAATTTCAGAGCATCCATCAGGTAGGTTTGTGCTTAGAGTAAGGTTCTTTGGCACTGTTTTGTCCAATACAGATCTGCAGAGGTCTTCTCACTGCTGTGATATGTGAGAGCAGCTCAGGGAATGCCTCTCATCAGCTATTCAATTTACATTAATTTTCTAGGAAAAATATGCCTGCTTCAACTACTGCTTCTATTTGAGAATGATTCCAGTTTGAGGATGCAGACCCTGTGCTCCAACAGTCTGCTGTGTTTATATTGGGAACTGGTAGATTTGGGGTGGTGCTTAAAGCATTAACATTGGCGATCAGTGCAGCTACCTGCAGAAGTTATAAAACCAGCAAAACAAAACATATCTAGGTGCAGAAACAAACATTACTTTAGGCTGATGATTAGTGGGCCATCTGTGAAAATCTCCATTGGCAGTCCAATAAAAGAAGCTGTGAGCCGTGACTTTTATGAATTCTATGGCTCAAAATTTCCAGTCACCGTAATTAAGCATTTTAGTTTTCTACTAAACAGTTCTAATGTGTTTGTTTTACTGCTGAATCTAGAATAAATGAATTACCATTAACAATGTGAACTTTTTAAAATTCAGTAAGATCTGTGTCAACTGTCAAAACACAAAGAATGCTCAAGAGAGTAAATGAATAAACCTCTCAACTGAATAGAATTAATGCACATCCATTATCTCTGAGATGCAGCTCAAAATAACAATGAATGGTGTTCTTTTCTGGAAGCAAATGCACATCTGATGTGCTTATGCTGGGCAGCAGGGTGCTGATCAAGTTAAGGAATGCTGGACCACTTAAATTTGAGCTTGGAGCCCTTGCTCACACAGTGYAGGTACAAGAGTCACTGTGCAGGATGTCCCAATAAAACACACAGGTTGAGACCCCTGTAATAAAAATGGGATAAAAATGGGAACGTGCACAGGATAATAAAGTCCACAATGATCTCATGGGATTATAGAAGACTTAGTAAGAAGGATTTGTTTCATGGAAATGCAGCATAAACAAATGAAGACGCGGATACACATAAGTTGCACTTATGCACATGTATGTCTGCACAYGTGCACCCTTCAGCTCTTGAAGTCAGTTCCTTCGTGTTTAATAAATTACACATTTGCTTTGCTCYACTGCTCGTGCTGGAACTTATGCTATTAGGGCAATTTTCAGTGATTGCATTAAGCRCAGAATACTGCTGCACAGAGCTAATTGCTAGTTGTCAAAGCCACTAGGAAAAATGTTGTAAGGAAATAGCAATATTTATTTTAATGAATTAACACTTTTCATGTGTATTTGTTGTATATGGTATTTACACTATAAAATGCTATATGCTGTACATCAAAAAGATGTGTAAAACATCAAAAACAAAAAAACAAAAACAAAAGTCCTGCGCTTAAAAGAGGAACATAAAATTTCCTGCTGGGGATGTGGAACATGGAATGCCATCTGTATTATATGGCACTGAGAAAACTGATTATGTTTGGACCTCTATTTCATAGCAGATGGGTTCATTAAATTTAATAGCCTCCAGAGCCTTTAGAAACAGTGTTAAAAACATGTGGAACATGCTGAGACACTTCACTTCTCGCCCCACAGTCATTATAACTCTGGCACAGACTATAAATATTACAGTACTTTATTTCCATTGAAATGGATTACTATTATAATTATTTTTGCTAGTGTACATTTACAYGAGAAATGCAGAATGCAAATCCTACTTTCTCAAACTTTCAGAGACGTGGTACATTTCAAATGCATTTTACAGTTCTTTGGTTGTGGAGTCTTTGATACAGAGTTTTATCGTGCGACATCAGCAAGCAGCTGCAACGCCACAACAAAGCTAGATCTTGAGCAACTTTGCTTCCAATGTGGCCCAAATAAGGCAAGCATCCTATTAAACCACAGATAGGATGTAACAGCAGCATTAAGTTTTTGCTTTTATTTATGCATCAATTCTCTTTTCTAGTATTTTGTATGTTAGGGCAACTACTGTTCGACCTGCTCATATTTCATCCCTGGCGCACAGAGAGATTATACAGCTATTTTTAAATCAGAGTAGTTCTGTGGGCAACATTGCTTTACAGAGAGTAAAACTTCACCTCTTCTTGTAGTGATGTCAAAATCTGAGATACCTTCCCTGCTGAATGCTGTGTTCCTCTGTTTTTTAAGGTTACTTTTGYTTTTTAGCTTGTTTCAACTGTTTTAATCTGTATTTTCTCTAACTCATCACTAACAACCCRTCCAGTGTCTTCACTATTTATTGCTTTTGCTAATTTTATTATCAAGGTTTAGAAACTCCTTAAAGAAAGAAAAATCTGTTAAAAACATACTATAGTCAATGATGTATGGAGGCRTGATTAGATTTATCCTTCTCTAACAATGTCTTGAAGAAGTTACGTTCATTAAAAACATGTTCTTTGATTAGATTTTGGGAATCYGAAAATCAGTTCAAATGTTAAATGAACATATTTTGCTGTTTTGAGAGCTGTAGCGTCTGATTTTAGACCTCTGCCATGAATTGTTCTTTCTTTGTCACTTTTATTGTGTGTACAGAATGTCTTGTGGCTCAATTGCTTTAAAGGGAAATACTCCTTCCTATATGAAGCCTGTTTGGATGTATGTTAGAAAGGATCTGTAGAGCTACAAATGTCTGTAGCCTTTYATTTGCTGGATGTTCTTCAGCAGCTCCTACACCAAATTACAGAGAATTGCTCTGCTGTTGAATTTGATTAACGGGCATGTTCATGCCCAAAGGGTACCGGTCTCATTTGCAGACACCTGCACACTAGAGATAGAGCGGCCTGAGACCGTTTCCAGCTGCAGTTTGCCAACGACATGCAGCTCCTGTAGGTGAGAGCACAGAAAATGCTGTTCATTTCCAGTTTGGTTCAGGGGAATTTTCTGTTTTTGTTATGACACAGGATTGAGAATTGAAAGGTGACAGGCCCCAGACTAGAGGGAGGACTTGTGTCTAGGTRTCTGTGTGTGATGTTCAAACCAACGTTTAGGAAAAATATGACTATTCTTAATGAAAATAATTACTTAAAGACATTCACAGYTGATAACTGTTTGTCTCTCTTTGATCTTATTACATCCATTCTGGATGGATGTAATGGAATTGAGTTAATTATAAGGAAATTGCATTTATCCTGTCAGATATATATAACCTTTTTTTTTCCCCCCTCTATTTTGCCTTTAGTTTTCACATAACGGATTATTTAGGGTAAATGATAATGTAGGAAGGCAAYGAATTTAGTATAATATACTAAATTCCATCCTTTGATCTCATATGTGTCATTCTTTGATTTTATTGAAGAAAGAGGGCAGTGAAGATAAAATGTACTTTATCTGCACTACTGCAGTAAAAACCTGAAATAATAATAAAAGACTCATTAAATTATTGGTGCATTTGAGTCTTGCCGCAGTAGCAGAATTAAATGCAAAAAGGAACAGAAGAAGAGTGAGAATGAAAGGAAATAATCTCTTTTCTCTGTTGTTCTGTAGATGTTGAAGTTGTTAGTTATAGCTCTCTCCTCTTTGAAAAAGCAGGATTTCATGTGCAGCTCAGTCGTGCACACAATGCAGTGTATGCATTAATGTTCGTCATGTTCGTTATGATTAATATTTACTTTGAAATTGTTAATTTTTCAAGAAATTATTCAGAAAAACATTTTTATTCTATAAGACACAGTGTGGTGGGCACCTCTGACATGTAGCTGTRAACTCTGTTGATAGAGGAAGCATAGTTAGATATTCTATGCGTAAAGAAAAACGTATCACCCATGTACTTGCATAGTTATTCCAGCAGCTATTTTCCTGCTGGTGGCTTTGCTACTTGTCAGCAAGGTGTTTAACCTTTCTCCTCACCATTTTTTTTTTTTTTTTTTTTTTTGTCAAATCAAATCTTTCCGAAAGATCATTTACCTTAACATACAGTGAATAGGTGATCCATGCAGTCAGTAAAATTGATGTCTGATCCTCAGCTTCATCAACAGCGGCAGAGGAAGCTTAGAGCAGCTCTGAGTGTTTTTCCGGATTTTGTAAGAGCCATTTCACCTGTGTCAATGTCAGATTTTTCCGGAGGAAAATTTAATCACCCTAAATAGGAGTTTACATTRCCTAATTCTAGGTAAACCATTAAAATCCCCAAGGATTGCGTCACTGAGTGTTGACTAAAGAATTGTACACAGCCATTTGATTTAAGGACTGCTTTCAAATGGAGTCTAACATCGTTATCATTTATGCATTTTACAACAGTGTTTATTTAATGGCACATAAATGCTATGAGAAAATATGTATTAGAAATGGTACACCAGTACCGTGACGCATTCTCACTTATTCTGCTTTTTTAATGCCATTCTGTTCTGTTGTATTCAGTGACCTCTGTATAATAATCAAGGCCTCAGTTTTCAATAATGTTAGATTTATTCCAGAAAATGGTCCCCCTCAAAAAGGAGGAGGAAGAGGGGAAGAAAAAACAACAACAACAAAGAACCCTTACTTAAGTCTGCTGTATGCTTACATTCCATATGGGTTACATTTGTTGATTTTTTTTCTTCTTCTTTAATTTATTCTGCTGTAAATCAGTAGTATCTCCATTTACGTACCTGGAGTTACACTGATATAAAACAGAAGACAGATTCATTGTATTAAATCTCAGTATAATGGGTTTGGATTATACTTCAATTGACAGATAGAACAATTCCTGCATTTTGTTTCTTGGATTAAGGCCTCAAAGCCTCAAAAATTCAGGAGTTATAGTGAACAGCAAATTTTCCTTTTAGGAAAAAAAGGCTTAATTTTTCTTTCTTCCCTCACCCCATCTTTTTTGTGTTACAGTTCAGTTTGGGAAAATGGAGATACAGTGAAAGATGATTTTGGAATAATCAGCTTTYTATGTTTATGAAATTTTTGCTATGTAGCCAACTTCAAGATAGTGTGATTTATCACATTTTAGGTCCTGACATACCTACAAATGACCTTAACATCTGCAAACAGTTCCAGCTCTGAGATAGTTGAAACAAKTCTGAGCCCCTTCTTTGTGAGTCCTTGAGCTGAAAGAATGAAGCAGGGGTAAAGTTTTCTTGACCAGCTGGATAAAACAGAAAGGGAAAAAGAGCAGCAGGGGATGAAGAAATCTGCCTCAGGCCAAAACCATTCTGTCTTCTGTTATGGGGCTGGATTTCACAAGCCTCATATTAAACGATGAGAAACTACACATTTAAAATTAACTTAGAACGTTTTTAAATGCTCTTAAATTCTTTGTCTTCTAGCATAGCTGAGTTGACCATCAAATCTAATTGGCTTTTTAATAAGCTTTGAGCTATGAAGTTGAGCAAACTAACAACAGAAAGCTTCTTCTAAATTAGAAAAAAAAAGTGTGAGAAATGAAGTTCTTCCTACACAGTTAGTGAATCTTTATACAGCTAGATGAATTCGACCAGCAGCATGAAGAGTCCATAAAATGCTCTATAGCTTTTTGATAAAGTGTAGCTATAAAATTTCGATGTAAAACTAGAAAGGTGAGACACATTAGCTGCATGCTTATCAGAGGAGTACGGAGACATGAGTTGTTCCTCAGACCAGAGCTGACGAACATGAAGCAGCTTTGATGGTGCCCCTTTATCTGTYAAAGTTTTAGCCGGATGTGTAATAGCAGCCTTCCCAGAAGGAGTGTCAGATACGAGTTGTGCTTCATGCAGACTTTCAAGGCTAGGTCCTAACAGCCTTTTGTCATTCTGGATAGCAATACCCCTCGGTGACAATGCAGCTCCTGCAGGCCTGTCCGGTGGTGACCGTGAGGACCATGTGCCAGGAGGGGCTTCTCTTTCTGTGCTCTTCCCCTAACTTGCCACAGGGACTGGGAGCAGGGGAGAGGATCAGAACGGAAGCAGGTCTTGCTACGGCCACCACCACGTCTGGTGGAGCAGCTCTGGACGCACAGAAATAATACTGCATAACAAAAGAGATGGAGAAGTTCTTGGCACAGTTTCTTCCCTTTTAGAGTAAGTTGGATGGTAGCCAGATAGACAAAATAGCCTGTAGAAAAATACTTTGTTTTAAAAGTATAATCCCATTTAATGCAATCACAGYAATATATTAAAAATCCCCAATACAATTAGTAAATCTAAGTTTTATAAAGGCCTCTGGCTTGCTTATACAGATTCATTAAGTCAAATACCCTTTCATCCCTCCTTAGAAAGTGGTTATCTTTAGATGTTGATCTTACATTGATATATGGACCAAGTGAGATTTAATCTAGAGTGAGATCAAAAGCACACTGAGCTCAGAGGGATTCTTATTGACTGTAATAGGTATCGGATAAGGCCCTTGTTCAGCTTCGCGTTTAGGTCAGAGAAGATTTTGTCATGGGYGAAAGAGGATGTTTGTCTAACTTCTAAGAGATTTTGTAATTAAAAATGATATTTTATTTCTAGGACTGTCAGAAAATTTGACCTTTTTTCCGACTATGGAAGGATAGATGTGTGAATAAATGGATGRATAAAGAAGTGAATGCATCGACATTGCCTACTTTTCTGGGGGCTTTTTGTTTGAATACAAGTACAGTAGAGTTTATACTTTTTTTTTTTTCTCTCTCTTACTGTAGTACAGTGTTTTGTTTTGTTTTGTTTTCTTCTAACTAGAAAGACTTCTCTGGAAAGGATTCTCATCCTCTTATCTTTCCCCTTCCCAGCAGCCTTTTTGAATATGTCATTTAGAAATAATTAGCATCAGTAATAACTAACATGATACTAGCTGTTCTTCTAGTGATGGTAAAAAAAGCTAATAAATACTAACAGGAAAACAATAAATGAATAGGAAGAGCCTAACCATAAATTTGATGCCATTTTACATGGAGGAGAACTCGTCTTGTAAATCTGTTGGACATCATATCAGGTTGAATGATGCTGAATTTCAGAAATTGGCTTTTCCTTGATAAATTATGAACAAGGGCAGTACTGAAGCAATGTTTTGTCCATGTTTTAGAATGTTGGTATGGCATACATATTGTTATCAGTTTTCTCTTGTATGTGTAGACAAAGTAGACGTTGGATTATTGTCTTAGACGAGGTGAAACCTCTTGAATGCTCTTAAGGTGAATGATGATGAATGACAGTGTAGCCTGAGTCTCTTTGCTGGACTTTGGAGATACAATCAGAAGCTTTCTCAATTTCTGCCTCGGTTCACTTCTGCACGCTGCTCAGTCTTCCCTGGTTATTCTCTGTGCATGTCTAAAAGCTTTCTGATGGCTGTTATTTAAATGTTGAAGATAAATGTGCATATAAATTGGAACTGAAAAATTCTCACAAGAAGGATTAAGAACTGATACCATTTGACAATCCATATCCGGTTCTTAGTCTGCTTACCTATGCCTTTTCAGTATCCACAGATTCAAATAATTTTTCATTCTTTGTATACAAATTTAAGTGATTTAGAATGTGGGCTTTCTAAACTGTTTATGGTGCTTTACCAAGTCAGCTAATGCTAGAATCAAACACAGTAAAGGAAATTGCATAGTAAATACTTGAAAAGAACTATATTATTAAGAGAAAAATATTTACATACCATTTTCCTCTATCTTCAACACGTTCCTTAAGTGYGATACTTTCCCCTAAGTAAGCTCATATTATCATCTCTCTACTAAACTCTAATCTTGGGGTGTAGTTTAAGTTTAAATCTTTGATATTGGGCAATTCTTATTGTCTGATAAAATTATCATACCGCTATAGTATCATGAATCAGCTCTGCTACTTCCACCCTTAGCCTTGTGGCTTATTTGTAAAATTAACTTAATTATTTTTAAAAGGATAGTTATTTTTGACTAAACTTTCTCAACAAATTCTTCAGTTAAAGTAAGCAGTTGGACTAATTTAAAAACAATCTTTTCTAAAATAATTTTGCTTTTGCTAGAAGGAAAGAATGATCATTTCATACAATTAAAAGAATCAGTCACAAAACGGCACAGGCTGAACGGAGCCTCTGGAGATTGAGTCCAACCTGATCACTTAGAGCAGGTTGCCGAGAGCAATGTGCAGTGAGCGGAGTTTTTATTATCTTGAAGGATGGAGACTCCATAAGCTCTCTGTGCAACCGGCTGCACTTTTGACCAGTCACTCTCACAGTGAACAAGAATATTACTGCCAGTCTGAATTTCTTTTATTTCAACACAAAAGRCAATGCACAGATGCATCTTAACCATGGAAAAAATTGAGCGTTCTTACATGTTTTCTTTTCATAAAATAATTTTCTTTGTGAAAAAGACAAGATGGCTAGAGAGTTCATTAGACAATATTCAGCCGTTTACATTATTAAACAGTTAGGTATTTTAGAAAATGTGTAATATTTGCTAAAGTGTGAACCATTTTATGACAAAGGTATTTGGAAGAAGTACATCATTTTTTTAGAGTGCTTTGCAGTTTCATAATGCCAATGTGATGCTTTTGTAGCTCCTGGATTTCTCTTGCACATTCACAAGAGCTAAATATTCTTCYTGTTATCTTTATGGAATTATTTTTAAAGAGAGAACTTGAATTGTAGTTTTTAATCTGTATTTTATGACTGTTTTCTCCATAGCAACATTTACATTTCCTCTGACTGGAATACTTTGCATGCAGCACACAGTCTGTCCTTGCAGTTTATCTGCAGCTGTAGTTGCTGTGAAATATGTGGTAGTACAGTAAAACAAATGTGTGAACAAAGATTTGGTATTAAATTGCTTGCAATATCCAGTGTGTGGTCCTTCCATAACAGATGTTAGCCTTGTAGGCTGCACGAAAATGTCACCCTCTTAATATTTATACCAAAATCTTAACTTCAGGAACATTTCCCATGAGGACACTGAGTGTTTTTTCTTCCTCTCTGTGTACACATAATTCTCTATGAGGTCTCTGGTGCTTATATGGGTCTAAGAAGAGTAGGAAAAATGCATGGTTTGGGGTTTGCTTTCTTTTTTTTTTTTTTTTTTTAAAAAAAAAAAGCTAGAATTGTGTTAGTTAAATGTTATGTATTATACAACTGAGAGAGTAAACTGTGAAGCAGAAAATCCACATTTTCTGATAAAATCTGAGAGAGAATCTGATTGTTCCTTCTGCAATCTCTGGAGTTTTGCCTATAATTTTGAGGGAAGAGCTGTGGAAATCTTTCTAACAAAGTACAACATCCTTAGAGATTCTTTACATAAGTCAATAAGCTATTTTCCAAACAGCACAATTATATTAAATAGTGACATAAAAAAAGACCTATATTGTAGATGATTTGGAAAGTGCATGCGTTAAGAAGTCCTTTTTTGYCTTTTCTGACGAGCTTCATTAATATCTGTGATTTCTTCCTCCTTGCTGTTAAGCATAGGACCTAAATGTTTGCCATAATATTTCACATCCTTTCTGAAAGTGTATTTACAAAAATTAAAGGTTTTGATACAACAATTCAGTGCTAAAGCCTGGGTTAGTGTGCAGCTTATGCAGGATGAGTCTGAAGTTCTATGATTCTATGAAGATCACAGTCAAACCACCATAAAATATGCACGCCTGTTAAGTTTAGTTCAGCCCAGAAATTTTTCTTACAGAAGTAATTATACTATCAAAACTGTATTTATAATTGTTGAATATTTACTAGCATATTTGCACCTAACCCCAATTRAGCTGTATTGTATACGATTGTGGAACAATCAAGGTGATTGGGGTATCAGTTTTTTTCTGAGACTGATCATGTATTGAAATGTTTGACAGGAAAATAGGCTTAAAGAAATGAGATCTCTGAATATAAAATCAGATTTTTTTTATACATACTTTAACCAAAATGCAACCAAAATACTTTGCTATAGTTAATTCTTGAAAAAGATGTAGTGGAAAYAGATATGTGTATATGTGAAAAAAGAAAATAAAATGTAGCTTTGAAAGGAAATTGTAAGACTAATGTCATTATAATCGATCACATTCTTATTGGACTTGTAGGGTGCTAAAGTTGGTATACGTTAGAAATCCACTTGGAAAATTAATATTCTCTATTAAAGATACAAACAARTATCAGATCCTGAGATTTTTATCTTTTGCTCAAAGAATACTCAAGGAATTCATATGCTAATATAAATTTAATGTAAATCAGGATTGCCAAGGTAATTGAGGTTCATTATCCACCCCCCATGCCTTTTTTTAATCAGAGGGTCAAATATTTGCCACCTTTACAAAATRCAAGTATAGTTTGATAATTAATAGTTCCTCCACCAGTTAAAAAAGAAATATCTTGTTCTGTAGGAGGCCTTAGACATGTTTGTGATAAGTCTGTTTATCCTTGATTTCTCGTAGTTGCTAATGTGATTGAATTCMTTGACAGGGTAAATCAAGGCTCTTTTGTATTACAACTAAGAGATATAAAACCTAGGGGTTCTCTGAATGTGCTTTTTCTTAAAAGGTTTTAAGCWACATTCTGCTGATCTAATTCTGATTAGCATCTTCCCAGGAACTGATGGCAGGTGATATTTTTTGCACTTACTGTGGAATCTGTCACAAAGGAACAAAGCTATAGCTGGAGAATAAACAATTAGCAAATCAGGCACTTCAAACTAAGTTTAAAAAAAAGCTATTATGGTCATAAAGTTGGAAGAAGTCACACACATGAGGAAAAAAGTAAGCAAATGTAAAATGAATAGATCAAGAATCTGCAATTGTACTTGCATAGAACTTTCAGTAAGAAAGTATTAATTCACCTGATAATATTTTATTCTGGCTATTAGGAAGGATGTCAAGGATATTAACATTCTTCAAGGACCGACTGACATCTCTGTCCACTGAAATAATTGTAGTAATTCTTAACTGTTGATGTAATATTGGCTATGTAGCATTCTAGGAAAAATGTTAAAAAATAAACTGTCTTTGATTTTTATATGGCCTGACCAGTCAAAAATATTTGCTCAGATTTTTTTTTTTTAATTGAAAATGAAAACACAGACAAAATAGTATTTAGACCCAAAGGAGTAAAAATAGTAAACTCTGGTAAGATGGTGGAACTTGATGTATCACTCAGTAAATCTTTGAACTCCTTTTCGGAGAGGCTTTGTAGTACAAGGTATTTAGTGACATTTTCACTTTCTGACTGCTTTCTTGTGTTGATGAAGGATTTGTAGTAACCCAAAGAGAAGAGCTTGGTGATGTGTAGGTTGCAGGCCTACTTTCTACCTGAAAACAGATGTAAGGAAAAGTCTGGCTCAGGTTCTGGCAACATAAGCAGATGCAAACAAACTGATTCGCTGACAGCATATTTTACTAATGGAAGCCATCATACTATAGACCATGTGAGCAAGCAGATGAGTTTTGCTGCAATCTGTCTGGTTGAAATCTTCAGSATGTTAAATGATCTCATTTTGCAGAGAAGCCTTTGATAAAGTAAAAGCAGAAATATGTATTTCAGCTATTAATTAGGTTTTCAAACAAACGTCATGAAATGGATTACTTTATCTACACAGATCCTGAGTGCTGAAGTCAGTTAACACATGACTAAACCATAAACACTTAACTCATAATTCATTTTGCCTACAAATAAAATTGAATTGCAAATGCTGTAAATAGTTGCATCAAAAGAAAATCTACTATAATATTCTTAAATGCTGCCTTAAGATATTGATAATAAACTTTTCTGAGTCAATCTAAACACTGAAATGTTTTCAGATTTTAAATGTCGTAGGTATCTTCTATTCCATATGAGGTAATATTTTTGAGGAACATGTTTCTGTTATGTTTGAAATTCCTCTGTAAAACCTGAGTCTGTTTTAATGCATTACAGGAAGCGGCCATCTGAGGCAAGGTGTCAGCTGTGGTTACCATTCTGGGTGGTCAGTTTGACTGTGTTTGATACTGATTTAATTTTATACTATTACTTSCTTCCTTTTCTTGTTCACCTGTGCTGTCTTGTATTTTGGATTTTGGGTTTTTTTTTTTATTTTTATTTTTTTTAACTGAAAGAGTCCTCAAGGATTTTTATTTTCAGTGRTTTTCCAGAGCTTTAAGTGTTCCTCACATGACAAATTGTACTTTGTCAGTTTGAAGATTAATTTGACAAAATCATTCTGGCAGTATGCATATTGTGCATGTAGTCATTAGTGATTGATCTTTATTTTGCTTTTTAATCAATAACAGGTCATTATTTTCAAGGTTTTAAAGAAAAAATATTAAAGTCATGGTGTAGTATCTGGCACACAAAGAAACTTTCCAAAGCAACACATTCAAGTTGGCATCCACATAGCTAGCAGTCCTTTTTGATGCCTCACCAAAGATGCCTTCTCCAGAAGTGCTTGCTCAGACTGGTGTACTCTTAAGCAGAAATGCATAGGAGACATTTGTCTCCTTTTCATATATAGCAAGATTTAGGCAGCTAAGACCACTTTTAAATCTGCTGCTAGCTTTTGGCTCTGTCTTTCTGAACATCTTCCCTTAGTGGGGGGAAYAGAGAGGCTGTTAGGAGGTCTGTCGCGAAGGGGACGTTCAGCAGAACAGTTGGTCCTCCGACACCTGCTTCCCAGCTCACTAGCCCTGGCCCTATTTCTAACCTTGATCTTGATGTTAAATGCTGTTCCTCGCTTTGACCTCACAGTTGTCTGATGCAAGAAACTCTGCAACATCCTTAATGCTGAAGTCCTTTGCATCTCTTTGTTTTACCACCTTAGTGTCGTGCCTGTAATTTTTCTTTTTCAATAGCACTGAACACATTTTCTTGAAAAAGAAGATGTAAGGCATGACAGTGTGCAACAGCAGCGTTGGAAACSCCCAGCAGTTGTTTGTCCTGCATTATACAGTGTGGTAGGACCACGAGTTGGCTTGAATTTGGAGGTGGAGTTCTCTCCAGRTCTCCTTAGAGTTGGGCATATTGAGAGTATGCAAGGGCTTGTGCTCTGGGAAGGACTTGTGTGGAGTACACATAGCATGAGAAAAATTCTTTAGCACTGATTTGGTGTTTGTGGAAAGACAACTGTGTGGCAGGAGGTGGGCAGCAGTTGCAGGTGGGCTCTGCCCCCAGCCAAGCCCTTAACAGCCCAAAGGCCACGTCCATTTTATGTAACCATGCATTACTCTCAGGCAGCAAGCTGAGGACCAAGGAAAACACACATTTGCCTTGTTATGTATCTTCTTTCAGAAGCAATGACCAGAGGGAGGAAGAGCTCCTAACAGGCAAAACAAATAGAAACAGCAGGTAACTTGCTATAGTTAGGGCTGAAAAAAGTACTGCAGTGGTGCTGTTTGGAATAGGTGCAGGCAGAACAGCAAGTTCTGCGGTGTTTGTTTGAGGGTCAGGAAAAGATCACATAGTTTACTGAAAAGCTGCCTCTTGGCAGTGCATAAAGCAAACCACAGGAACCAGAAGTACCCACTGGGTTTTACACTGAGTCAGGCAGTTTTTAGGCTCTGCAATAAAGGGTCAGACTAGAGGACTATTACTGTTATTGTTAGGAAAATAATTTGTTTCCTATGACCTCCCAGGAGGAGTAATGTCAGGCAAAYCTCCACAGCTTATTTCCAAGGAATTTGTAGCAATTATTACACAGAACCGCTGACGTGTAACATCTTGTAGCAGCCAAGTCTCTGACCAGCAACAGAGCAAAGATATATCTAGCTGTAGGAAAGGCGGGTTTTTTGAGGAGAAGACTGTGGACTTGCACTTAGAAGTTCTAGGTGAGAAGTGACAGGAGTGTCCAGCTCAGAAGAAAGGGTCATGGAATTAAATCTCATCTGCAGACTCTATTATTTATAGCGAAGGTTCTTGAATAGGATTAAATAAAAGTTTTAAACGCAGTTAATATGTACATACAGGCTATGAATTTGTGCTTTTTTATTATTCAGACTTTTTGAGGTTTGGTTTTTTTTTTTTGACCTTTCTCCACTTAATATTGACTGGTTTTCTAACTTAGTATGAATGTTTTATGGAAGTTAGCTTTTCTACTCTGATACTTGTGCACGTTGCATCTGTTGCTTTGGATGCCATGACAATATTTTAAGTACTGTCTTGCCGGATGGGACATACAAATCAGCAGATGGTGAAAATAGATTAACTGTATGTGTGTAGTGACTTGGGCAAATTGTGGAGTTCTTTGTATTTCCATTGAAGTTGGAAATTTGGACATGGTTCTTTGAAATCTGTCGTTATCTGAAATACTATTGAATGAATGCTCAGGGTTGCTGCACGTATAATACTAATTATGTTCTTTTTGTAGGGTTAGTTTAATAAAGTGGACTTAGTTCAGTGCTATAGAAGGAAATTTGAACATTCATATTTCAACTTTTTTGTTCCATTTCAGAGTAAAAAGGCTTGCATTGCTCACAGTTGAAGTAGTTAGCTGAGTCAAAGACTAGTAAGTAGATAAATCTTCAGAAAAACTTGATACTTCTCTAACTAGAGCTTCAGCCTTTTTTGGAGAATTTAGCTCTAGTATTCATAATT
Organism: Eudromia elegans; assembly: GCA_003342815.1. Taxonomy (NCBI): domain Eukaryota; kingdom Metazoa; phylum Chordata; class Aves; order Tinamiformes; family Tinamidae; genus Eudromia; species Eudromia elegans. The sequence goes on along the minus strand of PTEX01000011.1, from coordinate 4,987,387 downwards.
AATAAAATATTTGTAATTTCTGCAGCAACCCTGGYAGAGCATTCAATATAATCTATTATTTAAACAAAAGGCTTTTAAGGAAACAGAGATAGGGCATACTTGAATGTAATCGTCTCATGTTTTGCCATTGAAGCAACCAGATTTTAGGATGGCTGGTGCCATCCTAAAGATGGTGGCTGGTGCCTTTCATGATTCATGATTTAGTGACCATGTGTGACGTTTTCCTTTCATGATATGTAACTATTGTAGACATCGACCTGTAGCAGAATAATATATGCAAGCTCTTTTATTATCTATTCTAATTCTGAGCAGTGACAAAAGGTCTGTTTATTTGCTTGAAATGTTGAAGGTCTGTTTGCATTTGACGTTGGCTTACGTACTTGTTCCAGTAAGGATGAAATTTCTTTCAGGAAGAGAAATTTTCTCAGAAAGATAGATTAAGGTTAAATTGCTATGAATGGTGAGTTTCTGTAAACATTTGAAAGGAAAGAAGTTGACGTCAGGAAAAGGTGACGTTTTGTTGTGCCTTTTAACRGTTTATTCTTTTGAGTTCCTTTTCACTACTTACAATAGGTTTTCTTTTTCCTAAAGTGAAAACAGAACCCATTTTTACTCTGGTAAATAAGATGTTTGGTGTGTAATGAAGTCTGCTGCATGCTCTCCATGCCTTTTTATATGAACTATTGCTCCCAGTAAATACTGTGCATAAAACTAGGCATGGCATGAGTGATCCTAAGAAAACTTGTGTGATACAAATGTGCATATATGCATAAGCACACACTGTGTATTTGCATATATGCACATAGAATCATGCATATATGTTGAGATATACCTTTTATGCATACTTTGTATATTATACATATATAATAAAAAGTTTGCATAAACACTGTGACTTCCTTGTGTTTATCATTTTCTTTTACTTCCTTGTGTCATATAAAACACCACCATCAATTTAAAAGTGGCAGACCTCAGTTAATATGCATTCTGAAGGCAATATGCATTCATAAGTGCAGGTTTAGATGCAAGCCAAAAATAGCTGATTTAAAAACTAAAACTATCTCTACATTGAATTATATCTGTGTATGGGAAGGTGGAACTGCTTCCCAATTCCAGTGTGATACCATATCTGATGAGAAAGCAGCCCCTCTCTTAGCACCGTGGTGTTTTTGCATGGTGCTCTTGTGATACCTAGCAGCTTTGAAACAAAACTATGTTAATATGAGCTGTCAGTAAGCTGAATCAGTTGGCAGTGTAAATCTAGTTTCTTTCTTTTATACCTTTTTTATTTATATTTGTGATTTTATTAGTTCAACAGCTAAAGCAGCTGTATAATGATTGCTTGTTCTATTTTGTTGTCTTCCAGCTCCCTCAGGCTCAAAAGGTAAAATATTTTGATCAAGTTTCAGTCATTCGCAGTCCTTCATGTGTCCGTGGTGTTGTGAGCACGATGCAGTAGTGATCAGTGAAACGGCCACTGTATCAGAGCTCTGGATCGGAGCAGCAAGGGAACCAAAGCTGACATCAAAGTAGTGCCTGCCCAAGGGACTTCCYAAGGGTGCTTCCCAAGGGCTGCTAGCTAAACATATCTGATTTTTGGACATAATGGACCAAAACTTGAAAAGAGCAGGAAAGCCATTTCACCAACAGTTTGAAAAGTGTATTAAGAAAAAAAGAATTCTCCCCATTAGTGCATTTGAAACCTCTCTGGATCCTTTTCTCCTTGTGGAACCATGGTATGGCTGGTCCCCTTTCACTGATCCCCACTGTGTCTATCAAAACACCTTTGAATACACCCAGCATTTGACTTATAGTAGGTTGCCTACAGTTTCACATACTGTGCTTTTGTCTTTAAGCAGCTTCTGCATTGACATGGTATGTTAGCAGCCGCCGTTGCACGTCCTGGTGTTGCAATGACTGTGGCAAACCCTGCCAGTTGCTTGATGCTCGTTGTGCCATTCTTATGTGCTTCACAAATACAGTCAGACCTAACAGAAAACAGAAAATCTAGATGCTTTTGTGGTTTGTGGGGCAAAAATCAGTATGAAATAATTGATTGGATTTATTGGGAAAAAGCAATACCTTTTCCTCTGATTTGTTCTTATTGTGCTGTGTAAAGGAGCTTTAGTATGGAAAGCTATACACAGCAATTATATATCACTGTTAGTAACAGTCTTGGACAGTGATAGAAGTCCAGTTTTTATGCAAGCTGTAGGTTAAGTGCTCTTCAGTGAGCAGCATTTGTGGGATGGCTAGGGCATCCACAGACCTCAATACTTTAAAATGGCTAATTAATGTATCCCCTCTGCTCCTTGGTTTAAAACACAAGAAACCCGAGCACGAGAGCTTTTATTTTTATGGAGCTGTATATTTGAGATTTCCTTGCTCATAGAGCTTGGGAAATCCTGTTTCTAATCTGCAGGTAACATGCTATCCTTATGACACTAGACTGTGGTCTCTAGTTTTGTTCTCATCTTCTGGTGGTTACAGAGTATACCAAATGCAGTGTTATGGTAAGAAAGAAATATCCCTTTTCTGGAAGCAGATGATTTAAAGAACTCTTTTCTTATAGCTTCCTGGATATGCAGAAGAATTAAAAAGCTGGCTAGACTGGCTGGCTTTAGCTTTTTCATGCTAATGCACTTAACTAAGAGTTTGTGCCTAATGTTTCTTTAACAGTTTGCAGAACAAGGAGACAGGGCGAGAGAGTTTAACAGATTGTGCCGCATAACRTTGTGTCATGCGTGTGATGTCTAAGAAGCTGGGCTATTAAGTATTGGTCTGGGATAAATTACTAGTTCTAGTCAGTGGAAAAGCATGCAGTTTGCCTAGGAGGCCACGARAAGGCATTTTTCAGTGTACTGAAAAGGTAGCAAACTTACACAGATCCAAAGCACACAAAGATTTGTGTGCACATATGTGTGCTAAACTATCTACTATCCCCAGGTAAAGAAGGTGGGAAGGATGAATGGGAAGGAGAAAGAGGGCAGGTACTAGTAGTTCGTAAAAGCTTGAATAACTCAGGTAAAATATGCCCTTTTTACAAACATAAGGGTGATAGACTTTGGCGCAGGATGTGCTCTTTGTTATTCCTGCCTGACAGGCTTTACTTGCTCCCAAGTGCGTTGGTCTTTATGAGGCCACCTTAGAGGTGCTTGTCAAAAGCAATAGCCCTCAAGGAGCTCKTCTCTGTCTCACCACCACTTCCAGCTGATTTGGATCTCCACGCTTTTACCCTGRGTTGCTTGTGGATGTTCAGTTTCTAGCAGTTTGCTCATAACAGCTACGTTTTTGGCTCAAAACTTATCTTTAAAGCTACCCCCCCAATYTCCTTCCTTCTCTTCTATCAACTAACCCTAAGCAGATGTTTCATATCTACTGCCTCTGATAGCCCGTCTATGTTAATGGTGCCACGCTCAGCTCAGCCGGCAGYTCAGCCGAGTGCCTCTGGATTCGAGGTCTGCCTCCAGCTAGCAGGGCTGGGGTTCAGGGTTTCGCCAATCATTTGCCACAGCTCTACATTAAGCAGTGAAAATTTATATATTGGTTAACCTGAGTCACAACTGGAAATTTCGGGCATAAATAGGGCTTTCTCAGTGACTGGTCAGGGTTTTCTCCCCATTCCATGCTGCACAAGAAAATACCTGATACTCAGGCATTCTTCCAGCAAACCAGAAYACGGCAAACACCTCCAAAGCACTGAAGCCCTGGCTATCTGCAGGGGGAAGGGTAGCAAGCTAGGGCTGATCTGTTCCTTTATGAATGACTTAGTCACTAGTGTACGTGTTTTGACATGTGGTGTCTGAGCTTGTACTGTGTTTTTGTTGGAAACTCTGCGTCATCCTGCAAATGTTTTCTCTGTAAACATTTCAAACAGGCATGTCTCTCTAAATGCATTCACTTTAATCTCTGAGTGATCTGAAAGGAAAGCGTGGCATCCCACATTTACCTTTACTATTTTATATCCATTATTAAAACTTGGTCATCTTGATGAAATGCGAAGATTTTTGTATGAAACGTTTTGGTTGCAGTCCTCTCTGTAGCCATGGTCGTTAGCTGATTATTCTGAAGACTTACATTTTGGTCTAGGGCAGCTAAATATCCGTTAAAACCTCTTTAAGGTGTTATTCTATCTGCTATAAATATTGCAAAATCAGAGTTGGAACACAGGTGAAATGAAGTGTAGGGAGTTTGATGTCTGTAGCACTGTGACAYTATGTCTTGAAAAGACCTTTGTCATATTTCAAGTACTTAAAATAGAAAGCATCTCAAAAATAAAAAATTAAAATTAGTTGCAGATGATAAAGATCATGTTTTAATATGGCTCTGTAGCATTCGGGGAAAATATTAAACTAATGTGTTTAAAACAAAGAGATACTATCCGGAAAAATGGGGGAAAAAAAATCACGTGACATGTTATATTTGTTATTTTTTCTGCCCATATTYGGTAACCATTCCAAGGGAATGACCAAATATTAATAAAATAAACTGATAACTCAGATTTGTAAAATTTCTTACTTTTTCTGTTTGGCCTCCAGAATGACYTTTTTCCTTCAAAAACTTTTGAAATGCAGTTTACATATTAATAGAGGAGCAAAAGCTACTACTCTCTCASAGCCCTGAAGGGGTGTTTTGCTGCTTTGGAGGAAAGGCTTCCCTGCTTTCCTGAGCAAACACGGCAGGGCTCGCGRGCTGCTGTCCTGTTCCTGCTGTGATGTTTTGTTCTCCTGTGCTTGTGTGAGGAGGTGGAAGCAACTTAACACACACATGAGAGGCAGAGAGCTGTGTTGAGGAACCGAGGCTTTCTTTAATGGCTTTCTCATGAACAGAATCCTATTTTGTCCATATAGAAATGGTTTGATAATGTTTCTTACCCAAAAGTTCCTGACAGCTTGCTTGCTTTCTGTGTCATCCTTTAACTCCTGTAAGTAGTGCTTTGCTCTCCTTTTAGCTTAGTGCTATCATCTTTCAGCCATTCGGGAGCATCATTTATCATTCCTTGCATCATTTACCTCCTTAGACTTTGAAGGGTTGAATTAACTGTCACTGGCAGTAAAGAATCAAAAATGTGTAAAGGTGCTATTTCCCYGAAGCGCATCACTAGTAATTTTAATATTTTTATAAAATTATAGAAGTGAAATCTAACAAAGCACTAAATAATCATATAGTAAACATTTGCCTTTAACGCTGATTTACCATTCCTTTGTTTGTTTCCGGGTCAGGAGAGGACATTTTCTTTTATAATGTATGTAAAGAGGAATGGCTTCAAAACTGCTTTAAAATWTTCACTTGCCTGTTAGTTGCAAACTTAAATTTATTTTCCAAATTTATCACACACCCTCATCAACGAACAAGTTACTTTTTAATATCTTGAGAGGATTGATCTGCCAACTTCTAAGTAAATCTGTTAAAATAAGATTTTTGTGATGTTTTGTGGCTATATATGATTATATACATCAAAGTGTCCCTCARTGCTCATGCACCTGCATGGAGTCCTGTATTGTCCTGGGCAATAGTTTGAATTAAAAACAAAAGCATGGCCAGTCCTTATTCTTGCAGGCTATGTAGGACATAAGTAAATAGCCAAGCTGCAGTACAGGGGTGGCTGCTCAGCACGTGCAGAGTGAGAAGGAGCAAGGATGGAGCAAGGTTGGACCAAGCAAAGACGGGATGTGCTGGAAGGGGACAGGGCTATACAGAGTGGCGAAGCAAAACCAAAAGCCTCTGCACAAACCCTCAGAGTTGGTGCATTCTTAAGGATAACCTCCCACAGTAACAGCCTCTGGATTTTTTCAGCCTTTCAACCTGTGGGTAAAATAATTAAACTATGTGAAAATCAAAGCTGCTGTTGGTGGTTGGTGAAAAATCAAATGGGAACACTGTAGATCCAGATAGATTACAATTCAAAGGAATATTATTGAGACATCAGTCTATGAAGAATTTTTGGCACTTATGTGGTTGATTGTTTCTGAGAGTCAGAGTTGGATGGCGATGCATCTGAGTTAATGATATCCCCTTTTTTTTAACATAGATGAGTGGTGTGTTTTAAGGCGTTTGAATAAGCTTATTTAACAAGCAATTGTTTCTTTGTCATTGCTGTTGAAGTTTGGGATTCTGATGATCTGTATACACTGCCCACCTTCAAAATTAAATCAATTAAATATATTAGTTTATGCCTGCAGCAATGGATACTCTGTTCTGCAGAAATTTTCTATAATTGGTGCTGTCCAAATTAAACTAACAATAGAGGAATATATTAAATAAAATGAAAAGTTGTATGAAACTTTYGATCTTCTGTTTAGCCAAGCATTATGTAAAGCAGGAAATTAAGGAAATGGATTTATTCAGAACTATAAAAATAAATACACACATATATAGAGAGAGTGTCTGTAGGCTTGCTCCTATTTTTCACCTTTAAGAAAATTGCTCTCCGCTAAAGAAGTATTTATACCCATAATACTGTTGAAAAAAAAAAACTTGAGTAATTTATTGTATATTTTTCCATTTATTTTGCCATTTCATTTGACTGATATCTGAGCTGTCTTTTACTGGGTTTTTTTGTTTCTTAAATCCAGTTTTTCATTTGACGTTMCATATTCCGTTTTGTACCACGCTAGATGTGCTGAATCTGAAGTGCGTTTGAGTTCTGCATCATTGTTTAATTATAGTAAGAAAGTGCTTTGAAAATCACTTTAAAACACATATCTTTTCCTTAGTGCACATCTGTTAGTAACGTCAASTATTGGAGATTGCCAGTGGAATTTGTTTTCCTGCAGGGCTGGAGGTGAAACAGTTTCCTTATCTTTTTCTTAGTGTTATGTAGCAACTTGAMGGAAATCAAAACCTGGTAACTGGTGTTTTGCTAGATAAGAAAAAGTAGGGCTTTAACATCACCTTGGATGTGTTGACTAATACRGTGCCCCAGGTAGAGAGTAAGTGCAGACTTTAATCTGGGATATAAAGATTGAAGAAACAGGAAGGAGCTTGTGTTAACAATGTGTAAAGAAGTTTTATTAAGTATTGACAAGTATGGCAATAGAAATAATAGAGGGGAGGGAAATAAGTAYAGAGTTTTCTCTGAGGACAGAACAAAGTTTGAAAACAGTGCTGGAAGGAAAGTTATTAGTACATCTGCTTGTTAATTTAGATGAAGTTACRACTTCGGGGTGAGCTTTGGTACGACTTGAAATGGTTTGAAAAAAACCCTTGAATAGGTTTTTGTCCAAGCAAGCCTGCTCTTGGCAATGGAGCGTAGGAAAGAGGGAACCCAGCAAGTTTGGCATGTGTCTTTAAATGGTCACAGAGAATGACAGAGAATATGGGGAGTTATTATGCCACATAAAGCATACTTTCATAAAAATGGCCAATAGCTGTTAGTATTAGTTACTCCTAAGAGACTGGAACAGCRAAATTGGATAAGGCACAGCCTACTTAGAGGCAGAGATTAAATTCACACAGCTTAAGGTTTCTGTCATTCCCAAGGATGCTGCACTGTGTGCAACTAGTAACCACCTATCTGGTGATATTACAACATTATATTAGGATGAATATCATTCTATTTCCTTGCTAGTAGCAACAAAAACAAAACAAAACCTTTATTTCTTATGTGTTWTTACTTAGAATGTGCATATTGTGGTTATGGAGGGAAGAAAAAAAAAAAACTTTTCACTTCCCAAAGAGTTTGTTTTCCATAAGAAATATTTCATTGCAGTATTTTCCTTTKTTGGATGCCTACGTAGGTCTTTTCTGAGCCTGTGCCTGTGTGATGTCCCATTGATGATTTTGGCAATGATTCTCTTCATTTTCTTTTGTTTGAAAACAAAAACAAAGTGTCTATTACTGATTGCACAATACTGTAAACATTAAAAACACGTCTAACCATTCAGAGGATCCATGATTATATATTGACTCTGTTTTTCTGAGTTTGTGATATTTAACATTTTTTCAATAAGCATTGGCTTCTAATTTAGCCAGTTCCACAGATATCAATGGTGTGGACTGGCTGCGAATACAAGATATAGGCAAAAGCTTTTCMGTAATTAGACATCATATTTCTGGTTTTTATTTTTTTTCCTCAGAATCAAAGTTTATTTTCAAGTCTGAACTATCACAGAGTTCTGTTATATGTAGAGATTGTCAGACTTAACAAGCAACGATGCCAAATTTTTACTTCATGGCTTCCTTTGCAKTTTATTCACAGACTCTGGTGTTTATTGTTTCAACAGAAACACCCAGTGGCTGCCAATCTACCATTTCAAAGTATTTCTTCTAAAATGTCATTGCCCAGAGAATTAACCTCTCCTCCTCCCACAAAAGATCATTCTTCTCAGTCTTAACAATTTTTATGACGCAAATAAAACTGCAGCTTGGGAGGGTATCTCGGTGAAACATCCCAAATATGAGTAATCTATCAGCCAGTTGTTAGCTGACTGCGCTTACAGAAGTGGCCAACAATCTGTTCATCTACCRGATAAACAACAGGTTGCAGTGAAAGCTCTTGTTTCTGTAAGGAGTGAATGAATACGGGCACCAACCTTGGCGATGCTTGTAGGTATCCTGGTTTTCAGGGTAATCGTTCTCTGCATGCCTCTGTAGCTAATGTTGAGAGTTAATGATCTGTTCCCTCAGGGTGTGCCAGCAACTCTAGACAGCTTTTTTCCCCATTTGAAAAAATAAAATTAAAACACTCTAAGATTTTGCTAACTCTAGAATGTCAGAGTTGACCAACCCTGGGCAATCATTTCAAATCTCTGAACGCTCCAAGTTGTCACCCCATAATCAGCAAAATTCTTTTTCACTTCCCAAAGTACCTGTGTGTGGGACTATATCCATCCACACCCAGTGTGCTTTACTGTACTGCTCTGGCCATGAAGGGWAAGTTCTCAAGCTAGGTCAACCACAGTTGTCTTTAACTGCAGGCCCTAGATACTCAGTGTTTTTGGTTTGTTTTGTTTGTTAAACTCATTATTGCTTAACAGAGGAGGGATCATATCAGGGTTGGAGACATCTGGTCTTTTTAAAAAAGAAAACAAAATAGCAAATGATCGCGAGCCAGTTCCACCTTACTTCTTTATCGATTTCTTATCACTTATAAACTTTCTTGATGCTAAAATCCATTTGTCTTCYTGATGTTTGCAAATGTTCCTCCTCACCTTGGGATAAGGCCATGCTTCCTGAAACATGTTTGTTTGGGAAACTGAAACRCCCTGAAACAGAAGGGGGCTGCCAGACATGTAATGTTCTGGATTTTACTTGTTGGTTAACGTGAATTATGCTTCATCAAGTGTCTTGATAACAGCTGGCTCTTGTGTTCTGAGAATTGGGCAGGTGATAGCTGTTTCCTAATTAATAACAAAGCCATTGTTAGCAAAAAATCAAAATTGCAGTGATTCTACAAACATGTATTAGAAATAGTGCCTTAGTGCAGAAAATGTGACAGTGCTGGAGGGGGTGAAAAGGAAAGTCACAGCTGCAACTGGGCATGAAACTCACCTAGAAAATTCCTCAGGAGGACCAGCCTTTTGMTTCCTCCTTTTGGCTAAACAATGATGTAACTTAGAAGTCAATGATTATACTTGGAAATCTGTGGTTGCCATCATTGCTGGATACTTYATGCAYTTAACAGTTGTACAAGGCACTTTGACTTAYGTGTCCTTCAAAATTATAGGGCTGGGAAAAAAGCATTTARCAATAACTCCTTCCAGCTTGAGTYACCYTTAGCAYCCAGGTGCTGGAGAGCCACRGACACACAGGGCAGCGTTTGGTTTCCTCGAGCACCCCAGCTCATCTGCCCTGCTGGCACTTGCCTCGTGGCAAAGCTCTAGTCTGGCCGGAGGGCATGAGGAGCGAGTGGTCAGGGCAACGCCACCCTCCTGTGGCCCGGGACAAAGAAGGCTGCACGTTTCTCTTGAATGGAACCGAGGTCAGGAGATCTGTTTTYTCTCCAACTTGAAGAAATATGTTAAAAACTGATGTGCAGAATCAGCTAATGCTTTATGCCACCACCTAGTCCAGCAAACTGAAACCGGATGGAGCAAAGATGCTCCTGGGATCCTAACGGGCTGTGGTCCTTTCTGCTGCAGCGTTAGCTGATGAGATCTCGGTCTGGACCAGAAACAAAGTGCATGCACTCATGACCCCTTGTTCCTTGCTGGGAGAAAACAGCCTGAGGCAACCTTGGCAGAGCAAACACTGGGAAAGATGTAGGATGGGGCTCCAGCTGCTTCGCTACTGCACATGCTGCTTCCACAACCCACATTTCAGCTCCTTGGTATCTCTCGTGGGAGAGTGCAATAGAAATGAAGAAGAGGCATCTTTCCTACCAGTGCACATGCTGGGCTGGGTGGATTTGGTACAGCTGGGGTGGGATCGGGCTGGACTGGCTACATTTCTAAGTACATAAGTATCATTTAGATAAATTATTTTTCCTCATTTAAAAAAAAAAAGAAATAATTGGAAAATGTAATCACATCTGTAACTGTGCCGTAGTGCTTAGAGATGTTTCTTTCTCCTATATAGCTTGCTGATGATCAGGGACTGGTGTTGATGACAACGGTTGCCATGCCAGTATTTAGTAAGCAAAATGAGACTGTAAGTACACAGACTGTTTTTGTCATGAGATAATGGGGTGACTGAGGAGAAGCCTCTTTCCGAGGCTTAATACAGTTTTAGTCTACCCTAGAGCCTTTCCTCCTCTTTTCTTTTTACTTTGTTTGCAGTTATTATCCCTCTGTTAGCATAAAAACGTGGGTGACAAATAAGCCTGAATAGCTGTATGCCAGTCTCTAAATGGTAAGATAAGAAAACCCTATGTCTAGGAGAAAAATGGCAGACCATGCTAGGCTTTGGTGCTTTATTTTTCCTCCTTACAGCAAATAATCTGCATCCATTTTCTTTTCCACCACAGTATGCTTCTATTTCCTAAACCCAGATTTAAATTGGTCATATGTCTTTATTAGTTATATATCTGTTTACCTTTAATAATTTAACAGATTATTGAAGAAAATTACACCTACTGCTCCCTTTATTTTTTATCTCTGACTTGTATCCCAAATGGCAGAGGAAATTGGATGATGAGAGGATAACACATTTTGATCAGGAGCTTTTCCTTTGAAAACTATTTTGCATGTCGAAGTTTTATGTTGGGGGTCTCCATATTTGTGGGAAGTTTACCTGCCTTTTTGATTTGAATAGCAGATTAAGGAAAAAGATGCTATGCTATTGATTAAATGATTCTTTGATCAGATGAGCTGTACCAGCTTCTGTATCCTGTATTTTTTTAATAGTTTGTCTGTTATCTGTTCATTTCTGTGGAGTTGGTACAGCTGATGGTAGTAGTGAGGCTCTTGATTACTCTTCCAGCGTGGTTCTAAATGCATGGGGGTTTTTTTTGTTCTTTTCAGAGATCAAAAGGGATTCTGCTGGGAGTAGTTGGCACGGATGTCCCTGTTAAAGAACTTTTAAAAACTATTCCAAAATACAAGGTAATTCAGAAATGATGTTCAGATTCCATTATATTGAATGTAATAGCTTACTTTTTTTAACTTGGTGATTTACATTTGCAGATTAATTAGAATAATGGAACCTAAAGGGCAAAGTCTATGGTATTTGTACTAATATTGCTCCATTATTTCACTCATTTTCTCTGGGAATTTTAGTGCTGCACTTTCTTATCAAACCCAGCTTTTCAATATGGAATTCAATATGTATTCTATCAGATATTACACAAAAAGTATAATTTCAAATAAAATCAGTGAAGCTGTTCAACAGAATCCCATACAAACATAGGATTGCAGTCCTGCTTGCGTGTAGCATTTCTTTCCCAGTTTCACATTACAAAGTGAGTTCCTTGAGTTAAAGGGGGCAGTACATGCTTGGCTTTTAATTGACTGTCATGCTGTCTAATTTCTAAAAAGGTGGAGGAGTGAGCTCGCTTGTGAGTGTCTTAGAATATTCCTGGATACCGTTGTAGACAATTCTAGTTAAGAGGAAAAATCCTCCTATCCATTTTGATTATAATTTGAATTCATTAGCGTTTACCACTTAATTTTGTGGCTCGGTATGCAATAATTGGAAGGTTTAAATTAAAGGAGAATTTGATGGAAATATATGTATAAGATGATGTCAATAATAATGATAAGATGTATTGCAATAATTACCTGGGACTTGAATCCCACTGGGCCACATGATGCACAAACGGAACAGAAATGTTKCACCAGCTGGAAAAATGTTGACAGACAAAGGTGAGAGGCAGTAGATGATATACTACTGATATACTAATATAAGAATATAGTGAACTCTGAGACATGACTGGTCAGGGAAAAGAACAAAAATTATTTTCAGTATAATAACTATCCAAGTGCTTGGTTTTGGACATTGTGAGTGGGATAATTTTGAAGACAGAAGGTGAAATAGATTTTTTAGGTATTTGCAGAGAGCACTTAGCTTAAAACCCAGGCAGCAGGAGGGTGGCCTAAGTGACTGTAAATGAGAGCTGGTGGCAGTGAGGGACGTGTTAAGCAGGCTGCAATGGGCTTTGAAATACTTTGAAATTCAGTTGTGCYTCTATGTATGCAGAAAGGCAGAGCAGGTGCAAGGTAGCAGGGAAAGGGGTTAACTGTAAAATTTGGGTCTAGAGGAASAATATTTGGACCAGAATTCTTGAGCTACAGGCAGAGCAAGTTTTATTTTTTATGAGGARGAAGAATGATGTTGTAGTAACTGGAGACACAACCAATGAAAGCCTGGTCATGCCTGGCTGGATAGGAATGGCCAAATCATAGACATGTTGTTTGGAATGAATCTCTAAGGTCACATAGTCTGAATATGAGACCTTGGAGAGAGTGCAGGGCTCGAGCGTTAGATATCACAGCAGAGTTATTTGGAATGATATAGAAAAGCAGAAAAAGATAGGCAGGAAGATTAAAAATTCTGGTTTTGTCGTATGGTATTGTTATACTTTAAAGACTTAGTTTGATTCAGTGCAAGTAATATATGATCTTCTTTCTGAATATGAGACTTTTTATTTGAAGTTACGTTTTATATCATAGGATATAATGCAAGAGAAGATTATTACAAGAGGCAYGAATATCATGCAATACAGTTAGGTTAGCAAAATCACTGAAGTTATAACTTCCACTCTCACATACTATAAATGTTTCTGAACAGTAAAAATACTGTGCAATTCCAAGAGCATAATCACCCCTGGGACCCATTCCTGTAGAGGCAGTATGTGAAATAAAATTCACACAAGGACATAAAATGATTGCTTGGAAATCAAATTCTGCTGACCTGAAATTCTCTCAGCTTGCCTGGGATGGGTTTTATGCAGAGGAAGATGAATAATAACAAAGAGCTATTTTCAGCAGTCCATTATCCAGACTAAACTTCCCCAGATGTYGGGGGTAGTTTGTCCTGAGTAAGGTAGGGTCGGATTCAGTAATATTTAGTTTTCACATGGCACTTTACAACCCTCGTGAAAAGTTTTTCCCTTTCTGAATCAGTCTGTCATTTGGAGAGAGAGTTCAGGGTTTAAAATGGCAGTAGTGCTGTATCTCTCAAACCTAAACATTTCGGGTACAGGCTGTGCAGTTTCAAGTATGACTAGTGAAAACACAGTAAATGCTATACTTGGAGTGCTGTGTGCTTGAGAAAGGCAAATGTCCTTTCCAAAGCAGCCTGCCACCCACRCCTGTCCCCTTACCTGCCCTCCAGTTTTGGGACGTCCTTCTGCAGTTCTCCACAGTTGCACTTGCAATCTGGTGTTTGGCCAACAACTCCTCCCTTGTCATACTTGAATAGGTGAATAGGAAATAAAATGTGTCCACTGTTACTGTTTTGGTTCTCCTTCCTTTGTGAAGAGATGCCAAGAACATATCACCTTYTGTTATTTTCAGTAAAGCTATAGCTTTGGGAAAACTGCTAATTTACGAAACAATCTTCTTTGTGGCAGATATGGTTGATCATATCCAATCACTTACAGGAGCAAGGTGGTAGAAATTTCACTTGGTTATGTTTTCTATATGACCTTGCTATAATATCACATTGTATTTTGTATTTCTAGAAAATTGTAGAAGCTGAGAGATTTGCTGTTCTAGTCACATTTTAGAGATAAATCTGTCTTACTATCCTTGACCGCGTTGCTTGATGTCACTTCAGCAAAGCATTATGACTATGCTGAAGTTCCCTCCATCTTTGATCAAAATATAATCATTTGCTTAGATTTAAATCATGTGTTGAATAAGGACARTTTCCTCAATCAAGTCCTTAATAAGGACTATTTTTATAAAAAATATAGTTTTTAATACCAAAGTATGTGAAACATATCAAAGATATTTTTATATTTCTGAACACCTCACTGTGTCAAGATGCTTAAGTAAAGGTAGAGCTACTAGAACAGACTCACATTTGCAGTGAGCCATTTTGCACTCACTTAGAATATTGCATTGCTCCGGAGTTGAAAGAACTGAGTAGGGAAGTATAGTGGGAGACATAAATTCAGTCTTTGCAAGGTACGAATCTGTCATGTCCTGACCCTGCAGGAAGGTTCTGTGTGAGCAGCAGGTTTCTCCTATGGGATAGCTGAGTGACCACATGAACGARGGGAAGATGCTTTTATTGCAGCCAGTGGCTGCCCTCAACTGTGAGAGGTGTGTTGTTAAAACAGTCGTGATGGTGTTTAAGTGCAGGGCTAAAGCTGATCAAGGGTACTGTTAGGCCTCATAAAGCATTTTATTGCTCTCAGAKGATCTCCCATAGTTCCACTTGCTACAAATATGTGAACTGCAAAAGATTCTTTATTAGAAATACACCTTGTTCTGGGTGTCCAAATAAACTTGAATTAACAGAGAGAAAATATCCTGAAGAAGACTGATAAGTGCAAATAGCAGAGATCAAGCCAGTGCTTGCTGAGTGTGACTCCCTATACACTCGATAGCACTGATTTAGATGTTTCCTTTCCAACACTACTTACACAGGTGACATAAGCTGAAGGTCACCTCTCTTGGGCACATGCAAATAGACCAAATTCCAATGCCCYTTTGCTGTGCCACATATCGTATGACATCTGCTCTGGTATCTGATATATATATATATGAGTATATCTAATTCACTCTAAAGTACATAGAAATAAGTGCCCTAGAGAGCAAAGTGTGTGTGACATTTTAAAGTCGTGCTGTGTGCTGGGCTCACAGCAGTGCCAGGTTCTTGTGCTCGCAGAGCACCAAGGCTCAGTGCTTGGCGTACGCTAGAATGGAACACGATGTTGAGAAGGGTTGGGAATGCCAGCTTTGAGCCATAGATGACTAAACGTTTGGCTGGGTTTTGTTTCAGAAATCACTGGAGACCACGCTAATTACTATTTCTTTCTCATTTTTTTCTTGCAGTTAGGTATTCATGGATATGCTTTTGCAATTACAAACAATGGATATATTTTGACTCATCCAGAACTTAGRCCTTTGGTAAGAATACTGTTTACTAATCTATTTTATCTAGCTATATATGTTGGATTATTTTTTCTTTTGCTGTGAAAAATGTCATATTTGTTAAGAAATGTAAATACAACAGAGCAGTGTTTGATGGGGGGGAACAACGCTGTGAAGACTGTACTGAGTGCAATGCTATTTTCCTCTAGAAGCAAAGGTTAACAGAGAAAAAAATAACAGAAGATAAATATACAAGTTGTTCTGCAAAAAATGTAGACCTCCATTGCTGCAGAATAGCAAAGCCAGAAATTGCTATAATTATGTTCATTCTACATCGAAACGGAATGCTCTATTGTTATGTAATAACCCCTATTTGTCATTTTAAAGTGTTAAAGCTAATTTAAAATACGTGCAGAAATTCCACTAAAGCATATTCTTAAGCAAAATAGGGGCACGAGGGATTTTCCAACTAAAATAGGGATAACAGCAAATTTATGTTTATTTCCCATATTGTCTTGTTTGCGTTAATGAGTGTAGGAAAGACAGAAGTGCCAGTTACCCAAATGTTTGTCAGCTTAACACCCTGGAGGCCAGGTACGTTCCTCGCTGCATCACTGTTTAGGAACAGCACTTGCAAGCCTTCCATCACTACCAACTCCCAGCAAGGCATCCCTGTTAAAGGTTTCGCTGCCGTATGCACGTGGGTGCCGTATGTGTTTCTCAGGCATCCGCTTTAAGTAAAGTCTGATTTCAACAATATTTTAGTAGAAAACAGAATTATTAATTGGATGGCTAATTTCACATAAAAATAAAGTGATAGGGAAGTGTGATTTATGAAGTCATTARCATTTCTGACATTTTCAGTCAGCAAAGGCACTTTGTCTCTCTAAGATTTGGGCTAGGAATTACACACTTAATTAACATTTGTATTTGCACTTATTGTTTCCTTATTTCCTATGTAGCGGGAGCAGAGCAAATAAGAAGTTGAGCAGGGGGGCTTTCATGGGGAATGGGAAAACCTTTTCTCAGTAACATCACCATAGAAATGGAGAACCAATCACACAGCAAAAGAGATGTTGCAGATGTTTGAAGAAAATTTAAAATAAATAGTGTAATTATTATTTTTCTTCTAAAGGGTCTAACTCATGTGTGTGGATGGTAGAAACTTCCACAGATGTGGAAGGAAAGGCTTCAAGAGAATTTGGTTGATTAGGGAACCTCTGTTACCCAAATATATGAAGATTAAGGAATGACAAACTTCCAGTCCTGGTAGATGCAGCTTACTTGGAAGGGAGATAACCACCTCAGAAGTTCATCTTCCAGGCAAAATGTGCCTTTTCTCCACAAGAGAGTGCGGGCTTCAGGAGCATCCAGGTGTAGGTTGTACAAGACTGATTCACGTCACCCAGGTCCAAGCCCAGAATGTCCAGCACTAGGTGTTTCTGAGGACTGCACAAGAAGGGGACGTGGAAAACGTCTGTCCTTGGAGCAGTTACTGCAGCTCCTAGTGCTGTCAACTAGGGCTCCGCTTGTACCTGTCTTGCTCTGGCATGTTGCATTCAGACTGATGTTAACAGGAATGCTTATGTCATCCATGATAACATTTATTTCTCTGCTCCTCCACCTGCTTCTCATCGCAATGCTTTCCTCATTTTAAGCAATTTATGAAGAAGAGTTCTTGTTTCAAAGCAGGGCCTCCTCATCTGTTATTTCTTTTCCATTTCTTCCTTTTGATAATAATTTGTGATGTGTTATCTCATTGAACTGGAACCACAGTAAACACCACCRATATCTGCAGTGTTGCAGTAACATACTTCAGCTCTATCGTTCTGCATTTCTTTGTTTCATAGTCTCTGGGTTTTTTCTCGTTCTTCCATGTCTCGTTCTTCCATGTTCTTTGGTTTGTTGTTTTTTTTCTTTTCTGAGTGAACTTGCTGAGCTGTATTTGGAAGCTGCAGCAGAGCAGAGGCAGCCATAGGCCTCTACCTGTCATTCTTCATGGGTGTTTCTAAACACCCTATGGTTGGAAGCTACAGGAATATATATTTAGATTTGTTTGGAGGGGAGAGGAGAGGACATTCTCATCCCAAGGATTGCTGTTCTTTAAAGAATAGATATTTTAATAATCAGAAAGTAATGAAATGCAGGACCAATGCATTAAGTTAGAGTGACAAAGGGTGCTATCCTTATTCCTTATTTCTGTTGTGGTGGCAAATTTTTACAAGGGAAAAGGTGGTTTTAATACCCCTAGTCCAGTGTACATCTTGAAGAGCCTTATTTCATTACCTGATATAACAGTGTCTCTCTTCAGAATTTGCCTGCTGGGCCCTGGCCCATCATCTGTTGGCTGCAGGGGAGTCACTCTGATACATTCGTGGTGGGTTCAGCTCAGCTGGGCACTTGTCACTGCGACCTCTGGGTTTGTTGGCTGTGCCCAAGGGGAGACTCCAGGGGCTTCCGTGGAGTATTGGGAGGGAGGTGATGGTTGCCCCTGCGCTTTACATTACTGTAATGGGCTGAACCTCAGTACCGAGATAACCGGGGGAAACTTCCATGAAGTTTGTGGTAAGAGGGGTGCGAGAATAGACAAGCAGGGCTGAAATTAAGGCTCRCCAAAGGTGAACTCCCGCACGGGATGGCTACCGCATCCTCGCCGGTGCGTTCAGCCCTCCATCGAGCTGCGCTTCGTGTGCTGGTTACCCCGCCGGGGTTGTGCTGTAAATGCTTCCCTTGCAGATGGCCGCTCTCGTGCCTTGCCCCGTGGCGGGAAGGACCCCGGCTCTCGCTGAGGCTGCCGCAGGGGGGCCCCCCAGCCTCGCGCAGGGACCGCGGCAGCGCGGAGGGACCGCGGCTCCCGCCCGCACTGCGGGTCCTGCTGCGCCTCAGGGCCTTCATTTTTGTCTTACATGATAGGACAGGGCGCTTCGTGTGTTGTTTCTACACATTGTGCCTCTTTTCAGGGGAATTCCCATTAGAAACGCTGCAGCAGCAACTCACGATGCTGCCGCTGATGACGACGGCACATCGGGACTTTTTAATATTGCTGCACAGCCCTGTGCTCGAGCTGCACAGGCACAAACGGGCAGTTAGCAGCACCCTTCGGTGAGGGAAAACGGGGAGCCAAATCCGTAACCAGAGCTTTGCACAGCAGGGGGAAGGAGCGGTGTTCTTGCCCCCTCCACAAGTTTCACGTCGATCCCATGAGGTGCTTTGCAACGCACCGTGCAAGTGCGTGTGCCGAGAACAGCCTCACTGCCTCCWTGTACCACCTATCCTAAAGGGAATCCCAGCCCCAAAGCCAGGRCCGTAACAAGCAAACTTACAAGATGCAGCATCCCCTGTTTTCCGTAGAGAGTAATATTCTCTCCAGGCTTCCTTCAGTAATTATTTTTGKTTTTCGTATTGTAATTTACTCTTATTACTGTGATTCATATTTCAGGTTTCATCCAGCTGTGGCAGATTCTGCTGTATGATTGAAGTTTATTTGTGCATAAGCTATTAGATGCTATGCAACACTAAGCACCCCAAAGATTCCCCTTCTCTGATCTTTAAAAATCAAAGTGCTCTGATAACATTTGACAGGTGTCCAAAATTAAATACGAAAGAAATTCTAATATAAACTGATTGATTTTGGACATCTATGTCAGAATGCTCCATTATACTGTGTTTTTATTAAGTGTCCTTTTTATCTTTTACAGAACACAATATTTGGTTCTGTGTCAGAGGATCTTTTCAACTGTATGATGTCATTTTGATTTTTATGTCTACTTGAAAATCTCCACTTATTTTTAAGAAAATAACTGGGAATTCAAAAAAAAAAGTAGATTTTTTCAAGGAAATGACTCCTGTTTTCTGAAACGCACACATGCTTGAAATGTGCATATGGGGACAGATTTTCCTCAGTTCTGTCAAATWTTAGTGCATATTTTTCAGTGTTCTGTTAGCACTTACAGTGGGCTAGGTGTTGCCCTGTTAAACATCAAGATGCAGAATATGTCGTGACATGATCACAGTCTGCCAAGGCAAGGAGCACAGTGAAGGGAAGGCTGATAAGCCAATAACTCCTTGCGTGCATGTAATAATGAGCCCCATATYCACTGTGGGTCCAGGGCTCCTTGCTGGGACTGGCCTCATGCTTTGGTGTATTCAGGTGTCAAAGGAAAGCTGCTTTATGAACAAACTGTTAGGATTACAGAGAAATTAAGGGATGCCACTGAATGAGCAGTGCCTGCAATATTCACCAGCCAACTCCTATGCGGTTCTTACTAGTTTTAAGGGGTTTATACTGCTGTCCCTCAGTCAAAACATTTGAGTGCTTCTCACACACTTACAGTGAATACCGGAARAGTTCCTGGTGGGTTTTGTAAAGTCTGTGGCTCTCTTGGTTCATTGGCAGCAGTGGAATTTGTATTTCTGTTCATGGAATAAAGAGAGATTGTGTCTTGAGTGATGGTTAGATTCGTTAAGGGTAGAGTGCTCACAGTTCGTGACCAGGGTGTTCAGGTTCCTCAGTGAAGGAAAATATCTACTTAAATACATTTATTATGAAATCAAAACTATTTTGTTTTCAAATTCAAACTTTTTTTAATAAGCATAAGATTAGAAATGTGTTGTGGCTTACAGATTAATAGTATCAATGATGACTGAGGATTTTATATTTCTAAGCTTAAAGCAAGCTCCTCTCAGTCTCCCTGAGGAACCTGAGGCATGTATTAATACTCTCAGGTTAAGCTGCGGAAGGTATGTAGTCAGGATATTTGGAGTGGCTATTCGTGAATATTCTTTTTCTCATTATAAACTGTAATTGAAATGATAAATTTATTTAAAATAATGCACATCTTTTTGGAATTAGATGGTCTTAATATGAAAAAGTAGGCACAGAAAATAAATCTCATGCACATATCATAGGATCCCAGTCACAGTGTTTTGGAGGCGCAGCTTCCTGAGCAAGTCACCAGTTTAGTTGTGGAAGGCTGGTTGTCACAAGGCATCACGTGTAACTAAGGGACCTGCTATGTTTCAGGATTGCTAGACCAGTATTAAGTCTTTCGTAGCCGTAGATTCTGGGAAAAATTGTTTCTCCTAATATAGAAAAACAGAGAAATCCAAGTCTCAGGGGAGACATTAATGCCCCACTTAAGCAGTGTTAGCCTTTCATGAGCAGCAAATCTCCTTTCCCTCTGGGGAGTCCTGCCTGGAAYGTAAGATAACCTACACTTACCCTTGCTTTATTCAGCGACTCCATAAAACTCTACAGCTGTAGCTGACAGCAGAATATTTAAATGATTTCAACAGTGTAAATGCCTCACGTTCATTTAAATAACTGAAGAATTCAATCACTTGAATGCCAATGATTATTCCTATTGGAGTTTACATTTTAAAAAAGACAGCCCATCTGAATCCCTGCGAGAGCATTAAATTGCTATCTAATTAGAAGTGCAAAATTACATATATTTAAAAGATAATTAAAGGTTTGAAGGCTGTTGAATAACTGGTTGTACATATAAATGAATCACTGAAAATTTGTTAGCAATATGTGAAGCTTTCTTTTATTCTGTGCTTTCAGCTTTGAAGTTAGGTATAACCGAGCTCATGGGTTTAAGTCTGGTAGTATTAAGATAAAGGCAGATGTTTTTAATTATTTCTACTCAAACCCCAAATAATTATAAGCAGCTGCCAGTTTTACATAATCCCAAATGATAAGGCTCTGAGAATGCAAATAAAACCCTAAATGGAAGGGGTTTTCAGCAAAGTAGATGACACGTGTGTCATGCTGCTGATCAACTGCAGTCCACCTGAAAAGGGGAGCGTGGTCAGGGTGCTTTTGCCCGGTCCATAGGCATGCGACTCAACACTATGATCTGCTCCTTCACTTTCATTTCACCCTGTGCGTTTCCATACTGTCTGTGCTSTTATTTTAAATGATCCTGTGCTATCTGTGAGGCAAACACATATGTTATGGCTCTAAGGAGAAAGCCATGGAAATACAGATGTGGCATGAATACGCTTTTCTTCTGTTATTTTGCTGGAGGGTTCTTTCCATATACGTGGTACATCTACTTTTTCTCTGCCTAAAGACTGAGAATTGCCTTATTCCCTCCTCCCCAGCAAATGACATGTCTCCTGTTGTCAGCTCTTCTCTGCACTATTGCTGGAAATTTTATAATGTGGCAGTTTTTCACTCTCATCTGGCATGAAAAATCAGTCCAAAATAACTGGTTGCCACTGCCAACCATAACCTAGGAACTTCTGGATTAAAGGCTTAAATAGTAGGCTTATCATCAAGGTCCTTCTTTGAAAYGGGAAGTTCATCTTCCCCTTTCCCTAAAAAAATCAAGATGGTACATTTTTCTTAGCAACAACACAAGGAGCTTTGTACAGCAAACGACTTTGGAGACCTATGAGTGTTCTGCAAACTCGAGACTAAATGTAGAGCAATAAAGATCATTTGAGGTCACAGAATAAATGCAAATAATGAAATAAAAGTATCACAAGAACCAAATTAGGATCATGTGAGCAGGAAAATTATAAATGAAGTAAAGATCTCAAAATCCAAGCAGTAGTGTTTAACACCAAGGTAGGATGCAGCTTCACACGTACCCCTAGGCAGAATGTTTTGGAGCTGTGTCGTGGAGCTGTGTCGTGCTTGGTGAATGAAAGCTCAGTCACTGTGGGTGATTTTATATAAACAGGTGAAGCAGAGAAGAGAGATTTTTCATTGCTTTTTTAGGCCTCAGCGTGTGAATCAGGCTCCTGAGGCAACGTCTTCCTGCCTTCCCACCATCTTTGCCTGTGTTCCTACTTGTCTTTGTCCCACAGCAGCTAAACTCGAGGCATTTTAGSACAGAAGCATTGCCTTATTGATCAGCTAATGCTGAAGGACTTACAATGTGTTTGCAGAAATTTACAGCAAGGGTTGGGATAATTCCAGACTGTGAAGTGGGAAGGAGATACCCCCTTCCTTCCTTCCTGCCCTCCCTCCCTCTCTCCCTCCCTCCCTCCCTGCGTGTCTCCGTCCTCCGCTGCCCTTGGTCTGGGTGCATCCGCACAGCGCGGCTCCTCCTGCACGGGCACAACGCTCGCTCCCCAGCCAGGCCTCGTGCTCAGGRACCTGCAGACCCTGTAGCAGTTGATCCCAGGATTGATTGCTGGCAGAGGTCTCCAGTTCTGACCTCATGTTGAGCAGGTAAAGTCGGTTCAGTGCAGGTGCYCTTCAACCTGCTGCAGTCTCGTGTCAGTCAGGCAATAAATAGGTGGTAGTGGGGAGGTCCAGAGTCTGTGAGAAGGGAGGTCCCTGAATAACCACCCCGCCTGGAGAGCTGCAGCAACACCACCCTGCTCAGTGTCGGTGTTTTAGTTATTTACAGCAGTATGAAAAAGTACTTAGGTCTGGTTAATGATGCTTTTGTTTTTTCAGCCTTTCCTATTAAACTTTGTAGACAAATGTAGCTTTATTAGCTGGCTTAATATGCTTAATACAGTTATWTAAGTTGTAGTTATATCTGGAATCTTACTATGTATTTTGTTATTTAAAATTYAAGTTCAGCAAAGCATTTCTGAACATGCTAAAGTTTGTCTGCTTAAGTAAAAAAAAAAAGTGGGATTGTGCTTAAGTTCTATTTAGGTTAATGCATTGTCCTAATTCTGAAGCACTAATCCGTAAAGATGAGACTTAATCAAATGAGGCTATGTTTTTAAATTGGAGTTATTGTTTTTTGCTGTTGTTGTTCCTGTTTGGATCAAGTAAGGCTTGGAAAGAAGAGCTTGCCCATGACATTATTTTACCTGGCCTTTGGCTGTGTTCTGATGCATTTTTTTGCTCCCACAGCCTGCTGTCTCCTGCCCCTCCCTGTTACCCAGATGGAGCAAATGTCTGAGAAATTCCAAGCACTTTAGACCCGAGGCTCACAGCTGTTAAGATGCAGCRTGCTCCCTCCATGATCAGATTGCCCCATCTGACTTTCTAAACACGTGGCAGGTCATATTCAATGCAGATGCTTAGGGACTGCTTGTGTTAAAGTTAAAAAAAAAAAAAAAATCAAAGTGAAGCATTTAATAATGGCACATGTAAATGGTTGTATAGAGGGTGGTGAAAAAATGTGATTCAGTCTTTAAACAGCACACGTTGCATATTGTTTGAATCATCCAGCGCTATAACAGTTTGGCCAAACCTCAAATAAAAGATACTGAATAAGATAAGAGTCATTTGGATTACCAGAGAAAATTGTTGCCCATGTTCTTTCCACAAGCAAAAGTACATGGGAGTTTAATTTTGAGCAAACCCAAAGATTCTTGTATCCAAGTTCAGATATTTTTTTAAAATGTGCTTATTGTTTATTTTGCAGGGGTTAGCTACTATATAATATCCACACATTTATATTGGCCAAAGTAGATTAACAATATACAGTTTAAATCTATGTTTCCTTGTGCACTTAAATCGGAGTCATTTGGTAGGGCTTCTAGTTTCTATCTCTCCCAGTGGATCCCTTACTAATTTGTTTCAATGCTTTATAATAATCTTGCAAATGGATTTGGCTTCAATCAGTGGCCTTCAATCAGTGTTTTGTACTTGGCCCAGAAGTCTCAGATAGACATAACACTGAAGKTAGATTCAGTTTGCTACCAGAGAAAAAGGTATTCGTAAATGTCATTTTTAATAGCTAGTGATTTGTTTCCACRTCTGTGCAAATTATTTAAGTATAAAACTAGAAAGAAATTAGAGAAGAATAGCCAATTGGACAMAGTGCTATGAAGCATTTGAAAACTGTTACACTTGTCTTTATGCTTTAGGCATTTGTTACATAGGTATATGGATGTGTAAATTTACTTCTAGGACTAAGTTAGTACCTTCAAGAAGGTTAGATGTGTCAGTAAAGTTACCCAGCTATAAAAATAGTTGCTCATTTTGATATCAGAAGAAAATCTGGTCCCTTCTGGAAGTAGATTTTTATGTTTTCTCTGCCGCCCTTTCCTGAAATATCTCTCAAGTCCACTTTTCACATACCAAATTCATCTCTAGGCAACTACATCCTCACCTTTTATGGACCACTATTTAATGAGAGGTTTGCAATCTCAATTCTCAACTTGTTTCTGGCCTGCAGGTTCTGCATTTTGAGGACCTGGGGGGTTATATGGAGTCTACCCCCTTGCTTTAGCATTGGGATTTGGGTTTTCTTCCCCTCTAGCTCAGTTTTTAAGACACAAATACTTCTGATTCTGGCTTTTTGGCAGAACTTTGTGTATTTTATCCAGCTGTCTTTTTGGTTGATTGGTTTGTTTGAAGCCCTCTTCTGTTGTTAAATACACAAGATTGACTCCTATTGTCATAAGTAAAGATTTGCATGTGTCTGAAAACGCAGTACAGTTCAGAAGCTCTTCTACATCTGTGAGCACGGATATAATTAAACATTGGAAGCAGTACAGGAGTTGCTTCACATTTGTTCTGCTGAAATGGTCCCAGTAAACCTCTATAAAACACTTTTCAGCTCTCAGTATTTAAGAGCTTAACTGCAACCGGTCTGACTAAATCAGATCAATGGTGTGCATGGTTAATTGATAGTTCCTGGTACATCCATGTCAATGTGTTAGTAGTATTATGGCTGAGGTTACAATGGGAGGTTTGTAAAATACAGAAAACTACAAAAATCAAGATATGCCAGTGAAATGGACATTATCCTTTCATTTTTATTCCTGTGAGATTAAAATGTGGTGGTTGCAAAATTCTGTACTTCTGTCCTTGGGYCTAGTTATCTCTTCAGCTCTCGCAGCCGAGTCATATAGGAAGAATGAATCAGAGTACTGAGCTGCTCGAGTTCACCGTCCAGTGCATGAGCACGTGCTGAAAGCAGAAATTCTTTGCATCTCTGCCCATGTGTGAATAGCATCAGCCCAGAAGTAGATACCCSAGTTGTCCAGAGAATGGTAACCTCTAGCAGAAGGGCAGGGAAAGTGCACAAATGGCTCTTCAATAGCATCTGCAGGAGCTGTCAGAACCCAGGCTAAGTGTTACACCTGCAGAGGTGCTGAGGAATTTTTCTTCTTCAAAAAGAAGAGAGAATTTATTCAGCACACTATCTCATATATATGCCCAGAAGGAGCATCCACAGAAATGCTTGGAGTATCTGGATCATCATGGGTTAAAATTGAGGCTCACTGGAGCCTGTGGTAGAAGGATTATGGCCATGCTACCAAGATCTCAAAATCTCTTTGTGATTAGGATCCAGGGTCGATCTTCTAAAACAGTTTGCTGCCGTTCAGAGCGATTTTGTCGTGTCTGGTTTTAAATACCACGGCTGTACAAGAGCAACTGTGGAATTCACATGCAAATGTTTTAATTGAGAGGGGAGAAAGTCAGAGTTAACGTTCAGAGCCCCTCTTTGGCCGGTCTGATCCCTCTGCAGTCAGCAGGCTGCTATGGAGAGTTCCCGCAGCACGAGCTGCAGTGAGGGATGTTCTGTCCCAAGCACTGACAGCTTTGGTTTATGTGTAGTTGGTGCAACCCTGGAGGAGGAGAATCCATTAAATATACTGCCTTACATGTACTTGTTCTATACCTCTATGGTGAGTTATGAAGGCAATTTTGAGAATTTTCACGATAYCCCATTATGTTGTCATATTTCATAGAAAGACTTTTCCCTCTTATATATGTCGTAAAAATTAAAAGGCCAGATTTCGTAGTGCACTGATTTCACTAAATTTGAGTCTTTCAAATGGATTTCCATAAATTTGTGTGACTATTTGGTTTAATTTTTTAGTTCTTCCTACATTTGTTACCTGTTACTATAAATCAAGAGTTTTCTTCATATATCACTGGGTCTCTGGTTTTCAATGTTCAGCAGAGGGCAGAATTTCCCACATTATAAACACCCCAATGTAGAATCCATTTGTCATTAGGAGTGTTTATTTAAAATGTAAGATTTATGGTGTAATGGTGACTGGTGATAAAAAGCTATAAATTATCATTATTAGTATATTACTTTTTCCCATGAAATGGCAGATAAAATATAGTATCAGCAAATGTTGACACCGCACTTCCCTGGACTTGCAACTTATCTTGTTTAAAGAGAAATGTGTAAACATTTTGTTGATAAGGTTGTGGTAAATATAACTTCCTGTACAGCTGAAAGAGCTAGTTTGAGACATTTAACATAAACTACACGATTGAGGCCTCCTGTAGTTGCCATATTGGGAAAAGAAGGTACCACTGCTGAGTTTGACTTCCGAAGGTGCCCTTCAAGAAAAGCTCTGTATCATAGCGATAGATCATGCAAATACGTATGAAGCAGGGGTTTAGTTCAGAGAAAATATTCATGCAGCAACCTTTKCACTTTTTATGAATTAAGCTACCTACCTACTGTACCTACTGTTCGGTGTATTGCATGCAATCAGCAAACATCCAGCAGGGCTTAAACATCTTGGGACAGAATCTCTGTGCAGGATTCACAGATCTTTTTTTCCCTCTTTCTCTCTCTCTCTTTTTTTCTTTTTTTTTTTTTTTTTTTTCCCCTAGTATGAAGAAGGGAAGAAACGAAGAAAGCCCAACTACAGCAGTGTGGATCTGTCTGAGGTCGAGTGGGAAGACAGAGATGATGTGGTAAGTGATGTGTTTTAAAACGCTGTCAGAAGACTGTCTTGTGTCCCACTACTGTACCTGGAAGCTGTTCAAGCAGTCAGCAGAGAGGTAAGCTGACGGCACGCAGGAAGGGAGGACAGCAGACCCTTTCTGCCTCATTCAGAATTTTATTACTCTCCTGTTTTGTATTGATTCTCCCTTGCACAAGCGTGCAGATACACACGTGCACACAAACTCTTGGTATGGTCAGTAAAACTCATTGTCCAACTTGAGTTCTCTGTGCATCCCACCTGGTATCTTTGTAGGACAGCAAAGGCAGTTGTAGAGAAGGAAATAGAGTGTCTGTTCAGGGCTGGTCTGCACATCTGCTGAAACTCAGAAACAGATAGATGCGTTTAACCTCTCTGTGAGATCCCTCTTAATGGATGTTATGAGTCCCAATTTCACTGTAGAACAAAATCAAAAACCATCAGATGAATAAATGAATTGGATACGTTAAACTCTTCTCAGATCACACACATCAAAGATTCACTCCCAGCTCCTAATTTCAGACATATGGGTAGCTGCAGGACCACTCATTCTATCTCTATTAGCTGTTGTGCACAAGGTCCTTTCCACTAAACTCATTTTTCAGAGCTTCATGTACTCGCTAGTTCATTTTCTTATTCTTTCCTACCTTGCAGGTTTAGCCTTCTCCACAGTACTGTATCAAAAACTTTCTTTACGTCCATGGCTCAACCTTTGCCTGGTCTTTCTGTTACTTCCTCAATAAATCTGATTTGTTAGGCATGATTTGCTCTGTGTGAATCCTCACTGACTGTCCTTAATTAAATCGTAACTTTCCAGGTGTTCCTCATTCTGTCCTGTAATTTAGTTTTTCCCATAAGTTCGCCACTGCCAAAGTCACGACTGCATGTCTGTATTTTTCATATGTGTTTCCTAGAGCCCTTCTCAAATATCAGTACTGCATTAGGTTCTCTCGAGTCCCTTGTACCTCCGTTTTTCCAGAGAGGTTTTGAATATACCCACTGAAGGTTTCCATATTTACTTTGTCATGTCCTTCTGAAATCTGGGAYGGATCACGTTCAACTGCCCCTAGAGTCTTGTAAGTCTTCAGATGTACTAATTTCTTGATCCCTATTCTGACATTTTTTGTATTTTCTTTTTCCCTTGGAAAATAGATGTCTACTCTCCCTCCCTYCTTCTCCCCACCCCTTTCATGAACAGTGAATTCATTTATGTTTTTAGCAAGATTTGTTTCATCTGGTGGTAGATTGTCCTCGTACTCTCCTAAGAGGACATGTTACCTCCTTATTTAAACTTTTGTATTACTCTTTCTACTATAGCTTTGTGCAGTTGTCTATGCAGGCACCATCTAGGACTTCCTCGTGAAGTTCCCATAATCTCTAGCTGCCTTCTGCAGTCTTGGCAGTCAGGTTGACTTCGTATTTGAGACTTTTGCCTTTTCTGTTATCTTTAAGCACATATTACTCAACGAGTTCATCTGCAGTTAAGCTTTAAAAATTTACTCTCTCCTTTCAAATGTTATTTCTGTAGTTAAGGGCAGCTTTTAATCTTCATAAATTTGTTTTTCCCTTTTTCTTCCACTGTTTCCTACTTAATTTATGTATTTTAGTAATTTCTAATGTTATCTTAATAAAAATTCAATTAAGTTACTGTAATATTGAACAAATTCTTTGATGTTGAAAATTCAGCTTTATTATAACTGTGGTTGTCTCCGAATGCACATGAAAATGAAAAGTCCAAATGCAGCTGTTTGAGTTTTTTTCCTTTCTTTCAAAATCCTAATATCTTTCACAATATTTTTTTKAAATTTTTTAGCCAAAATTTACCTTGTGTCTATCCAGAGGAAGTCAAAAGGGTTGTTTCACATTTTGAGCGAAGATGCACACAGACATTTTATTTGATTCTTTCTCCAATATAAAAAGAATAAAAAAAGACATTTAATTGAAAAAGTAATAATGTAAATCACTAAAGTAAAGAAGAAATAATTTTCTCTAGTGACTCAGCAAGGAAAAGATGGCAGAATTGGAGTTAGATTCATTTTGTTTTCACCACGGAATATATATTCACTAATTCATTTYCCAACTTGCAGTAGCTGCTATCTTGATCACCCTGCATTATATTAGAAATAGAAATCCTGGTTTCAGCTTATTACCCTAGCAGGAAAAAAAGGAACTTCCAGCAGGATTTGGGAACATGCAGTGCAAAAGACAAGAAGTTTCAGCTTAGACAGAAACCTTTTTCTCATTAAGTCACTTCTTAAAATTCTGTTCCTATAATTTCTAGCTCAATGAAGTTGTTTTTTCTCAAAAAGACAAAAAAAAAAGAAAGAGAGAGACACTATGAATGAATGTTTTGGGGCTTGAAGCCAAATGAGGCAGTACTTATTTTATACATTTGAGAAGGGAGATGAAACTGCAGAAGAGCTGAGAAACCAGATTATAAAGCCAAGAAATGTAATCACAGCAAGCAAAAGAATGAGGAAAAGTAAAACTCCAAATCCCACATGCAGACTTGATCTTAAACACTACTGAGAGTTTGGAGGCCCTTTTAGTAAATCTATGACTTGCCTGAGGCTTGTGGGAGGAATGAGTCTTAGGCAACTCCAGGCACCAATAGGAGAAAAATGAAAACCATGCTAAAGATAAATGGAACTGTTCTGTAAATGTTAGAAAGTAGATGGTTAATTAAGACCAGCTCTCCCAGTCCAAAACCACAAAACTTAAAATGGCAAAATATTTCCAGAATTGCCTGTTATGTATTGTTAAAAAAAATCTACAGTAAAATATATGCTTTATTTTATACATGCCTCCAGCTAAAAATTATTCTTTTACACTCACTGACAGAAGAGTAAGACTGTTAATTCAAATGTAGATGCCCCAGAATTAAATTTAAAGAGCTGCAAACTTTGCAGTTTTTGATAGGTCAACCACGTTCAACTTCATGAAAACAAAACCAGATATTTCGCTGACAAGTTTTGGCATTCCCTTCTCTGTCCTAGCTAACTCAAAAGGCCTGCAGAGTTCATTGCTGTGACAATCTTCCCAAATTTTCATAACATCTGACTGAATTGCCCAATCTGGCATGAGGTGTGCTGGAAAGCAGGGAATGTTTATCCTGCAAAAACACGATGTCCGGCATTGCATTCAGGTAGATAAGTGATGGAAAAGATGTGAAAGTGCTTATTTTGTCAGTGTTGTTCTGCATTTTGAATATCCCTGAAGAAAGGGCGTGAATTCATTGGCAACAGTGGACTGTTTCTGTTGTAATTAAAGCTATGTCTGTGCAAGATGTACAGATGTGGCTCACTCCCCTCCGATCTCCCAAGCGTAGCACTTTCACTTGCTGACTGAGGTATCCTGAAACAACCCTCACTAAATTGTCTACACTGCGAACATTAATTAAAAATATAAACAAAGGAATTTGCTATCTGTGTTTCTAAATCAAAGAGTCCCCACTTTTCTTTCCCATAGAAGCACTAAGCAGTAGCTCTTCTCATCTCTTCCCTGAAGTGTTGAATKGGCTCGAGGTGTAAAGGCTGAGGATTTCTCAAAGCTCATCTCGTCCTTCAGCACTGCRAGCCCTGAGCCCCTCTGCTCAGGAGAGCCCAGCGCTCTAGGGCTTTGCTGCTGGAGACCTCRGGCCATGCGGGCCCTGTAGTCAGTTCTGTCGGGAGGGCTGCTTAGCATGTACCAAAAACTACAAAAAATGAGTTACCAAATACCTCGGAGAAAATGCAGATAAGGAAACTGGCATGCGTTTTCTTTATTTCAGCTCCGAAATGCAATGGTGAATCGGAAAACAGGAAAATTCTCCATGGAGGTGAAGAAGACAGTGGACAAAGGGGTACAACATATAAAATATGCTTCCCACTATGCTTACAGCAAGCAGTTATTTTATTTAATTTKACTTCTAAGATTGTTTACAATAATCCGTTATATTATTTGTCTTTTTCATGCACTGAAGTTACATGTCRCTTGTAATTTTATCATTGATTAATTACTTGATCCTTTATGCTTTTCTTATAACAATTTCTTTTCCCCCTCCTCTTCTAACTTTCTTGTTCTGAATCTAGAAACGGGTATTGGTGATGACAAATGACTACTATTATACAGACATCAAGGGTACTCCGTTCAGGTAGAGCTGACCATAATAAATGGACATTTCATCAGACTCATTGGACTTGCATTTGTACAGAGCTTGTGAACCCATTAAAAGCTCATCAGCAAAAGCTTACGATAAAATATCCCTGGACAATGCTGAAAATAGCAAAGAAAAGGAGCTTATGAGCATTCCTTTCAGCTTTTCCAGGGATGGAAAGTTTGTGCAAGCTCGCACAGGCAAACTCGCTGTGTTTGTCATGGCTTACGTTTCATTAAAAAAATATTCAGTTGAGGTTTACATTGAGYGAAAGGCTTTCACATGTACTTGGAGAGCTATAAATACTATAATCCATTTAAGTAACTACATATTGAGCCCCATTTTGATTTTTTTTTTTCCACAACAAAAATGTAATATAAAATGAGATAGTATTTCACTTCCAATTTGAGGTTTGGATATTTTGTTTCTCTGAACTACCTTCAGTGTATTTGTACAACTAAAACTGAGTAAGTCAGCCATGTTATTCTGGCATGTATCTTAGCATAAAAATTGAAAAGCAATCCCTTTAAAATGTTCATATTTGAATTAGAAATATTCTATCAGTAAAGAATATTAACTGTACCTTATGCTTAAAGCAGGAGGCTGATAGCTGCAATACTCAACTGAAATTTTCTTCAATGGAACCATTTCACAGAACTTGAACCACATTTCCAGATAGAGAAAATATAGGCACGTTTCTCTGATCTCTGATGCATGTGTTTATTCTTGTTAAAATTCACACCTAGATAACAAAACTTGGTGTTTTATGGCAGCATCTTTCTTGTCCTATTTAATAAAAAGACATGGGACAACATAGGTCTGTGAGGTGTAACTTCTTTGGAATAGAAGTAAATATTGCAGGAAATTGATCCTGCCTTTTTCAGCATTGTTGGTATCTAGTTTTGCTGGAGTGGGAATATAGATTCCGAGAGAGCCGATGGTGAAGTCAGTGCAAGGAAGTTAAACTGGCTGGAAATAGGAACAGCACAAGAACGACTCTGAGGTGGAGTCATGATGCTGCTGTCACCTATGGAATYGATTTTCTCTTAATAACTCCATTAATTCCCACATTATAGAATTTCTTGGGAGATAAGTCTGATTTAGAAAGAACCATCTCCTCCATTTTGAGGTCATGGGCATGTTCAAGGCACAGCTGAAGGGATCTCTTGCTGAGTGAAGTTATTTTACCCAAGAATATTGGTTTGCTCTCAGCACACACAAACACCTGCATTTGCTGCAGGTACCTCAGAACTGAAAGAGCTCTGAAGCAGCAAGCTGAACAGTAAATGATGAGCAAGACTTGAGAAGCAGTTTTAAAGTTAATCATAGTACACTAACTGGAAACGTTAGAAATGGAAATAGCTCTGAATGTCTGTCGTGGTTTGTAGCACAGATTTCAAGGTCTGCTTTATTTCTCTGCACAGTTTAGGTGTGGCTCTCTCTAGAGGACATGGAAAATATTTCTTCAGAGGGAATGTGACTGTGGAGGAAGGTAAGGTGTTCTCTACCCTCTTGTGTTGCTTACCAAATGGTTGTGGTGATTTTTGTGGACCTAAAGCTTATATGCTTTTCTGCAGGTTCCATAGGRAAGTAGGTCTTTTGTAGCTCTTCTACTTCATGGGATGTTTTTTCCTCATTAATATTAAGTATAATCCTACTGTCTATGAACCTCTGTTACAGGGGCATCATTTCCCCTCATCTTCCCTTCATGTTCAAATGATGAGAATCGTTCAAAGTCTAGAGTTAATGATCTGTGGTGTTTTCTGGATGAAGGAAACACTGGTCACTTCAAACCAGTTATGTTTTTGTTGTTGTTGTTCACAGGCTGCATATAGTCTTTCAGAGCTGTAACCACTTGGGCCATGGTCTAGAGTGATTTACATTGTGAATTTTTATAATAATAGTATAAAGTAATCAGGGGAAAATTCCCTTCTTATGGTTTTACCTTTTGGTAAGTCCAGTAATAATATAAGAGAAGTCAATTGTATGTGTTTCATAGATAAAGTTGTTTAATAATTCTAAAAGCAGAGGATCTGGAAGATGGAGGAAGGTGGGAGATGTGGCCAGGCAGAAGGATCCAGAGGAGCAGCTTGGGTAGCTGCCAGGCTTGCAGTGTGTGCTTGGTGACAYGGCCCGTGTAGGAGCTCTGTGCTGCAAAGTCGAGAAGTCGGAAGGCAGTGAGTGTGTGTCTCTCAAAAAAAAAACAAAAAAAAGGGAGTGCTCTCTGATTATATGGTTAAGCACTGTTCTCAGTTCTGCTTCATATTTTGTCAGTGATGTTAAATTAGTTAATTTCTGCAGGTCTTTATTCCCTAGCTATAAGTTTGGGACAAGAATCGCTTCCAGTTCCAAGGGGAGATGTAAAAAGAAATGCTGTAAGGTTTATGAGTCATTCGAGCAACAAGTATGAGTCCAGGTAGAGCAAGCAAGCACAGCAGGAGACATGGAGTTGCTCTTTCTCCAAGCTGTTCCTGACATACCTCTACCCTATTTTTTTTCAATCCAGCCACACATCTGAGCCAGTCTGTCTGATATTTCCTCCTGATATTTGAGTGAAACCATAAATGTCACCATAGCCATCACCAGCTGTTCCTTTCCTCCCGCTCTGATCTGTCKTTGACCCTTCACTGTCCCACCTATCGCTAAGAGCCGTGATAGTAGCGCTGGTTGTGCCTCTCCTGGTTTTCGTAACCACCATAGCTCTGCTGTTGATTTTTGTGTACCCCRAGGTTAAACCCAAGGTCTGCATTCTGAACCCTTCTTGCTTATTGTCTATTGATACGTGTTTTAAGAGTTTTTAAAATTGCCAAAGTACATTTTAATAGTGCTGTATAACTAATGATACAGTTCTTATTTACAAGCATCTGCAGACCTGTTAGTACAATAAACCTATTCTGAACAATGCTGTAAATCACTGTTTGTGTTCCTGGACTGTGTGCTTAGGCTTTTGGGGGAGCCATACTTCTTAAAGAAATGTGTTTAGAAGAAGAAGAGAGCAATTCTCATCGACTGAATTTTAGCATAAGGACTTTATTAACCCGCTGAAGCAAGAGAATACAAATAAGACTCTTTGAATGTTTCTCTTTGCTTAAGTTTTCTTCAAAACTCCAGAAGTATCACGAGCCATTTACATGAGCTAAACATACTAGCATAAAAACGTGTTTCTTCTACCTTTTCGTTTTTAAATTTGATGTAGTTGGCTTTCCTTAAAACGTGTTTGAACATAGTTTACTCTGTTATTTATTATATTGTGGTAATAACACACTTTCCAAGACGGAAGAGTTTATGTTATGAARTATATGTAAATAACCATCTGTTACCCAGACTGCTCCCTAAATAACCCATTATTTTTGCTGCTACAGGTTTACATGATTTAGAACACCCTGATGTATCTTTAGCAGATGAATGGTAAGCCTTAAACAAAGCATGAAATTGGTGTCTGTTACCCTTCTTGGTTTCATATTGTTTGTGCTTGCTGAGCCCTACTCTTTCCATTCAAAGGCAAAGGGAGATGGTGCTTATAAATATTAAYGTTTTAATGCTTTGGCACTGTGTTCACAGGTCCTATTGCAACACTGACTTACATCCTGAACACCGTCAGATGACTCAGTTAGAAGCAATTAAACGCTACCTTACGGGAAAAGAGCCATTGCTCCAATGCAAGTATCTTGTTAAGTATATTTCTAGAGATATGGATGGAAGAGATTACCTCCAGCTGGACAGTCCATATATTGAACCTTCTGCTAACTAAAAGCTTAATTTTACCAGTGATGTAGTGAGATAGACTTATTGACTTATATTGCTTTGAATTTTCTTTTGGTTTAGAGATTTTTTCAGGCTATTAGTTGATAATTAATCGTTGACAGTTTCTAAATTTTGCTGTAAATAATATGCCTAAAACAAACATTTAAGTTGTAATGAAATACTATATMATATTGCATAGTAATTTTTTCTTTCTGCGGGTATTTTGAGTGCACATAAGAGATAAAATTAGTACAATAAAAATAATGCATATTTATTCAGCTAACAATTTTTTGTGTGATTATATGCATGTATATTGATATTAATCATTATTATATATTGATATAATATTTTAATAGGTGATAAGGAATTGATCCAGGAAGTTCTGTTTGATGCAGTGGTGAGTGCACCAATTGAAGCTTATTGGACCAGTCTAGCATTAAATAAATCAGAGTAAGTAAGCTTCRTATCATTCATGATAATTATGAATGAATTTTTAATAGCTATGTTTGAGAACTGAAGAAATAGCTAACAAATTCTAATATTTTGTCAGATTATCAAGATATACTTGAATTTTGTGATTCTTTTCCGTTCATTTACCTATTTTAATTTCTAACTGTTTTAAAATGCATGAAAAGCACCTATTAAACAATTCATCCTAAATACTGTTAATTTTGAATTCAGTATTGAGTGGTTATGTTGCAGTTCACACCAGTTTGATTAGCTGTGAGGTTATTCACTGCAGAGCTAATGCAAGTGTGTGTTATCCAAAACATACAGTTCTGAGTACTTCTAAAAAAAAGTCTTCAGAATAACTGAGRAATTCATTGCATAATTCACACACAAAAAAAMTGATAGAATGTATAATTTGTCCAAGAAAAAGTTGCATTGGTAAAATACATTTCTGATCCTTCTCTAGTTCCTATTATTACAGAATAATAGGATATTAGCTGGTCCTTATTAGAGTTGTTACTTTTCACCTAATTCATTTATGTTCTGATGTACTAAAACTTAGAGCAACATTAATCAAATKCTGCATGTGTTAGAGAAAGCAGATTATCTAATTAATAGAGTTACTATGTGACGCTATTGTTGAAAGGAAGTTCTGGAGCTTTTCCTGATTACATTTTGTTAAATTGGAACCATTTAAAAAAAAAAAGCACATGTCTATAAAAGCACATACTCATGCTGAATAAGTGAAATCAAATGTGGTAACATCCAATTAATCAAACCAAGGATTACCCAATCTTCTCTAAGGAGATGAGAAATTATTGCATGTTAATGTATTTTAGGCATTGATTAATCTATATAGAAGGATAAGATTTCCTGTAATCCTAATGACAGAACAATAAGAATGCCAGTAAATGGAAGGAAGACAGCTGCGGAGGTATCAGTGGGAGACTTCTGGATCTCCTTCATATCCTGGCTTACAATAGTAGGAGAGGCCATTTGCTGAGGACTGCAAGAGGGCTAAGACTCTGGWCCCTCATTTTGTGAACATAGGATTGCTTATCACATGTCCTAACCAGGACTGGTCTTAAAGCACCTATCTTGGGACTGGGAACAGCACAGATTGGGATATCTGCTGCATTTTTGTAATAGACTCTTGAGACTAAAGCCTACCTTGATGGCAACTTCATTTGATTCTGAGCTAGGTAACTTAATTCCAACTTGGTTTTGCCCCCTTTGAGTTTGGACCTATGATTTTGCACCTGTGAAYCCAAGTGTGGCTGCACCATAGAAATGTGTGTGTCTTCTTTTTGTGCCATGGCTTTGGTGTAGTTTCACCACATGAATTCTACCAAATTTGTATTTTCTAGTATCTCTCAGTCTAAATAGCACATACACTGCGTGTTTACCAAAGCCTGCATGAGTCTGACTTAAAAATCAAATTTTGCAAAAGCATAAAGAAGAAAAGTGYGCTCAGAGATAATCTTCCTCAAAAATGTGTATACTTGTACTTTCTATGACCAGTAAAATAGCTTTATCTGTTTACTGTCTGTACACATTATCTTTGYTCGTGTTCTGCTCTGTTTCAGAAACTCTGACAAGGGAGTGGAAGTTGCCTTCCTTGGAACCCGGACTGGCCTATCTCGTATCAACCTGTTTGTGGGGCCAGAACAGCTCACTAATCAGTAAGTAACAAAGCTCTCCTTGGCAGGCATTCATGAAAACAAGGGAAAATATTACTTCTCGAAAGCTCATCCATATTTTTGTAGGTTTTACACTTTTGCGGTGAAATAMATAGAGCAAGTTAGAATTGTTTTATAAGATTCTTTAACTTCTCTCTTCATCTGCAACTCACACAAGAGTGAGCTATTAACCATGGTTACTTTTCCCTCACCTTCCTGGTGTTAGCCCCATGTATCTATTCTCCTGGATGTACTGCATCTGCAGGGGCTAGGGGAATTTCTTTTTATATCCTGTCTAAAAACAAATACCTGAGACTTTTTAAGTGATTTTTTTCCATATCAATATGGAATCATTTTTTGAATGAAAAGCAGATCACAGAAGAAAATTGGGTGAAAGTATGGTCAGGAGCTATCACCTTTCAAAAGATCCCCATTTGTGTTTTGGAGATGATGTGATCTAGTGCAGGGACATGTTTCTTAAAATGGAAAGATGATAAGGTTTCTATGGAAAAGAAAAAAAAAAGAAGCCTGATGCAGATATTTATGATAAATTTAGTTTATGGAATATGCAAGTATATGGTGTTGTCTGAACATGAAATCTTGTGATAATTAAGAGCAGCTTAAAAAATGTGATCAATAGAATTAAATATTTTTAAAATCAAACAGTAAACCTGAGCAGTAGTCTGGGACCTTATTTTTCTCCTTCATATTGATATTCTCCTCAACTTTTTCTGAAATTATAGGATATTGAAGTATGTTGTCTACAGCCTTCCTGTACATATTATTTAGAAAGGAGACTCTTAATTACACTTTTCTCGCTTAACAATGGAAGCCAGTGACAACAGGCTGCCACTTCTCCAATATCTTTTCCACATTGCAAGAAAGAAACTAGTTTACTAGATTAAGCAATTTTAACTTCTCAAATCAGTACARATGTGCTTAGGAATATGTAATTAGAGGAACTGTTTTTTTACTACTTTTCTATCCTCCACACAAAAGCATTGCAAGTGTGTCACAAATAATTATTAGGTGCTTAACCCTTTTGTTGTAAAGAGGATATAGAAAAAAAAATCCAAAGTCATTTTCTTTCCCAAAAGATTAAATTTTGTTTTGCTATGTCTTTCCATCTCGCAGCTACTGTGTGGTATGCACCAAACAATAAGTATTTTCTTTCTCTCTTCTTTTTCAAGAGATTTTCTGACAGCTGAAGACAAGGAGAACATTTTTAACGCTGATCATTTTCCACTCTGGTACAGAAGAGCTGCTGAGCAAATACCTGGGAGCTTTGTCTATTCAATCCCCTTTAGTACAGGTCTATAATTTTGCCATTCTTTAAAAGCTAAGTCATATGTAGTACTGAAAAGATTCCTGATATGTCAGTCAGAACAAGAGTGGGCTCTGAAGCTAACCTCAAATGTTCACCTAAAATATGCATTGAAATTTTCAGCCAATTCACTGGTCCCATGACCATTTGTTTCTTTTACAGGGCTTCAGGTAAAAAACCCAAGATGTGGCACAGCAGTTTTCATTGAATATTTGCATAGGTTGGACTTAAAGTCCAGAATTTTAGGCAAAAAAGGTCCAACAGAGCAAGTGTCCATATCACTGAGAAGCCCTATTCATTGTAACCGTTGTGACAATTTTTAGTAGAGAAGCCAAGAACTCATTGTTTATGTCAGTGTTTTCTGCTTTTTGGGCTGCACAGGAAATTTGTAATGCCAGTGACTGGCACCTATGTGTTCTGAGCACACACGGTCTATGAGGTTGGTTGTAAATTCACTAAATTCATGTGGGCATTTGACTGTGTTTCCAGTTGGAAAGTGTAGCTGAGTTTCTTCATCCTGTAATACATTATTTCACTTTGAATATCTTTTCCATTAATATGCCCTGCAGAAGCAGCAAACAAGAGCAACGTTGTGACAGCTAGTACTGCTATTCAGCTTTTGGATGACAGAAAATCTCCAGTGGTTGCAGGTAAAATAGTTGCGGTTTATTTATTTTCTTCATTTTTAGAGGCTGTGTATCAGTTCTTCACTTTCTCTTTTGGATAGCAAAAATTCACRAAAAAAACCCCCATACATTTTCTGAGGGGAGTGGAGAAATGAAATATACAGGATATAGGATTAAATGCCTTCATGTGGAGGACACTTCATGCCTCCTCTCCGTAGAACTTTATCCTTTAGTAGGTGGTTATCCAACTCTCTGTGAGCTTTGGAGTTTGGTTTGATAGAAATAACATGGATCATCAGAGAAGCTGTTTTCAGTAGAAAGTCATTCTGTATTGTCATAAATCAGAATAAATTATGATAAGCAAAAGGATATACAAGAAAGGATGTGCAATGGTTCTACACAAGCTTCGGGTTTGCAAATCTTCTCATATAACTTGTCATAGTGTTTTGAAATATGCACTTTGTCTAGGTTATCAGAAGGGTGATTTGATCAGAGAATATAAATTAGAAAGCTATGCTCTGCAGCTTAAGAACTAAGAATACATCAATATCTAAAGATTAGAAAGTGAAGTTTGTCAAATACAGATTAGATACAAAAGATACACTTTTAACAGTTAGAGTACTCAATTGGTAAATTGTCAGAAATTTCTCACTCAGATATTTCTCCCTGAGATGTTTCCTGAACAGCTTTAACCCSCAACAGTTACTGACCTTGAAGAAGAAATTAATTCAGAGAAGCTTCATTGCTTCTTATGCAGGAAACCAAACTGTTATCTCAGGGAAAATGAAGTAGCTAACACATGAAACAATGACCATCCTATTTTTCTCATGTTTAAAATATGATTTAAAAAGTAGTAAGGCCAGTTAACACAGTTCTGAAAGAGCAAGAAWATGCCAGGTAATTGGGAAACCTCTAATCTCTTTCTTCAAACACAGAATATTTCCACTGATAATGGTAGATTTTACAGTGCCAACAGAAGAGCACCCTTCTGACTCCAATTAATGTGAATGACATTATACACAGCTCATTGAACTCTTCTGTAATATAACAGGAAATCTTAATTATGACTGTATACTCCTTCTATTAAACCATAAAATAGCATTTGTTCACAAATGTCAACCTAGGTGTCTGCAAATTGCTGAAGATGTAATTAACAGTTTTCATTGTGTAATGAAGAAAATTGACATGTTATTTCTAGAATGTGCTTTTGTCAAAAGGAGTTAGRAAAAGGTTCCTCATGAAGTGTAGTTTATCATCATCTATGAAAATGCATAGGGTTAGTAGGATTTCTTTTTTCCTTGCTAGTGTTTGTGCTTTAGTATTTGCTTGAGGGACGGGTCACTTATAACTGACTCTAGCACTGGATCAGCAAGCTTTGTATTTTTGTAGTAACTGTAAAAGAGAGGCGGATGTTGCTTCACCTAGTTCCCTAGAGACTATGTTTAATATAAAGCATTTGAAATTACATGCATCTCATACTTTGTCTTAAGTAAAGATTGGGTCTTCAGAGATTTTTAATATTGAGCCACAATTTTTCATGGTATTTGTAAATGCATAATACCGTGAAAAATCTGAGCAGTGTATTAACATACCTAAGCACACCAGGAGCTTTTTACTTTCCTGTCTATAACCTTTAGAAACTGTGCAATGGAGATCTTTTCAACACAAAGCATTCTGAAAGAACTTGCCTTGAATAATTTTTTCCATCCCCCATGCATGATTTAAAGGCTTTATTTTTTTTTCCCCAGCATCTGTGTGAACTATTTTGCATGAAGGTATTAGTAAGCCATAGCCATTCAGAGACAAACAAGTATCTGCATTATTCTTGTCCTCTTTCAGCTGAAGATCATAAATGAGCCTTGTCAGTCTTTCTTTTGCCATCAGAAAACTTGAAGCAAAGTGCCCAACATTGTTAGATTTTTTTTTTAGATTTTAGTAGAAGATTGACACTATTCTGCTTTAAGAAAACCATATTTGAAAGAAGAAACTGGAGCAGTGGCAAATGATGAGAATTTGAAGTTTTGTTAACCCAGACTTGGGAGGCTAATGTAGAATTTTCAAATATCTAAATCAAATTTGTCCAAAACGTATGATTTTAATKTGTGAGGCAGCATTTCTCTTTCCTATTTGATGTGAATAGATTACAGGAGGAGGAAAAAGCCAAAAAAGAAAGAAAGAAAAAAGGCAAAATAAAATATTTGGTGTAAAAAAAAAAATTCTCTTCTCAAAAGAGTATTGGTTTAGAAAGCTGYACCTGAATGCTGATTTTTGCAGATAACTAAAAGAGTTTAAAATAGGCAGAGAGAAACTAGAACATGATTATAAAATGTAAACCTCACTTAGGCTATGAGGAGGAAAAAAAATATTAAAAAAAAACMCCTTATTKTGAAATCTGCAGTCTCTTCTATTTCCTGTGTAAATTATTAGTATTACTATTTTGTAGAAAAAAATCCATCATAGCAAAGTTTATAYGAAAAGCCACATTGAAGTTTACTGCGAGTAGGGAAGAGTCAGCTTTTWAATCTAGACGAGGAATATTAAAATCAGTGATTTTCCAAACTGTTGCTACAGAGAATTTAAGTACCACTGCAGCTCTCTTACCATTTGTAGCTGTTGATAATAATACCAGTTCATTGTGAGAATATGTTTCCTTATTGACTGTGTGTATATATATGTATATACACATATATAAATGATTCTGAGAGTGATTTTTTTTTACTTATATAAATGCAACTTTCTGTAGAAAGCATGTGAGCAGAAGTCTAAAATATTTAAGTGTAACAGTATATTTATTAATTCAGTGAGAGCATTTATTTGCAGGAGAGTCAAAAACAATAATACAGATTTTTTTGAAATTAAAGCACACTTTATTTCTCAAAATTACAACAGTTTCTTCAAACTATCTATGTTGCAGTGTGGAGTGCATCCACTTACATGYTATCAATGTATTCTTTCCAGATAAAAAAGCTTACA
Source organism: Eudromia elegans (assembly GCA_003342815.1). Lineage (NCBI taxonomy): Eukaryota > Metazoa > Chordata > Aves > Tinamiformes > Tinamidae > Eudromia > Eudromia elegans. The sequence continues at coordinate 4,945,436 of PTEX01000011.1, read as the reverse complement.
GAAGAAAATGTTTAATAGTTATTTGATATAATTTATATGAACAACAGGTGTTTTTATTTATTACTATTGCCACCTATTGATAGAAAYGTAGAATTGCAAAGAAGCTTTTTTAGTTTCCATGGTACCAAAGCCTGAGAGAAGAATGTTTTTATTTAAAGTTTTTATATCAAAATATTTTAAATACAAACAGTTTTGTATTGTAAAATCTACTTATCAAATTCAAAATTATTATAAAAAAGGACTAAATGAGTCTTCCCTGCACACAAAATTTTCTGCGGTAGTTTCATCAAAATCAAGTAATAGTTTAGTCTGATGTTTTTAAAAGAGCTTTACCAATAAGGTTGTCTCTGAACAATGATGAGGAGCAACAGATTTTCTGCTTCCAAGTCATAAAAGCTGAAAAGGAGATGGGAGATTCTTCCTATCATCTGGGATTCATATCTTTATATAGYGTATTGTCTTTCCATAGGTGCGTGACACACACATGGGTTCCTGGAATCTGTCCTTCAAGCACATGGCAGGTGCCTCTAATTCCTTAGCGGGTGGTGCCGCAACCCAGGGGCACAGTGAGTGTTAGGTTACTCCCTGTCCTCGGCCATGCAGATATCGGAGAGGGATAGAAATAGTCTCTTGTTAAAGAGTTACAAAGAATAGAAATATTCTTTAATAGTTTTGTGGAGGAAAAGGTGCACGTTTTAACTGAAATGACCTGCATTTATGTCGTTAAAAATATGTTCTTTACTCTCCTTTTTATTTACTCCTTTTTGAGGGGTATGGGGAGTGTGTACGTAATCGAATTGTGTTATCTTAAAACTCTGTTTAGATTTTTTTTTTAAGGGAATATTTCATTTGAGCCAGATCCCATGACATACTTTAAGAAAGTGAAGTCCAATAATTTGCTTATCTTCCAAAAAAAGGAAAAAAAAAGTAAAATCATTCTAAGAATGACAAATAGTGGGAATGTTAACAAATAGTTAAGTCTGTTATATTACAACACTAGAAGCAGAAGTAAATATGTCTAAGTTGTTCTGTATTGTTTATAGTTCTTTGCCTTTTTTTTTTGCCACATGTACTGCTTTTGTATTACTGCATTATCAAAGACATTCAAGCAAATGTCACTGTATTCCTGCAAAGTCCTTAAAAATATGACACCATCTATAAAATTGCATTTTAGTGAAGGCCTAAGGGAAAATGAATATGCCATCATAATGACACACCAACCAAATGTTTGAAGCTTTCTAAAATAGATGTTTTCCTTGTCAGGCAAGACGGTGATTTACTTAATCTTAACTCCCCTTCGTAAGCCACAGAAGATTATATTCAGCAGTAGCGTTTAGTAAATCCCTCAAAATACCTTGCATGCTTTGGTGGAAAACCACTGGTTTATATTTTTCCAGAGCTTCTCGTACATTTTGACTATTATCTTTGTATTCATAAATCTAATATTGGTATATAAACTAATGCTTTCAGTTTCAGGAAAATCAGTGTATTTCCACAGTCCGGCTTTAAACAACTTACTGACTCATGGACTTAGGTTAGGAGCCCTACCTTGGTCAGGAAACGTGCTTTGTAGGTAGTCCCTGGAGAGGGAGAGGGTCTTCCACAAAATGCTTTGAAACGTGGTAAAATCCTGCCCCTCTGCATTGAACAGGAAACTTGAAGCTACAGGGTGTGTACATCGTCATTCATGTGTGTGCATTCGCTTGCATTTGTTTTCAATTCATTTTACACTATAGAGTTAGTGCTTGCAGAAATTAAATAGCATGGCTCTTGGAGATGCTTCTCTGCTAGTGTCCACTAGAGGATTTAACCTCTTATTGCCTAATTCTTGGGTTTTCATTAGCACTTATTCTCAGGGAATTTGTGGCTCTGATAGATTAGGTAGATATCTTGATATGTACAGTAAATTTCTTAGMGGATTTTGGTTTTTACTTTTTTGTTTTCTTTTGAATGATACTTACTTTGGAKAGGGACAAGAGCACTGGTAGCAGAATGGGCTTTGTGGTTGAATAGAAATCAGATTTTAAGGGATATTTTGCTAAATAATTCTGCTGCTAACAAAACAAATAGAACAAGGCAGCAGAGAAGCTGCCAGGTTTGTTTGTTTGTCAGATATTGCTATGCACATATAAACCTGACAGCACTTTGATGAGTGTATTTGAGTAGGATGTGAATACATTAATCTCAGATTAAGTACTGTGAATTAAGTAATTTGTCTCCCTAGGAAGACCATATTTCCAAACATTGACAGTATTCATTATCAGACATCTGACAAGGTCTCCTTGAACGTCTTCTGTAAAGGGTTGAACCTGCAGTGTGCATAGCCCCGAAACCAGTAAACTACTCTGCAGTCAGTGAGAGAACTGCAAACTTATTAGGAGATAACTATGTAGGAGATGGCCCTAGGTTTGTTTATTAGGGTTTCTAATTCCAATTCCTTTTTCTCCTAGTTAGGTTCCTCCTCCATCCAGATAATTAGTGCTGCTGACTGCCTTGCCTAGGGAGCATGCAATCAATTTCAGATAACATAAACCCAGGCAGTGTCTAGAGTTGCTTATGATTATTAGTGCTGTGACTCCTGCAGCCGCGTTTGGAGTTCAAAGTTGTTAAGGKAGGCCTGCCTTCTGGCTTCAAGCCTGCCTATCTTCTGGCCAGCAAGGACGGATTGTTATTGTCCCTTTTTGAGTAGGGGGGTTGGACTAGATGATCTCTAGAGGTCCCTTCCAATCTCAACCATTCGGTCATTCTGTAATGCTGTTATTAGTAAGCAACAGTTGGTCTTTTTTTGTTAATGTTTTAAATAAGAGTTAGGCTGTGTGTAATATAACTCATCTGTGTGGTTTGATATTGAAGAAGAGGGATGATGATTCTGGATAAACATTGGTTTACCCGGGGAAAATGAGGCCATATTTTGATTGTCCTTGTGCAATTTTTGTTGGAGAGGCACATAGAGAAAACAAGGATGATTTAATTTGCTAAGCTTTGTTATATTCAGTGTAGATACTAAGGACATTTTCTGAAAAGAACATTGGTTCTAGGCTGAAATTTTAAAGGACCACTTTATCTCCATTTTCCACATTAGTTTCTGAAAACATATTGGATGCCCTATATTTGAAAGACCGTGATGTTCAATATACTGTTTTTCTCTGTCTTTGCAAATAGCATACAGAGTAGCATGTCCTGATAGTTGGGTGACTTTGTGGGATGGGATGCTTTTCACAGAGATTAAGAGAAAAGTACTGTATTTACTATAATACCTCTCACTGGATTGCTGAAAAACAACAAAGCTTTCCCAGCAACCTTTATCTGAAACATAAATCTCTAGAGACAACTTCTTATTTCAGCAGCAGATGTCCACTGCTAAGCTCTACAAATTAAGGGCACATCTGTGGGGAATCCCTAGATCCAGTGCTCCAGTTGTAGCAGAGTACACAACAAATCGTCCCTTTTATCTCTATTTTTAATAATAGTTGAACCTTCTATTTCCTGTACTGCAAAATCAGTAATTTAAGCAGGTGAATCAGTATTTTTCTGTGACGGCTGTCTCTTGTCAGCTTATCATCATAAATGCCTAGATTTTGTGAATGCAAACAAATTTGTAAATACATGTAGTCTTATCAAAATTGACTGAGATGTTTTTCTTTTTTTGTGTGGCAAACAGCAAATTAAAAAGTTTGGATTGGCGGCTTCTTGGGTTGTCTTGCTGTACTCCCATAGCAGAGTGAACTAATGGAAGTATGAAACACTTTCCGTTCTGGCAGAACTCTGTATCGGTTTACAGCGTTATGTGTGTGTGAAAATCCCCAAAGCATGATGATTCAGATGTTTGTCATGGAGTTTCTAGGTGATCAGCAGCAGTGTGTGTGATTGTACRGTTCTAAAGCTGCTTCTGAATTGTATTTGTGGATATGTAGCCTGTTTTTTTACCATCTACAAGAGTTATTTGTAATTTTACTGCATTCCTTTCCACTGAAAGCTCCTTCACGCTGGCTACTGGCTGTAACTGTCCCATAGCTCTTGTGTTGTRCTGATACTGCACAAATGGCCAGTAATGGGGATGGAATACTTGGAAGCGGCTACAACAAAGTGAAATGCTTCCAGGTGCTCAACCTTCCATTGTGGTTTCAGAATATCCGTGCACAAAATAGAAACATACATTCATTTACTTAAAATCTTATTATAACATCTTTCTAAAAAAGTTATATATATATATACACGCACACATACATTTATGCAAAGATATATATATACACACATATATATATAACTCGGTTAATGTGAAGAAGCAAGGAAAAGCAGTTGTAACTAGGAAGTCAGTMCTATTTGGATTCTGGGCTTTTTAGCTGAATGGAGGACTCGTCATTTTCAAGAAGCCAAGGACAAAAGAAGCTCAAGCCAAGGAACGATCAAACGGCTCTTTTTCCTCCGGAGTCCCATGCTGTCTTGCTGGGGCCAAGTGCTCCCTGTGGTACTTGGCAGTAATAGCAGCGTAGGCGCAGCCGTAGACAGCCGCTGCCAGCATCATGAGGCACACGATCCCGCAGACGACGCCGGTTATGACCACGGTGGCAATGGCGTGGCGCAGGCTCCCGGGCCTGGCCTTGGGCTTGGGCTCGCAGCCCGCGCGGCCGCTCTCGCCGTGCTCGCCGTGGTGGATGTGCTTGAGAGCGCCGCGGTGCTCGAAGCCGTGGTGGTGGGCGCTGGGCACGTGCACGTGCGCCGTCCTGAGAGGACATGCCCCAAAGAGCTCGTAGGGAACCCGGAGGAGGTCTCTGCCCTTCCGAATGCCCGGTGCGGAGCAGATGATGCCGTCGCTTATTCCTCCTGAAAACGACACATTGCRGGCTTGAGCTGCGGGGGGTCTTTGTGTAAAATAACAGAAACCTTAAGGAAACTTATAGGCAGCTTTCAATTTGTGCTTGTTCCAGTTAGATCAAAGGAAGATGCTTACACCTTAATAATCATATAAGTAATTATTTGCCAGCTAGCAGTAATTTATCAGGATTTAAGTTTCCTTTTACAAGTTTAAAATGGAAAAAAAAAAGTATAAAAATAAGTAAATGCAAATTCATGCCATTACTTGTTTTTCTAAACAAAGAATGGAAGCAATATACTTGGTAAACATATCCCCTTGGGCTTGACAGAAATACCCCATGAAGCAGTCATTGTTCTGACACCATATGTGAATATTTGTCATGAAAGAAAGGCRATCACAATATTCACAGACTTAAAGGAGTTTAAATGGTAAGCTTCAAAACTGCTGAGAAGCAGCTTCTCAACAGCTGAGAAGGGAAACAGGGAGGTTTTCATTTTGAAGGGAAAATGTAGTGAGTGCARATGGGCCCAAAACAAAATCTTGAGGGGACCTTCTGCACAATGTTGGTGACTTCCAATATAGGTGATAGCAGGGCAGCTATTCACTTGGTCTTTAGACAACCCTATAACACTATTTTGTCAAGGCTTGCAAGAAACATCTCTAGAGCCAAAGTACTGTTTCGTAGTAAGCATGTGATAGAAGTAACAGGAAAGACTGAAGTGCAGGGTAACTAATTTTTCTTCATGTGATTTCACACGAGTGATTTTAGAGTCACACAGAATTAGAAAACCTAAGGCTCTAAGTAGGCTTTCTTTTCTTAAAAAAAGAATATTGCTAAAATGAATCTGTAAGGTTTATAGCACTTCAGTTTGGTAATTTGTGAAAGGATCAGAAAGATGGGAGGGCAGCACTAAATTTCTAGTCAAAGTTGAGGTTTGTTTTTGAAGTAAGCTATGGAACCTATGCTGCTGATCTTGGGTCACTGCCTTGTCCCGCACAGGGGAGTGCCAGCCCACACTGCAACTGGTTTTGAATGCAACAAAAGACCCCAGACAATGCAATGTTTTATTAATCCAAAATATTAAGATTTTAAYCCTTGAAGGGGTTCACCTTTGGTCTGTTTGGACAAGGTGCTTCCTGGCAGTGGCTTTTCCTAACCTGGAGGCAGTTGTTGTGCTGCTCATGTCCCTGCTCTGCCTGGAAGTGCTTTGCAGGTGACCTGCAGTGTTGATAGGGCCGCCCAATGATGGGAGCCCTCTGAGATGCAGACAGGAGGGGTTCACTTCACAAACGCTGTGTTGTAATGTGCTCTGTGTTTGCTCCACTTTGGTGTGCAGATAGGAAGCCAGCAATTTGTATCACATTCAAGCATCAAAGCCTGATTTAGAGAAGAGCAAATTGCCCTTTTCTTTTGAATTCTCAAAGCCTGAACGTGTCTCCCAGCAGAAAGGAAGGAGTTTCCTTTAATGCTTAAATCCTTTCTCAGCCTACACTGTCTATAGATGGAAAAGACTGAAAAAAGGATGYTTTGGAATGATGAATACTTATTTTCTTTTTAATCACAAAGCTTCTCTGAGTACGAGAAAAAAAGACAGCTTCTGAAATACTCAAAATTAGAATTATGCTGTCTTTTACATGGTACAAAATCAGTGTATTGAATATATTTAATAGCTGCTGTGGCCAAAGTTGAGAATACTTTTAAAAATAAATTTCATTTGTCTCCTATGATGGTATTGCATATTTCTGTCAGGAAATGATCCATGAATTTAGTACCTTTCAGATAATAAGAAATTAAGCAACAGTATTATAAAAGTGTAAGCMTGTCCAAGGTACAGCAACATATATCATCAGAGAATATATCCTTAAAATATTAAAGAGCTAGTTAGTGGTATGTATCGTGCCTTAAAGAGAAGAGAAGCCACAATTCTGTATTCTTTAAAGTTAAGTCAGTATTGATATGGGCCTTCATATACTAGATAAACAGTATGTCTTGATTTTTAGCAAAAATGTATTGATAGAATAACAGCAATTGTGTGTGTGCATGTGTGTTTATTTTACATATAGATATGGATATATACATAAATGTGTATTTCCATAATTTATGTATATACACCTTACATGTATATGTGTGTGTATATGTACATCTTTCTCTCTTTTAATATGTTTGTGTAACATTCCTCTATACTTCTTATTTGCCGCCTCTATTTATGAAAGCAACGATACTCCAAGATGTGCACCTGAATAGATTTTACTTATGGAATCATACTTATGGAATCATAGAATCATTAAGGTGGAAAAGACCTACAAGGTCATTGAGTCCAACCTCGTTAGAGGGGTTGTTTCACAGGTGACTTGTGCTGATCTAGTGGCAAAGGAGCATCAGTTAGATACCAGCATGTGCATCATATCTAATGAGAAGGGTTCCTTACCTCTGTATAAAAAGCTCTCCAGCCAAAGTTTAAGGCCAAAGACGTTACAGTTACATTGCCAGGGATTATCTTTGAACAGAACCACTTTCAGGTTRGGAAGTGACTCCAGCAGAACTCTGTCCATCTTCTGAAGTTTGTTGTGCTTCACAGACAGCAGTGTTATGTTCCCTGTGCTGTTTCCGAAATTCTCGGGCAAACGTATTATGCTGTTAGATGACAAATCCAGTTCTTTAAGGTGTGGAAGAAAACTGAAAGTCTTGTTTTCTATGTAATGAATCACGTTCCTTGTTAGGTTTAGAACCTGTAGGTATTTTAATTTTTGGAAGGCACCTGGTGCCACACTGGAGATGGAATTATTAGACAAATCTAAGATCTTGAGCAACGGTGTTCCAGTGAATGAATTTTGATTGATTTTCCAAATGCGATTGTTCTGTAACTGTAGTATCTGAATTTCCGGAGGTAGATGGGTAGGGATTTCAGTAAGTCCTCTATTCTTGCAGTCTGCAGTCTTTGAAACTGGATAGCAGAGACATTTTTCAGGACATCCATGAGCCACATGTGTTTCTAAGATGATACTCAAGAGCAAAAGCCAGTTACCTGTATCATAAGTGAAAGAAGCAATAATGCTGTGAAAGTGATTTTTTTTTTAATATGCAGATTAGTAAAATAAGCAAAGGATATATAGTCTGATGATAAGCATCAATGTAGATAATAAAAAGAAATTTATTTTTTAATTTACATTATTAAATCGTATATGATACCAAAATTCTTATATAATACAGAATGAAGTCAGTGCTTCAGTGGTCCTAAAGTAAAGTATTTCCTACTTAAGCACAAATAGCTTTCAGCGGGCCTTGCCAGAGGCRAAGTCATGAAGCTTGACTAAAATGTTTCCCCTAAGTTTTTACAACTGTTGCATTGTAGTGATTCACTCTCCATAGCAATAATAACTTTGAGACATCTTACGCCAGAGAAGTTGCAAGTAGAGCTTTTATTTTTCTGCCTTTTTTATTAGATGTGCTACCTAGAAAGAATTAAGTTAATGTGCTGTCAAAAGAATAAAAAGCTTCAAAGCCTTTGCTATAAAAACAGATAAGAGCAATTTTYAGCAATCCAGACTCTGTAGATTTGTTTTTTGAAATATACATGTTTGTATTTTTCGTGTGAATTCTCTTATCTGAATGGTTGCTCTATTTCCCATAGATAAAGGGTTTCTAGACATTAAACCAGCATTTGTCAGGAAGCTGTTAAACAGATAAATGAGATCACAGGAGTACTCGATAAAAATTAGTATTTATAGTTATTCTCTACTCCCTAGTATTCAAGTAGGCTTTWATTGAAGAAATAATAGTTTTATCTTCCTATATTGTTTACCATCTTATATTAAAAACAAAGTACTTTTTWAAGCTATGTTCATGTACATAGCATGAAAGAAAAGTTAAAAAAAATGATCAGATGTTGAATGATTCAATTTGAATTTCCTTAGCTAACAYGAATCAGATCAGACTGATAAATCCTTTTGTAAGGTTGTTTTCGGATGCYTCAAGTCATTGCTACTATTTACTACTTCAAAGTAAAAGTAAAAATTWAAAAAAATAGACAGTTACTACTTAGAACCTTTTAGAAAGTAAAGTATAAACCACTTATTGATTTAGATCAGATCAAACATTAATTAGTAAGAGGGGTCAACCTCTTGAAGAACAGCGTGTGATTATAGCGTTGAATGGCAAATGTATAAATGAAAGCTATTTTAAGAGTATAACTTACAAACTACTTATTAGTTTTCACTTTAAAGTTGAATTATGTTTAAATTAAAATTTTGCATAATCTGAAGCTTCTCAATCCTGTATTGTAGAATTCACTTGAAAACATTCAACATCCATTCAAGCCAGATAAGCAGTATGTTCAGTTCATTATATTGCTCTGCAACAGTTGGCTGCAGGAACTGAGACRTAACTTCTCCTGTAGATTTAAAAATAAAAACTGTCTGGTAAGGCAATATTAATATTATTTAGAGCACAGAATAATTTCACTATTAATCTAAATGCAATAATATCTCACCTTTCATGCTTGTTTGCTTGTTCTCCACCAGTTTTTGATGCAGATCAGTAGCATACACTTTGTTCCAATTCTCACGTCAAATTTGTAGCGTGCCCATTCAGTTTTCTTTGTGTCTTTTTTTTGGACAGTGTCTGTGGCTGGCATAGAAGTGCAGCTATTTCTCACGGGTTATTCCATCAGGCGTCAGTTTTTTTTCTTGGTTGTGATCTTTGTTTCCACTGTCCATCTATGWCTCTCAGAGGCTGACTCTGCCTCTCGCTATCAGTCAACTGGCCATGCAAGGAGTGTCTGTCAGCTCTTAACCGGACAGCTGCAGCRTACAAATCGTGACCTGAGAGCCCTGCCTTTTCGATTATTTAATCTGCCTCAAGTGCAAGGCACAAAAATAAAGCTCCTCTTCTAAATCCCGCGTAGTTTCTGAATTGGAGGRGATTATTAGCTATGCTGTGTCAATTTTTGCAAGATCAGATGACTCTGACCATGGATTCTGATTATCCTGGGCTGTGACTGGAGGCATCGGAGTGTGTAATATCGCTACGAATTGCTCTGTATGTTGATGACATGGTTKTGACAGTGCACTTGTTTGCTCTTCTAAGCTAACTCTTCTGACATCCAAAAGGATTAGGAATACTGACAGGATTTTCTTGCATAGGAACACTAAACTGGTACCTTAGTAAAAATGGCATGCACACTTGTGTGATCATCAGGAGTAATGAAMAAACTTATTCCTTTCAAAATGTATTGGGAATAACTGGCAGGTGGTATTAAAGTAGCACGGGTGATATRATCTGTCTGTGACTTCTTCAGTTTAAATCATTCTTAGTTCATTCACTTATARTGGCAAAGAGATTGATGGCCTTTGACTATGAAAGAACTGAAAAGGTTCAGCKTGCTTAAACCTGCAGCAGGAGGAGATCTTGGGCACTGCATTTGCTGCTCAGGGAGCGTGTTKTAAATGCAGGTGCATTATCAAGAGCTGTAGCTGTGGTGGTTGTGTGCTTTGCTGAATGGTTTCTGACACAAGTCAAGGCACCTAAGGGAAAAGTGAGCAGAGCTGAACAGTAACTGACACCGAGAAACAAGTGCCATTGTGAACAATAAACATGGCTCTTTGTCTGGAGGCCACCAGGATTATTGCTGCCAAAGGCAGACCATATCGTTTGTGGCACTCCTGATGAATGGCACCTCATCCTGATAGCGGATGAAGGGCGGCAGTTTAGTATAGAGGAATCCMATAAATGTACACTCCTTGGCAGCACAACAGTATTAACTAGCTCCAACTTTCCAAAGGAAAGGGTGGTGAGTTTGAAGACAGATCAATTGCAAAATACTTTGTATTAATATGAAGTTTAAGCAAAACACTGTCTTTGTTTCACAGTATATTTATCTGATATTTACTTTCCCACCCTTTGAATRTATGCACACATACAAACATAACATATCTGTCTTAACATCAATGAATCATTTTAATGAAGATAGAACTAAATGTATTAAGGACTCATCTTTTGCATCAATAATTAGCCTTTTCGTGACTCTTGTCAGTCTTACAGGATGTACTAGCTTTTATATAATTCTTTTTCCTGTTGTGATAACACGACTGAGTTCCCTATGGACTTAAAATTGTATTTTGGGTCATGAATTCAGAGTTGCTTTTTTAAATAGTTCCTCTCTAAAGAACTTTTGCTGACCAGGTGGATTTGCAAGCTCTCGAGGCACTCTGTGTTGTCAGATGGAAGCCTTAAAGAATGTCCCTCAACCGCCTCTCTTATTTTGGGTAATCCTTAGCTGCTACAATTGTATTATTTTTAGCACTCACCATATTAAAGAGATGATCATAGGACAAGGTCATTGAAAGTTAAACACTGTGTGAGGTTCACTTCCAACAGCAACGCAGAGGTTGTTTTATGTGCTCTGAATTGTGGTGTAAGAAGTTATTACTTTCCTTTTTGTTTTGTTTTAATCTTCATGCTGAGTTCAAATTTGGAAACATATGATTAAATCTGTCGATTTACTTTTCATGTAGATGTGGCTATTTTTCCCTTGTATTGAGATCTTTGAATACACATATTTAGTAAACAGGTTTTTTTCCCCAACCTATAATCCATGTCCTATTCCCATTTATTAGTAATAATACTTTGGTTATGATGGGGAAGTCTGATGTGGTGAAAATTATAGTTGTGACACAGGTAGAGATTTGCCAGAAACAGAATAACCATGAAATCTACTCTACTTCTGGCCTTTTAAACAACCAGACGGATTCTTTTCAGTTGTCTGATGTGGTGCAGCAACTCTGTTTTTGTGACTGCTTAAATTAACTTGTGCCTTGTTGTAACAAGATATGTTTCCCATGGCAATAGGCAAGGCAGACCAATGAACATCCTATCCCTGTTTGCTTGTGGGGGTAGTTCTGCTTTGCCAGCATACATTCTGTTACAGCAGTTCGTTACCGTCTATTTTGAAGACAGAGAATGTATTAAAGTCATCTCTTATGGAAGAATATCATCTGAATTAAACTTTGAGAACGTAAGCAATTTAAATCACTCAAATACACAAAAACTACAACATTCTACTATGTTGTGGAATGATTGTGTTTGATTTAGAAAACAAAACAAAAAAATAAAAAGAATTCCTGTATGACTCGCGACACAAGAAAAAGAAAGATGAGAAAACACCAGAAACTCTGGAATTCCTCATGTTTTAACTTGTAGAAGGGCAATCTTTGTGCTCAGAGAGCTCTGGAYCCACTCAGATTGTGGCTAATAGGGACCGAGATTTTCAAAAGTGGGCAGGAGTTACAGTAAGGCCAAGGAGCCTCTTCCTGCCTACCTTTGAGAAGTCTAAGCCAACAGACCAAGCCAGATTTGGCTTGAGGTACTAATTGACCTGCAATAGCCAGTAGTATTTTCCAGGAGAGGTGAGAGTGCGGATTTCTTTTGTCAGAGACTTCATTGGTTATGTGGCATAAAGCCAGAGATTAAAGACATCGCGTCTTGCTCATCACACAGTGATTTCTGTCTCTMAAGTGAGAAAAAGTTTTGTAACTCTAAAAATAAGGAAACAAGCAGGCTGTTGTGATTGTATTTTGGATCCCTGACTTTGAGGGCAAGAGCAGAGTTTTCTTCTCTTTTCAGTGGCTTGTTTTGCCTTGCTTGGATACATCTGGTACTTGTTTATACAATGTGTAATTATTCTCTGAAATGTGTTACTGGGGCCAAAAGATTAGTAGGATTCATATATAATCTGGAGCCATGGTTACCTCATGGGACAAAAAAAATCATTTAGAAGGGATATAAACTTTCACACTTACAGGCTTTAATCAACCGTTAATGACAAGAATTATGGAGAAAACCTTTCCCTGTGGGCAATGYTTTTCCATAATTATTATTTATGGGTGTTTTTACTCCTTCCTCTGACACCTCCAGAAGAGCCTGAGGTGATGCCGTGACAAAGCGGATGAGCTGGAGGTGCCACCTCACAGGTGCCCTTCRGCAGTGCGACATCCACAGGCCACACCAATGGGGCATCACGCCCTGCTTGTTGCCCTAGGCTCAACCTGGGGAGGGAAACTGTCCTACCACCAATCTACAGGTCCTTGTAGTCTGGAGATGTCTGTCTGGTCAATCCTTGGTCTTCAGATTTCTCAGTTTTCTCCCTCGTTCAGGTGATGCAACGCTTTCAGTTCAGCAGGAAAATAGGTCGGCCGTTTGTCACGATGTTATGACTCTCCTGCAGCGTYGCTTGGAGTTGGTTTGGCTTTTAACCCTGTTTCCCGTAGGGGATCTATGAAGGATATATGAAGGGGGGAGGGGTTATTTGGAGATGCTCAGACACCAGCATTACAGTATACTCTACTAGATAGAGAATTTATTACAGAGCCTTCGGAGTGAGCACAAGCACAGGGAACAGAGATGCTGGATTATTTTACCTTAATTGCAAGTTAGATGACGGTGCAGTGAGGGGCCCTTAAATCAAATGTTGTGTGTGTGCAGATATATTGTTACCATCTCAAACAGCAGCGCTTAAAATAACCTCCAACATTGAATGAGTTCTTGCCTTGTGACAACAGTCTGTTGTGTATGCTGAGCCTCTTTGTATGTATAGATAAAATGCATCTCCAGTAAGTATGATTAGAGTTAATTAGTGAGTTCATTTTGTTGTTACTGTAAATAGAAATGTGTGTTGCTTGATACCAGGTGGTAGAAAGAAAAAGATCAAAAATTAGGAACTGGAAAATAATGCAAAAAATCAAGATCAGAGTGTGCATGTTGTTTTATTTAGGTATCTTATATCCCTTTGGTCTTCTCTCAAACACTTCAAAATGAGATCATTTTCACTATCATTCTGGATTCCTTGTTCATGTTTCACCAGAGGAAAAGTTCTTTTTCTAAGCGCGCGCGCGCACTCTCTCTCTCTCTCTATATATATATATATACATATATATATATTTATGTATTTGATAAGAATTTATTTTTATGATTATAGCTGACTCTGGATTCCAACTTGGGAAGAAAATATAAATTTCCTGTGGATTTTGAGTGGTTGCTTTACTGTGTCAGTTCTTGAAAGAATTGGAAGAATTTTTTTCTGAACGGCTTACATTAAAAGGATTTTGAAACACCCTCAGATTATTAAGAAAGGCTGGAAAATACAGTAAACTCCCTGTCTCTTGAGTTGCTGCTCACTGATTGTGGTACAAAATAAAATTTGTACTGCATTAATTCCTTTCCTGCTTTTGCTACAATCAATGACCTCTGTAGTTAAGTAGTTCTAATAAGTGTTGACAAGCCTGCATTTACAGTCTCAAAAGGAAACTTTTTTTTCTTTGCCCTAGTATCTTTATATAATAGAGACATGAACATGAGAACTTGCAGAAGTAGGGATGGTATTTGTTACAGTTAAAATAACCAGGCTTTCTTATTTTTCCTAATATCTTAGAAATTAGATTTTTTGTCTTTAGTTTAGGCAAAGTATGAAGAGCTTGTCCCCARCACTGTCACTGTGCTTGAAGTTCAGCAGATACTTAAGCACTCTGGTGGATCATGAGCAACACGCCCAGCAGCTTCAGGCTCGATGGTTGGTGGAGTATCCCTTTTCTGCAAGAGAAAAGCTTGCAGCCTGTGTAGCTCCAGAAAGCATCTTAGATGCACTGCAGCAGGTAGGGCGTGATTTACCATCTACCTACTATATTACAGCATTTTGAATACCAGGCAATWATCCCCTTCAATACTGTCACGTAGCAGTTATAACTAGCATGCCTCTGAATACAATGGATGGATAGAAATTGGAACATCAGCGTTCATTGCTAATGGGACCACTCAACCAATTGAGTAAGGATGTTGTAAGCTCTTTCCTTGTCATTCCAAGAATGAGCTGGATACAATACACAGTTTGCAGCTTTTCTTTTTTTGCTTTGTTCCTCTCTTTGTCGTGCAGACTGTTTTAACTGATGGAGCAKCAGACACAGAAAGCCTGCACGCTACATACAGCATGCCAGAGATCCCATGGGATGTTCTTTATTTATTGTTTATTTATTCATCTGTAAGCAGATTTGAAACACCAAGCAAGCTTTTAAAATTTCTTCTCCCCCTCCTCCCCTCCCCATCATGTTTTAAATGAAAGGATGTGGATGGACAAAGTATATGGCTAAAGTTCTCTCCCTTGAAGTTTATGCATTTGTGCTGTTTTCTGATATGATAAATCCTTGAGAAACATAGGTAGTTTAAATGGTAATGGTGCTTTTGTTCAGAATTTCTAAAATGGGCCACTGAGAAATATTTCTTGTGCAAGACAAAAGAGGAAAAAAAAATCAAACTCTTACAGAGCACATTTTATTAATGAGAATTACAATACAGGCAAATCTGGTACAGATTAGCAAAGAACAGTAACAGTGTATCCAAATGGAACTGGTTGGATAATTAAATTCCTTTAATAGGTACTGAAATTTAAACCGCTTGATCCCACTGACGTAAGCATAACTCTTAACAGTCGTGGAACTTGATTCTTCCTAAAAGTGTAATGTGGGAGAGAATGGGGAAGATGATTAAGGATTTCAGATACCCTGGGAAGAGATTTATGCGGGAGTAGAACAATAGGCGCTTAAAGCCAAAAGTTGTGGCTATGAAATAGAGRAAGAAAATTTAAGAAAAGTCTGTTTATATAGGGGTGCAGTTGTACCAGCATTAATAGAGCATATTGACTGTGGTAACTTGATTGCACATAAAGGACCCTAAGATTGAAATCTTTAAGGAAARTCACATTTCTTGTTATTTGTGTTCTCTTGTAGTACCTGTTCATGTGTCTCTTGTCTGTTGAGACTATATTTTTGTCCATACGCCTGTTTTGGTTTCCTATTTGTATACCTGAGATCACAGAAGGGCCTCATTCTGTGTTTCCTTTTCTCATTAGTATAATCTTTTTTTTCAATAGTAGTTGCAATTTCTAAAATACTTTTTGTGTAAAGTACTTTTTTTATTGACTCCAGCAAGACTGAAAAGTTTACAGAGATGCCATACAAATATAAAATAAATTTTACCGAATGGCTGATGTGCTGCCCACTAGGTAAGAAAAAGTTTTAGACAAATGTTTTAGCTCTTAATGTTGAGCCATGTGTCATTTTTGTTTGTGGTAACCAAAGCTATTTGCAAGCTTTTGACTGTAGTTTCCATTTTACCATTACCTAAGATGGTGTTAGTGTGCTGAAGGGATGGACTTTCTGGGAGAAGCACGCACATTAGTTGAAAGSGTAACAAATTTATGCCAGAGGCTAAATACTAGCTAAAAGTAGGTTATTTCCCCTAAAATTGAGGCTGTGCTTAAATGTCTATCTCATCATTTTGTCTTCAGTGTTTGTGTCAGAATTCTGCTCCATCACTGGTGATTGCTGCTGAAGTGTACGGGTCGTACATGCTACTGTTAAATGCACTCTGTTTTCACCCCTTGGATTTCATACAAAGCTGCTTCTATTTTACTAATGATTAAATTAGGGGATAATCTCAAAAGTTCTCAACCTCAYTGTACTTCTGTCCAAATAGCTATAGTTGTCTTGATCAAAAAGGGCATATTTTGATCTTCTCTATTTGCTTTCATTTCCTTCTGCTCTATGTTTTTTTGAACATAGTGGCAGGACTGACTTTGGTTGCTCGTATTTTGGCTGAGACTTTTTATMCTTTTCCCTTTCCAGAATGACAGTGCATTGCTCTGTGTCTGTTTTCTCTCCATCTCTCTTTCAGCAGAGTTGGAATAGATAAGTTCAAAGAACTATACTACTGGGTCTCTGTTTCTGAAAATACTTATTTACTGATTGTGGGAAGGTAGACTACTGCTTTCAGCAGTTGAACAAGTTAAGCATCATGTTCCTACCTTTAAGAATTAATCATCTCTTCTGTAYCTCTGTAGTGTCAGTGAGATGTAAATTAGGTTTTTATTAGTTACTGCTATAGATTTCCTTTCTCTAAACCAAGTAGGGATAAGAAAAAGGATAAGCCTTCCTTAGTTCYTTGGTGATTTGGGGAAGTTTGTTTCTTAAAATACTTAAGTAAAAATTTTGTTTTGAAGCTAATAAAGAAGCTGTAATGTGCAATACAGGCTTTTCAGTGGAAAGCAAGCACCTTTCACCTACTGATAAATGTTTCATTAGCTCCACTGTTCTAGATTTTTATTTCTCTGACCAACCTATTTCTTTTTTATTTCTGTGGTTATAACTTTTAAGCATTGTGTGCTTGACTCCTGTGCAYATCCTCTCTTCTTATGTGTGAACGTGTAACCTAGGGTAAGTTTGAGGGTTTGAGGTGTTCTAGGAGCAGCCCTTCTGACAGCCCTGCTTKGAATGTTCCGAGTGCTCTCCAGAATTTCCTTTCTGAACAACAGATCTATGCATGTGCATTTGGCTATTTTAAGCAAACTGTTTATAAACTAAAACTAAATGATCAGAGAGAAAATATTTTATGTTATTAGAACAAATTAAGTAATTTCAGTAAATCAGATTAGAGTTGCAAGCTTTCTGTAAAAATGGTTCCCATGTGAAACCTGTTTTTTTCCCATAGCTGTATATTTTTAAGTTAAATTTTCTAACAAATATTTATTATGTAGAAATCGTTCTATTTGGATAAGAATTCAGAGGGAAATGCACTTGGAATCTGCTGCAACACAGAACTGTCTTGTTTCCACCCGCTTTAGGAAGGATGGCTTTTATGGGGCCCCCTGTGCTGTTTTCCAAATAGGTGCTGTGTTTTATCGCAATTCACAGTAGAGAGGTACCTAGAAGGGCTTGTGAACAGAGACTGGCTTTTTAGACAAAGCCTTCTTTCCCACAGTATACTTTATTTCTCTGTGCTGAAACCCATACTGCTTCCCTCAGATTGCTGCTGTAGTGCCTAATGCTGTAAAGTTAAACTCTGCTTTTGTCGGCTTCCGCTAGTGCTTCCGATGTCCAGGTCTCTACTATGGGAACCGGTAAATTCCCACTGTGTGACTTTAGGAAGTACAGTCTCAGATGAGGGAAGTTTGCTGGAGGCTGCTTCTGCTAGATGTGGTTTTAGACTAAAATTTGATGAGGATATGTTTTGTTAAGATGCCTTATTTCTTAAGGTTTTATAGGACAGTAGACCCTGTATTTTTGGAAGGGGGATGTTGGCTTGTGAATAAAAGGCTCCCCATTTTCTTTTGCAGTTTTGAAAACCAGATCCTGCCATATTTTTCTCTCCCTTGAGAATGCTTCATGCAAGCTGTCATGCTTGCTGCTAAGTCACACCCTAATCTATAGCATGTGATTGTAGGAACACTTAAATATTGCTGCTTTCCCTCATAACATTCAACTCACTCTTCACAGAACACTAGGTGTGCTTCCTCCAGGTTCACAGACAGGGACATGGGTTGCAGAAGACCAAAGTGATTTATTCAAGGTCTCAGTGCAGCTAAGCAGGGGAGCGAGATGCAGACGGGACCCTGTGAGTCCTACTCGGTGATGGAGCCTCTGGACCACCCTCTCTCCATCTGCACACGTTCTCCGATGGGAATTTCTGGGGGATACAGGGAAGTGACGTCTTTTTGTACGAAAGCTACACAGCAAGACCACCGTTGTCATTTAATAGAGGAGATTATGGTGCAGTTATAAATCCCTTTATCACATTTTAAGTTTGGTAAGGAATGGCAATGCTGCTTCCTATTTTTCAGAGATTAAAATGGACTAAACTATGGAAAATTTTCTATGGTAAAAGTACTGCTGTAAATGTTTCTCCTGGTAATGCAATTAGGAAATATTGGCCCCAGCTAATGTAACTTAAACAAAACATGTTGTCCTCGTCAGACTTGTTCAAGTTGTTAAACAGGCATGGCCTTGTCTAAAAAGAAAACAGGGGCATATAGTGTTTCCATGGAAACTCAGTTAAAATGCTGATTTGTGGATATGATCATAATCAGTACCATAATCTAATCTGACTGAGTTAAATGAAAAGGAATCTTAGTTATGAAGTCGGCATGCTATAGGAGTATCTCTACACATGCAGAAGTCTTCTGTCCTTATAGATGCTTTCTGCATTGACTGCATTTTGGATAGAGCAGGGAATTTTGAGTGGAATTCTTTTCTTTTTTCTACAAACTGTTTAATGATTTTAATGCAATACTTTACTGATGGTAATAGCTAACTGAATCTTTAATGTTTGTGTATGGTTTCCTTAATGAAAGTGAGATTTTCCTTCGGGATAATGCGTATCAGCTCTGTGAAAAAAGATAATCTTTACTTCCCTAACCAACATGCTGAGAAGATTTGTAAATTCTGAAAAGGATCTTGCTATCCTTGTGTCATAGAGATCAGTGAAATATAGAGCTGATTGAATTGGACCCTATTAGAAAAATAAATGCGTGTTCTAAAATGTGGTATAGCAGCATTTCCAAGAGGACCTCTGCCAGTTAAAACTGGCATTTTGTAAAGCGATAGTTTAAAGATATATTGTGGCCTAGTGGTATTGGACTAGTGGACTTCAGGGGGGGAAAAAAAAAAAGTAACTTTTACTGATTGCCATAAGAGATGAAGGCTGCTTGAAACCCAGCCAGTGCCCATCTATTTTTGGTACAAGCTATTACAGCTACAAAAATCTGGCCTGCGGATGCCTGGCTTTCTTTAGAAGGCAGCAATAGATTGGCTTCTAAATGATTATGTCATTTCTGAAATTTTTTGCCAAAGGTCCTTTTGAATGTAGGTTTGAAGGCTTGTGCATCTTCCAGGGCTCCAGTCCAGAAGGTGCTAAGTGTTCTTGTTAGGTGCTGGACATCCTTGAACTCTCACAGACCTAAGAGCACTAGCAGTGCTCAGTGCCTTCCAGGTGGAAGGCCCAGGTGAATTTGCACCCATCTTGCAACTTAGAAGAAGCAGAAGCAGAAGCTGTTCGGTATGATAAAACTGTATTTTAATGGAATGCTAAAGACAGCTACCTTTCAGCAAACCTTCCTGATTTATATAAAAGCTATTCCATTGAAGAGGATTACAGCTGGTGTCCATGATATTGATTTCTTTCAAACAAAATACTAATTTATACTTCCAAAATGTGCTTCACTGCTGTATTGACATCTAAATTCTACTAATCATTAGGGTATAAATTATAATATGCTACATTAGAGTATAAATTATAATATACTACTTATTGAAGCATCTGGATAAGGTTTTATATGATGTAATTACAGCAGATTTGCAGGGCTATTGTGGCAATCATGTCAGTGCTTATAATGTTTCCAGAAGTTAATAACTTGCACAGAGTTTCAGTCATAGCTTGGCACATGGATCTTTTAGGCAATGATTGTATTTTATTAAGTTTACTTCTTAAATATCTATTACTGTTATTAGTATTTGCCTAATGAAGCAAATAAGCTGTTGCCTAGTTTTCATCAACATGAATATCTCTATCAGTTCATCAATAGGCACAAGCTCAGACTTAAGCAAGTAGTTCAACTAAAAGATATGTAGGATTGTGGGACTGTCTGAACCCGTTACCTTGTTCCTTCTCCTGAATGTGATAAGCAGACAAATCAAATAGGAAGCTATCAGTCTGCCCCATAAAGTCTGTTAGCTGCACGTAAACTGTTTTTTGCAGTTCACACATCTGAACCTCAAGTTACAGAAAACACAGAGAGAGAAGTTAGGGATGTGAAAAGAGAAAAACTTGCATTTTATCACACAGGGAAACGTTTCAGTGCTATTGATTAAAAATTGTCTTTTATTCTAGTATAGCTTAAATGTTTTCTTCAAGATATTTCAGGATGAGTAGCTTACAGGTAGCCCCTTTATTGAAGAGATTGTCTTTGTTGAAGAGATGGTCACTCTTTGTTGAAGAGACAGAGTTTTGTATAAAGCAGTTGCAAGTAGTCCATCAGGACTATTTCTTCTATATATGTGTTTACAAATACAAAATATGGAATGGAACTATTCAAAAGTTTCAAACAGAGATATCTATCAAGTATTTTGATTTCACACATTTTTATGTACCTTTTGGAATCTATCGATTACCAATATGTAACTAAATATCAAAAATATAATTTTCCTGTTCTTACTTTTCTAGGACCACTAATATATTTAAATTAAAATTTACTTGTAATGCCTTATGTAAAAAAAAAAAAAAAAAAATTGTGTAGCCATTCTGCCCTGTTAGAATTTCGAATTGGGAGAAATAAGCCTCTTTATCAATAAGAGCGAATGACATTTCACCCATTTCTGAAATCAGCCTTTCTCATGGTGCTGAAAAATGTTGTTCAGGAAATTTTTTCTCAACGCAATTGGTAAAAATAAGTTGCTATCAGGAAGTTTGTATACCCTGTATTTCAGCTACAACTGGAAGTAGAGAGCCTGACATCTCCTAAGAGAATGTGATCCCAGCCTCCAAGAGTTCAGATAAGGATCCTAATTTCTGGGTGTTTGTCTGAACTTTTGTGTCTCTTGAGATTCATTATTTGCAAACTTGAACCCACAGCCCTTTGACTGAGCTCTGAAAGGAGTTCTGACTAAGCTACACTAACTAACAAGATTAGGACATTGATTTTAAGAAGTAAAACTAAAGGTACTTTTCTTCAGAACATTTCTTGTCATGAATCCTTTTTGAAGATTTATAACTGTACCTGCAAATATATACCCTTATTTTTTGTCCCCATCATGGGATATACTTGAATAAGGACCAAAAAAAAAGGAGGATGGGGTAGAGGGAAGGCAGGGAGAGCGAACCTTACTGAAAAGCTTTGGGAGTTACTAAAATACAATCACAACTTCATTATTTTAGTCATGCTGTGGTCAGATTTTGGTACCATCAGAATTCAGAAATGTTTCTCAGTCTAGTGACCATGCTGGGAGATGCTGGAAGAAGATGCCTGAAGACTCGCAGGGTCCCTCTATAAAACATCTGCCACCAGTGCAGTTTTCTGGCTCTTTGATAGATTTTGCCCTCTCTGCTTGCTGCTGAAGCATTCCTGAGGCTCATAAAAATACTACCCAACCCACTTTTTATTTTTGCTTTCCTTTACGGTTAATGGACTGAACCAGGTGTCAGGGATTTTCTCAAAATCACAGGGAGGATACTGCAGACACCAGACACGGCTTGACGGTGCCCCACCTCACCCCTCCAAAACGTACGGCCAAAATGACTACTTTGTGCTATCAATGTGCTCCTTGTGTTTCTCAGCAGCGAGGTATGTATCTTTCCAGCATAGTGCACTTAGTATAATTTTACATGCCAAGTGGTTACCTCCCTGCAGGCTTATGGGAGTTGTTTTTTTCCTTTTTCTTTTTTTTCTTATTGGAAAAATTACGGATGGATTCCCAAATCCCTCTCCTGAACTGTGCTCCTGGTACACAAAGTTTATCATGGGTAAAAGAGTGGATTTTTGTGGGAGCCCTTTGTTGCAGTATTGGCAGCACATCAACTACTACCTTGTACAGTTTGAAATACAGCATAGCTGTCGGAATGATAATTTACAGATAACCTGTTTCCCTCCAGCCTCCTCAATGAGGCCTCTTGAAAAGGCAATGTACATTCAGTCAACAACCTCTATATTTTTTGATGTTTCCACTCAATTTATATCCTTTTTGTGTTTCCTTCTGCTCCTTCTGCTACTTCATTAGTCCTCCAGAAGGAAGATATGTGTCAGGGAGTCAAAGGGAGTCTGGTTTATGATGATGTTCACAGACTGCCCTCCACTGTTCAGGTTGTCAGGGCTTGGCTGCAAACCAAGTCCTTCAGCTTTCCCTGGTGGTTTGAGTCTGGATGAACTTAGGCCTCTAAGCAGTCATCATCCTGCTCCCCTTTCAGCTTGGCCTCACATCAGGTTCCCAGTATCGCCTCCCTTTCTGCTTGAGCCCGGCCTCCAGGAAATACCAGTTGCCACTGCCTTCCCTGTGCCTTGGGAGTCTCCATCCAGCCAACTGCTTCCACCATCAATTCTAAGAACTTGTGACGTATTATAAAAATTGTTCTGTCTCACATAAAAGGTGTTGAACTGAAATGTATGTATGTAAATATGGAGAGTTTTTTTTATTACATACAGACTTGATGTTGACTTATGTAGCACTCACAAATTAGGTGTATGTGTGATCCTTCTGTTTACTGAAACCCGTGAAAATAAAGTTAGGATAACTGTAATGTTACCCATTTTTTTTTTCTTAATATTGTTTAGAAGTTAAAGCTATGTGATACCTCAGGCTTTGAGATTATTGATATTTTACCTATATTTCTAGGTTAATAAGAGACATATTTGGAAAAACCAAAAAAACTGTATCTGTTACTGAGGTTCAAATTCATTTAGGAAAGGTAGGTGCAGGTTTACATGATTTTTAAGTGGATTTGATGTTAAAATGGTTTTATGCAAAAGGCACTTAAGTAATAGCATCTCACTGTGTTTGGAGTGCAAGAGATAATCAGAGCTTCCCCTCAGTCATATGATGCTCTCACTTCACATTTTTTCAGCTGAGAAAAAAAGTCTTTCTTATGCAGATTATCACTGGAAAAGAGGTGTTAGCAAATAGGAGGGCAAAAAGTATAAGAAAGTAAAGGATGAGGATATCTTTCATAGTGTTGAATCTTGGTGTTCTCTTAAGATCTAGTATACTTTTGATGATTTGCAGTATTCCTTGATATTCTTGTGTAGTATGGTCTGTCCAGATGCATTTAAAAATACTGATAGAACTGATAGAAATTAGAGTGATGGAACTTGCATAATAAAATGATATTCGATGTCCAAAGGCAGAGGTAATTCATGCCTGTTTGTGGTCTTGGCATGGTTTGGCAAGTTTGCCTATGCAGTGGTGTTAAGATAAGGGGCATAATTAAAACTTCTATTTGTAGGGTCAGATGGAAAGGTCTCATGTTGAAGGAACCACCAGAAAAGATGTAAAACCATCTAGAAATATTCAGTGAGTTAAATAGATAAATAACATACATTTTGAAGGACAGACTTTTTGAATACCAGTAAGATCCTATCCAAAGGCATAAGTGATTTTCTGCTTTCTGTGTGATAGAAAGTGTGCTCTATTATAAGAAAAACAGAAGGAAATACACATGAGCTCCATGTCTTGGTACAACTTTTCACTAGCTATGCCCTTTTGTCATAGGCTACTTACAAAGTTCATTATAAAGATGGCACATGTCACCACTGATTATTGAGGTTGCTCTGCATTTCCACCTATAAGTTCTTGTTTCCATTGTATTAAAAATTTGCCAGACATAAATTATATGGCAGATATTTTCTGTGTTGGGTGTCTGACCCAGGTCCAGACATTCCTGAAAGTAAAACTAGTATTTTTCATGTGTAAAGAAAATTCTGGTGATCTTTCATTTCAGTGAAGGAACTGAAGAAGAAGGGTGGGGTATGGGTAGAATGGAAAAGATCACTGAGATCAAGAAAGAAATTGAATCAGGTATGAAATTTGGAAGGCTGAAACTGTATTTAACTGCAAGCAGACTGAAAGTAGGATTAGAAGCTCTGTGAAAGTGCATATTCAATGAGTCCTTCATATTTTTTTATATATCATATACTGATGAAAAAATGACTATCTATGGGAATATAGCTATCCTAGATGAAATTGGAGCATAATTATATTACTATAGGAGGATGCCTGCTGGAATACCTCTTATTTATTAGTTAAGACTTCTTGGAAGTGAGAGAGAACGTCTGTAAATTTTCTTTTTATTGCAGTACATAACATAGATTTTATAAGTACTTTGAAGGTCATCAGCTTTGGAGGTGGGAGTCTTCCATTAATCTGTACTAGACACACTTTTTGGCAGGTATGTTGCTTTTTACACAGTATTATGCTTTGGGGTAATATTCAGCTGCTCATTCTTTGGCTAAGCTAAAAACCAAAGAGTGAGATTTTGAACTGAAACAGAGATTTATAGTATAAACAAAAGCACTGCAATCAACTTTATTTCAAGAACGTAAGGGTGTTCTGGAATATTTCACATTAGGTTATTAGATATTTTTAAAGATAGTAATATGAAAAAGCAGGGTTGGCAGAAAAGACAACTTGAGAAGGAACCTAAGCCTAATATGGAAAGGCAATGTAGATTTAAAAAGTTACAAATCTGATACAAATCCGTCTCCAAAGTCTCTTATTTTGAAGCCAAGTTAAGCCTCATTTAAGATAATTCCATCAAAGGTAGTCAGTCTAGAGCTCTAGAAAAAATGTATCTTCCATTTCAAGATGTTGAGGATCTTTTATGTGTGAGAGAATCTTGGGTTATAGTGTATTCTCTGTGGAGAAATGGAATGGAGACCCCAAGATATTTCTCTAGCCATCCYGATCCAGGGCTGTTATATAGTGTTAATGGATATTCCACAGTGGAAAACCTTCTAACTTTACTACATTTCCTAAATTCTTTATTTTGAATCCCTTAGTGAGGCTTATGGGAGGATTCARCTTTTCTTTTGCATGAAATAAATCAGTTTAATCTATTTTCCTCACTTATTTTAAGTAGGAGTTGGTCCTCTTTACTGAAAGTACAGGATTTTTTTTGTAAGATCCTGCACTCAAAAGCGGAGAAGAGGATTTCCATATCTGTCCATCTGCCTAACCATGTAGATCTTGAAATTAAGACGAGCATTTCTGATCAATCCTGAGTTATATTCCTTCATTTTTGCCTTGATGCTGAAGACCCTTGGCTCCACAGACACTMAATACTTATCAGTGATTTTATACTGTCAACATCCTAGTGAAACCACCGTAAACTGTGGTATCAAGACATAAGGAATGATAACAAAATTATCACATAATTATATAACTGTTTGTTATTTCGTAATTATGTGCTACAGAATGTCAACCACTGTACTAAATGAAGAAAAAGAAATCTCAAGGAGTTAATACCTCCTTTAAAGCTATTTATTGAGATGACTTAAGTAAGTTTGCTAGTGTGGTTTACACAAGCAAATGGATACATAATATTCATTTGAAACAGCATATAYGTGGCATAGCAGATGGAGGTGAGAGTTAGGTAGGCTCTGTATGGAGATTTGGGCATTACAAGGGAAAAGCATCTTCCTTCCATGTCTTGGAGCACTCGTTTCTTGCCTGAAAAAAAAATGGCCATTTTGTTTCAATCAACAAAGACTGAAGTAAACTTTTATTTATTCCAGATCATTGTCTTTAGGACAATGGGACTTTTAGGACTTTTATAAAAATATGCCTATTTTCTGGACAAAATTGCAGTGCAATTATGTTTTTTTCTGTATTCTCTGCTATAGTTGATATGTCAGGAAGGCAAAATAAATAATTAGTAACATGTGAGCTGGAGCTATAATATTGAAATTTGTGCTTTTTTAGAAAAATGTTAGCCCCTTTATAAAATATAGACTAAATATAAAGTAGTTTGGACCATAAATATTTCATTCTGAATGTTGGAGGATTAGGAATTGCTCAGAAGAGCATATTGGCTCTAAAACTTTTTGAAGTATATCTGAGTAGTTCTTAAGGCATTAAATGACTTGACCAAAAAAATATCCTGTGGTAGTAACACTGTTCTGGAAAACCCTATAAAAACTCTTTAGCACTACCTCAGGAGTAGAAAAGAAAATTGTTATTCCATCCGCTAGCAATGTTAATTCTTTTTAGTATATGTTGATTCAAATAATTATAATATGAAATGTAGGAAGTATTAATAATTGCAACTAAATTATGTTTTATATAGGGTGTTGAATATTTAGAAGTTATTCAGTGACATGAAATTTCCTACACACCTTCTCCAGGACATTACAAGGAACACAATGTAAAGAAACTAAAAGCGTAAGATTAAAATTTTGCCTGAAGACACAGCTCTTCAAAGAAATTCCCATCACTGCTCTCACTGTACAGTGTTTATGGGAGCTGTGTTTTCCCCTGTTATCTTGCAACACAGATACACTTCATGTAGCACTTCATTGTTTAAAAACAAGTAAAAGGATTGCAAAACTCTGATTGAGGAAATACTTCACAAGGGAAATAGGCAATCCGTTGTGCCGTATACTTAGCATGTTACCGYTATAACACCATGACCTTGATCAGTGTAGATTAAAATTTAAGATATATTCCTGTTTTACCTTCTTCGGTAGTATTGTACCTCAGAGACAAATGATAAAGCTCTGCTAAAAGGTAGAGAAATTAACTGAATCTCTTTTTGGAAAAAAAAAAAAAAAAAAAAAAAGGAATGTGGTAACTGAACTGTTAATGCCTGGCCCTGCAGCTCTACACAAACTAGCCTTGTGTTGAAATCGTGGGGTTCTGCTTGAGCAGGAGCAGACCTTTGAGTCTGCCCAAGAAAGCATTGACGTTCATAGAGCTAATACTACTAAAAACAGCTGCAGCTGTAGGCCTCTTCTCAGCTTCTTGAAGAGGGATGTTTTGTATTTCGTAGAAATTAGTCCCAGGATTTCCATTGTCTTTACATCCCAGCATTGCATCGAGCAGCTCATTAAAATGGACACATGGAAGGTTTCCACAGGGGCTGCATTGCCTTGTTATTGTTTCAGGTTCTCTCTTATGTGGTATGGAGTTTCTACTGGACACCAGCAAACCTTTAGTGTACATACTTGTTTTATTTACATAGGATTCTCTTTCACRGTTGCCTCCAAAAGTTTACACTAAAATCGTGGAATTGTAAAATAATTCAGCCTAGGAGGAACCCTGCAAGCTCGTCTAGTCCAACCTCTCCTGCTCAATTTTCGGTATACCTAAAATGTAATGACAGGAGAATAATGTTTTAAATCATCTCTTTACATTTGCTATATTTTCATTAACAGTTCACAAGAGCAAAAATGGATTTAAAGGGTTGTTTTGCCCAAATATTTTAAACAAGCCAGTCACAGCAAATAAGTTAATCTCTAAATTACAGAGGTTTTTTTTAGCACTGTCATGTAATGAAATATTTCAGAGTATTTTTTGTTATAATATCACTGTTATCGACCTGTACTCTTGTTTTGCAATTTAGACATGCTATAGGTTTGTATGTCTTGCTAGATAAAGAAAAATGAGAAAACTTCCATAAGCTGAATTAAAATGAAGCAACAACTTTATTAGCCATAGTAAAGCACATAATGGAAGAGGTTATTGCATTTATCATTTGAAACCTAATAAATGTTCCTTACAGGTTTAAACCTTAAACTGATGTTTGATAGTAGCTCTGTTCTTTCACATCATCAAGATAACGAACTTGATAATTTAGACCATTTTACCTTGGCAACTCATTCTTTACTCTGGGCAATGGTGTCTATTAGTAAGAATGGAGTTTCAAGAGTTGACCTCTATCAGGACTCTAACTGAACTATCTAACCACAACCCATTTATCTATGCCCTTTAAGAATAGCAATATTTCTAACTGCTAGAACAAGGCTTTGGAGACCACGGGTCTGTTTTGTTCTCAGCCCCACTATTATGACTGTCTCTGTCAGATCTTTGTGTGAACTCTGCTGTTCATTTCCTTTATGCATCATTTTCCCAGCAATAAAAAGAGGATATTAAGACTTAACCACGTTTATTGAGTATTTTGAGATTCTTTGTTGAGAGGTACTCCATAGTAAGTGTAGGCTGTTAAAGTTGTTAGTGTTTATAAATGACTGAGGAACAGAATATCAAAGGCATCTGGGAACCCAGAGGTGGAGACAAGCGTTTTGAATGGTTTRTAGTAGTTAAGCAGGTTAGGAACTCAACTCCCACTGAAATCAGTAGGAGTGWATGCCAGCTCTGCTTAAGCACTTTTGAAAGTATAACTCTTGAAAAATCTAAATAGTTTTGAAAATCTGGTTTTCAGGAACTCATCAGTTTGACACAGATTACTCCAAGGATGCCGTTATGCAATCACCTGGGGAAAGAAGCAGCTCTGCGGGTCCATATGTGTTAATTCCTCCCCTYCCTAGGGCTGTATGCCTAGGGGCTTATATCTATGAGCCTGCTAAGAAGTGAGAGTTATTCCACTAGATCCTGCCAAGTTATTTTCAAATTAAGAGCTCAGAAATATTTAGACATATGTAACATTAAAAATGCATGTTTTTCCAGTGCAGAGTGAAGACAGCTACTGGTCACTTCACTTTCCCGTAGATATCATGTGGTAATGCTCAGAAAAGTATGCCCATTTCCTAGCATTTTCAAAACAGGTCAGAAYCTACATGATGGTAAAAGCTATCAACTTCTCTTGAAGTCCACAAAAGATGATATTTGCTGCAGAGGCAAATCCAGGTCTTTATTCAGCAGGGTGCCTATCCATGGACCTAAGGTTGAGCACAGAGCTTGCTTTGGGTCAATTCAGTGACATGTTCACATGGCAAGGGCAAGGCGCACAAATAATGTGCTGAGATCAAGATAACTTCTGCTCATATACTTGCTCTTGTGCTAATTTGCATATGAGTAAATGTGATTGAGATTTCCAGTACTGATATAAGGTGTAGAAGCAAAGTGATTTCTTTGTGGAAAGTTCCCRGTCATGCGTTTTGCCTCTGTTTCAGACAAAATGGGGTAGGATGTTCACCTCACCTGCATGCTAGGCATCAACCTAAAGGCAATCAACAGATGAAGAAAACATGTGCTGCATGGCTGTCAGATAGCATCTCCTCATTGACCATAACATAAATTACTAGATAATAAAATGTAGCTGAAGAGGGTTTCCTCTGGAGTTTATTTGAAAGGAGAAATGAATTTCTATACTTAGCCTCTTAAGCACTAATGCCCGTGAGATACAGATAACAAAAATCTATTTATAAACTGCTAAAATATGAAAATTCCTTATGTAATTTCACATCACATTGCATCGGTTTGTTGTGGATTTCATATCACATACTTTTTTCCTACCAGCTAACGCAAAAAAAATAAAATATGCATGMCAGCAGTGTGTATACATTTGCAAAAAAACAGTACCAGTAGTTTTTTAAAAGAAAGGTGAATATGTTTTAAAGTGATGCTTGCTGTGGACTCTAGAGGAATGAAATGAATGAATGAAATTTCCTCCAAATTTCAAAAAAACTGATTTTTTTTTAAAGTCTTTGCTTGATTCAAACAAAAGATTATTGTAATTAATTTGCTGGAAGTCGGGGTTTAAGTCTTGCATTCTTTAAACAAACAAACAAAAAATCCAGGTTATTATCATTAAATTTTTTCTAAAAATTTGAAAAGCAATRTCTAGTAATGTTTAACTCCAATATTTTTCTTTGACATAATTACACATAATGCTCTTAAGCACTTGTTAAAATATATGTGTGTATATATATATATTTGAAACAGACTTCTTGTATTCCACTGAGAACTAAGAGATCAAATGGCCCAATGACAAATGATTGTTTGAAATGGTGGCCAACAGTAGTTTTCAGCATGAAACCTGTGGTGGATGTTGCTACAGCAGTTACATTGCTACCAATARCATAMAAATTTGAGCTAGATCTGCGTATACCTATGCTTAGGTTTTGGGGTTGTGTCTTAAGTATGGAGATGCATGCAATTTGAATAATGTTTGCCTTGTTATCACGCTATTTTAGCAATATCTTTATGTGCTAAAGTGTAAATGGCTTAAAATGTAGCTGTGTGGTCTAGTCAATTTAGTTACTATTGCCTTTTAATTATAGGTCTCATCATCATATTTCCTTTGGAATAATTTTAATAATAWTTTTAAAGTAATTTTAACATATTGTTAAAATTTTAACATGCTATTTTCATTTATATATTCCCAGCTGTAGGTATCCAAATGAAACTTGAATTTTTCCAGCGGAAATTTTGGACTGCAAGCAGACAGGTAGGTTTTCATTTCTTACCTCATTTGTGATTGAATCCACAACAKCTTTCTAACCGTGCAGATGATGACGATCCACTCTTTTTTTTTTTTTCTGACAAATGAAACTGTTCTTAAAGAAGAGCATCCAGTGGTCAGAAACTGCTGGTAGTTCTACTGGTAGATCCAGCATCTGTGGAGGCAATGATAGGTAGTTTTAGACTGACAATGTACACAAAACCCCTGGAAAATTGCTGTAGGTCCCCTTAATTTCCTATATCTCCAAAATAATGACAAAAAAATATATATAAAAAAAATAAAATTCCCAAGTGCTAGTGCTTTTTTTGGGTTGATCACTACTTTCTGATTATGGTGAGATTCAGTACTTTTAGTACAAGGTAATTTTCAAGGACCTCATTTTTGCTTGGTGACCTGTGAGGCACTTCTTAAAGGACACAAGGGTGGCTGTCCCCTCRTGCTCCAACCCTATGGCCAGGCTGCCTGTGCTGCAGATTGTCGTGAGGAAAGAATTAGGGGGAACTCTGTGTCCTTTAAAATCCAGAACTCGTGTAAAGTTCGTGTGTTCACCTGGCACACCTGGCACCCTCCACCCTAAGGAAAAGGGGAAACTGCTGGCCAAATTCTGTGACGTTTTCAGTGATAGCAGAATCGTGTTGTCTGCCTTAAATAGCATCTAACACTCAGTGACCGAAATATGAGTTCAGATGAACTGTGTTCATTTTAGTTTTAAAAGTCATTTATTGTAGTCATTAAACTAGAGATGAAGATAACTTATTGGTTTTTGGTGTCCTCTCCAGTGTGCGTCTCTTGATGGCAGATGTTCCATAAGTTGTGATGATGATGTAAGTATTTAACAGATTATTTTTTCATTTATACCTACAGTGCAAAGCAACCTGAAGTAGGTTATAGTGTGCAATGAGATGTTCAGGCTAAATCATGATGTAATTTGGAGTCATTTTCTAAGAATTATGTTTAAGTTTCTACACTTCTAAGCATTACGATATTTCATGACTGATTAACAACATTTATTTAATTATGTGAATAGCAATGCTGTCTCAGTAAGTTTAAAAGGTATATCATCAATCTTAGCAATACTTCCTCAAGGACTCATTTCATATCCCCACATACTGTGACATCAAAGTAATTGCTTTATTGTAGTGTGCATCCAATATGTAGGTGCATATTTTTCAAAATATGTGACTTTCATATGAGATTCAGATCACAAAAAATATTTTGGTTACAAAGGCCACATGACCTTAAAACATCAGCAGTTACAGGCATGGAGCAATGTTAACTTCTTCAAGCCTARCAGCTTTGCAAATCATACAGCAAACTGTAATTCATTTACTAGAACCCTGCAATCCAGCAAAGGGAGGATACATATAGCAACAAATAAAAATATATATATTTGTAGAAAGACAAAAGTCTAGTGATTGTGCCATCTTTGGCAGTGAAATGAGCCTTTTTAAACCAACAAATCTTTTGCATTTCCCACTGTAAAGACTTCTCCATTTGTAGTCTGTATGATTTTTAAGCATTCAGTGAACTTCTATTTTCTGAATTTAAAGTAACTAAAAAAAAAGAGGGAGAGAATCCACGAGTGCATTAGAAGACCCTGCTAAGGCTGCATGCTCATCTGCATAGGTCCAATCCCATGCTGTCATTTGCATATCAACACATTTTAAACTGAGCTCAAAATGTTCCTTGCCTGGCCTCCTGAGAGCGTGCCAGAATCTGTTGAAAATCAAGGTCTGTACAAGTGTAAATTTCATGTGTTTCCTGGCCTTTCTTCACTCTTAGGTTTGTGCCAGCTTACTGTAGACTTAATGTCCAAACTTTACCTTGAATTGTTTCCAGCGCCTTTCAATAGTCTCATCCAGGGTTTTYCGCTCGGAGCCAACCAGCTGCCAGGGTTGTAACCACGGGTAGCCTGGCTAAAATCTCGGTGCCGTGTGAAATCTGTGCCTCGTTTAGCACAAACCACCGTGCGCTGGGGAATGAAGACGGAGTAGACATTAATTCCTTCACTTGAAGCAGCCTTTGTGACTGGGTAATAGCAGTACCTAATTCCTTGCATTAAGCATACCCCTGCTGCAAGGACKTCAACTGCTTCATCTAAACAGGAATTACGGGTAAATTATTGTTACTGCAGGAATACTTGTAATCTGTCCTCACTAAGAATGGAGTAGAAGCTGTTAAAGTTTCCAAGAGGCAGCAGCAAGTAACATTACACTTTATTTTCTTCAAATCACATTGGTAGTTAGTAAGAATAGTTACATACTTTCCTATATGTTCAAGCAGAAGTTTTTTTAGGATTACATGCCCATGCAAGCAAAACACAAACTGTTCAAAAGCTTTTCAGGTCTTTTCACCTGACACCAGCAGGAGCCTTGTACGCATAGGATAAATTTAGCAGTAGTGTGAACCTTTAGTCATTCAGAGCATCTAATTTTCTTTTTGCTTTAATAAATAACAAAATGACAGCCCATTCAGTCCTTTGATAGGATTCTGTCAGATGTGACAAATCCTCTTGTTGAATCTGTAACCTTTCATAGCTCTGTCTTCTCAATGGCAAGAAGATATCTGCTGAGCAGTTACTGTACAAATTTACAAATATTAGGAGATGAACTTAATGCGAATGGAATAGTGTAGTAGTCATGCAGAGAATTAATTGATTCCAATGGTATGATGATAGCTTCACAAATCATGGCAGATCTCTCTTTTCTCTTTTTGGAAAGCTTTGCATTTGCTTATTTCTTCTTGTTTTCCTCATATCTCTCATTTTAGTTTAATTTTTCTATTTGCTTCTTCAGTTTTTTTTAAACGCATCTTACGTTCCATTACTGCTCTTATATGCTGGAGTTCTGAAAAATACATAGCAGACTTGAACTTGATCAAAGTTCCTGYAATCCAAATGTGTTTTCAGGCCTCAGTCGACATTCTTGCTCTGTTTATTCTGGACTTCATGCCTACTCAATTTTACAAGCCCAGGGACTCCCCATCTCTGGAACGTTCCCCTTGAAGTCTCGAGYTCACTGAGCCTGAACCTTTGGGCAAACCTGTAGCACTTAGTTCACCTCCAACACCTGTGAGTCGTTGAGAGTTAAACCTCTTTCACGCTGCTTTATCCTGTGCAAATGCTGTTATCCCAGGAATTAATCTCATATTTGAAATATTCCCGCTAAGGTATTGGGCAAGTAACTGCACCCYGCTGTCCTTTGTAAATGCTAAATTTCATTTACAAAATGTTTCTTTAATGTAGTGCTGTGTAGAGAAAGTTATTTTTCTTACTGGCAAGTGGATGGATAAATGTAGTCCTGTATGAATGTTTTCCTGGTGTTAATGTTTCCAAAATGAGTTGAAACACGAATCCTGTTATCTTCACACACCTCCAAACAGCTATAGGTCTGGCTCATTGCTTTAAGCTGTTTTCTAACAGTTATGGTGAACCATTAATATATATTTAAGTTTTGAAAAATGCTAGCAAATAACTAGAGACTTTAAACATGTCAACTAATTATTGCATCCTGGCACTCCTCCCAGCTACACGTAAGCCATAGGCTACGAAATGAAGYCTGGCCTCCCTCATGTGCCGTGTGACCACTCGTGGTGTTCCCARCTGTGGAGAAGTGCTGTTTCCGGAGCCCTGTTTGATTCACTTCTCATGCAGGAAGACTGCAAATTCACATCCCCTCGGCT
This sequence comes from Eudromia elegans, assembly GCA_003342815.1. Taxonomy (NCBI): domain Eukaryota; kingdom Metazoa; phylum Chordata; class Aves; order Tinamiformes; family Tinamidae; genus Eudromia; species Eudromia elegans. Next base: position 4,911,216 of record PTEX01000011.1, on the reverse strand, counting down.
GTGCCGCGCTTGCTTCTTGTTAACTAAGAAAGGAGGAGCTGGGGAGGAGAGTGTCCATGAGCCTTATGGTGGCCTGGCTCCTCTCCTGTGGGAGGGAGGCTGATGTGGGGCTTCAGGAGAGCAGCGTCCTGCTGAGCTGCCGCCCCTCCTGCCCCGTCCCCTCTCCATGTGCGAGCTCTGCACGGGCCTTCAGCAGCATCTTCACTTTTCAGGTTGCATTTACCGGCTTCTGGCTTTCCCGTAGAGCAAAGGTTGGAAATAATGAGTTGTTCTAACCTTGTTTGTGACAGGTTGTCTGCCACCAAGGGTATCTGTAGCTTAGATTCTCTTATGAGAATGAGTTTCCTGCTTTTGCATCAGGGAACGACATCCATTCCCAGCTTGTGCGTGGTTTGRGTTTCTTTGTTCTTTTCGTTTTGTTTATTTTAAAGCTAAACTTCCTGCCAGCTTGTCTTGAGCTGCCTGTTTGGTGGCACAGAGCAGAACTGCTGGGTGGCCAGARCAGGGATCAGACGCATCTAAACGTCGCCTGAGCCATCGTTTGCAGGCTGCGTTTTCACGACATCCTGCATTGTTACTACTGCAGGGGAGCTGCTTTCCTCCCTAAAACTGCAAAGAGATTTTGCTGGACATGGAGACTATAGTAAAAAAACATTTTTTTCCTGTTTCTGTTCAGCCCATTTGTGGTAAGAATGGTTTTAAAGTAAAAGCAAAACCATGAGGATTGCTGTGCTGAGAGCCTAGATTTTATTTTTTTTTTTTCCACTAATGTCACTAAAAATTTAAGGAACATTAGTAAAGTATTTGATGATTTAAACCAGTATTAGAAATATATTAGAGATTTAACGCTGAGGTAGGTTTTTAGCAGTAATGAAGGGAGACCGAGTACTGTCAAGGTTTGAGGTGAACCTTATGTTTAAGCCGTGAAACACACAGCAATTAAAACTGTGCCTGTAGCAAGTAATTCACTGGAGGTTAAAATAGTGCATGCATGTATGGAGGGAAGCACTGATTTGGGTTTACCTTGTTTTATACAATTTATAAGCCTGACCTACATAATGCTAACAGCCCTACCTCTGAATCCAGTTCCCAATTAAAAACACAATTTACAAAGCTTTAGGAGACCTGTGGGGCCTCTTTTACAGAAGTTTCTGGTCCCCTCCCCCTGTGAACAAATTAAAAAATAGTACCTGGTCTCCCGTCAGTGCTCCAGGCTGACACTGTGTTTTCATTAATACATTGTTAGTGGAATGATATTGGGCTGATGTTTTTCGCCAAACACCGTATAAGCCATTGGGAGCAACAAGAGTTGATACTTTTCCAAACTCTGTTACAAGGAAACACTTTTWAAAATGGATTATAAAAATACTGTCTGGCTTCTTTTTATGCTTGTTTATGATTGTCTTTTATTTTCTTTTTCTATATGCATCTTGGATTTGGTTTGCATGTGCTAAATGCACAAAAAATTAACTGAGATGATATCACATAAGTGTTAAGTGAATGTACTCTCAAATTATGTGAGCTGTTAGAAGAACTTGAAGTGTGTCCATTTAGAAGCACTCAGGATTGAAGTAAACTAAGGAATAAAATTGCTGCATCCCCAAACTAAAACTTGAAATTATATTATTCTTATTTTCAGGCAATCAACTGCTATCTGATAGATAACAATGGATTTATTTTAGTGTCTGAGGACTATAGACAGGTAAGTGAAAGATTTTCATCTAACTTTGTCATGTAACACATTTATATAAAGCTACTTGCGTTTTATACAGCCTTAAATTGTTAAGGAATGAGTAACATAAGGTTAGAAATACTCTTTGAACAAAGCATCCAGGTTGTCTCCCGGAGCAGCTCGGTTTCTCTCTGCCCGTGAGGCAGGGTCAGCTCTTGAACCCATAAATGTTTTGTTTAACGGGCATTTCTGCTGCGGAAGTGTCTGTCTTCCTTAAGGAATCTTTACCCCAGGAAGAACGATTCCCTGTGGCGTTTCTGCCATGTGGAAGGCTGGGCGAGGGAAGGCAGAGGCTGGGGACAGAGGGCTCCAACTGCTAATAGTGACATTTTGCAGAGAGGTTTGTGAATGACATTCTGCCGTGGGTTACAGTCATAGAAGGGTGCTAAAATTAACCCCTCAGCTCTGCAAAAGAGGCCCTGAGTAGTGCATCCAAAACGAGGATTTGCTTTGAGGTCATAGACAAAGGGGTAAAAAGTGAGTGCATAATTGCTAAACCTGTGTGAGGAAACCACCAGTGTCCTCATTCACTCGTGCCTGAGAACTGGTGAGGCTGTGGCCYGGCTGTGCCGGGGTTTCCCGACGCTGAACTGCTCTGCGGTGGGATCGGGATCGGGAACCTCCCTGCTGCTGCTCAGCCCCCGGGGGAGTCACGCTGGTTCCGACTCGGTTGCTTGCTGGGAAATGTAACTACCCGAAACAGCTCTGGGTGTCTGAGCGATCAGAGAGGGGGCAGAAAACTCTAAGTGAATGGCAAAAAACAAGCCACACTGAGCACTTCACTGTTAAATTGGAACCTTAAATGAATGCCATTTGAAATCTGACACTTCTCAGGGTAAAATACAGATATTTTTTCAGATTCACATAATTCAAAATTATCTGGGTAACCTTTCCTCATGCTCCCATTTTCCTTTGCTGCAGATAATTATATTTTGATTGAGACTTTAAAAAGTCTATTAGCAAGCAATAAACAAGGCAAATACTTTTTTTTTTTGAAACTGTTCCCTTTTCAGTGCTGCAGCAGAACGTTAACAGCTAAACAGATGCTGCACTGTCGTACAGCAATCATTCCTCACAATTTAAGCCGCCTTATTCTCAAAACTGAGGACTGAAACTGATTATTTTGTTTTACTTTATTAAATTTATTGCTTCCGTCCCTTCAGAACATCAAGCACGCTGTGAATGTAATTCTAGGATGTACCCATAAAATATTATGAATTAAAAATGTAGCATTGCTTAAACATTGGCTGCATTATGTTGGAAACAGCTGTGGGATTTTTGTTATTTTTTTTTCCCAATATCTGCCTATCAAATCTGTATTTTCTAYATAGATGAGCAATGACCAGGAAGTAATTCTCATTGTAAAATGATTTTGATCCTGTGTTTTTAAGCATCTTGTCTGGTCATCCCTCTTTTTTGAACCAATTTTCCCAATGAGTTGTGTCTGACTGGATAGCAAGTTTGCTAACTGAGAGTTGGAYGCAGGCACTGAATAGGGTTAGGAAGAGGTTTTTCCTGTGATAGCTTAGCTGGTGGTGGCCATTTCTTACCTTATCTGATTGTCAGCTAAGAGAAAAATTGTGGGAATCACACAGGGCTGGTGGATGGTCCAGGAAGAGGTGGTCTTCTTTACAGTAACCCCAGTGGCAAGATCTACACACTATGTTATACTGTGTATTTATTGGGCACAGAGGAAGGGACAAGGAAGTGGGATGAAGGCACGTTCCTCACCTCTGCAGGGCTATTTCTGCMCTGCATTTCTGTGGAAATGCCCAAACCGATCTGAACTATTCTAGGAATTTTTTCCTGAAAATGGGCAAGGCAATTCTTCATCCAGATTATACTAAATCCTGATGGAGTAAGAGAACTAATAACAATTTGAGTGCTAATGGTTTGGGAAAGAACTGGTATTTACAAATGGAGCTTTTGTGGAGAGAACTGTCACTGAAATATCTTTATAAGACTCAAAACACAACTTGATAAATCAGGTTTATTACTAACTAAAGTTATACTAGTCTTTTATGGTTTGGGCTTTCTGACATTAACTGACTGCCTATCCCCTAGTTAGGATAATCATTCTTCATCAGTCAGCTAGGCCTATTGAAGTTAGTGTTTTTAGTCCTATAAACTACAAATGTTCCTCTTGCTTCGAGGAAACTTTACACACCCGCATGTTTTGGAGACTGTTCCAAGTTTCCCCTGAGTATAAAAAGCAATAGTTGCTCTTTAGATGGAGGAATGCCTCTTTTTGGCTAGAGCAGGAACCTCTCTGCCTTGGGAGTCCCAGGTGCATACTTGAGGTCAGCTAAGTTCCTCGTAATGGAACTGGGGTTTAGTTCATACCAAGCCGATGGAATCCRTGCAACCTGAGAACGCAGTGCCCTTTCCCCCCATAAATTGTGGGATTTCTCCCTTTAAACAATGCAGAGCCCGTACCCAATCCTTCTGGGAGCTGCGGCCCTAAAATAAAACATGTCTTCCCAAACTGGGGGGGGAAGGAAAAGGCGCTGCACGTGTAAGAGTTTGGAATGCCCCATGAATGGCTGCAGATAATGGAGTCTCTTCCACATTACATACCAAATTCATAACATGAATGTTTGTTTTCTCTATAGAGATTTATTTTTATTAGTCCACGTTTGCTGAACGAGGACAAAATGGGTAATTCATCAGGCTGAGTGGTTTTAAGTATGAAATGACTCTGAATGGAGTTAAAATTTATAGGATTGATGAAATGTACTGTTCCAGCTCCTTAAGCAGGTCATGCAGGAATTATAAACAATGCTTTTTTATGACTGTTTATGAAATCCTTTCAAAACCTGTTTATATCTTTTTTGARTAACATTTTAATCACAAGGGTTTGTGATCAGATTAGTGTGTTTCCTTTACGAGCTTTAGGTTTGGATGGCTTTTATTTCTGATGCTGGATGTTATATAATGTACCTCAATCTATTGTATAAGCTCTCACATCTGCTCAGGGGTAATAATGCAATCTCCATAACTTGCCATGACTGAGAAGTCCTCTTCATTTTTCTATTTAGCAGTAGTCCTGAAAACCTATCTGTGTAACTGCCAAAGCCACTCTTGTCAGATCCTCGAATATGCCAGTTTGAATTGCATCCACTCTTGTTTTGCCATTTATCTGCACTTCTTGTGATTTCTTGCATTTTTTTCTTGGTAATTTCTTGTGTTCTTTCCCTGCAGACTGGCTACTTTTTTGGTGAGGTTGAAGGGGCTGTGATGAACAAATTACTAACCATGGGCTCTTTTAAGAGGTAAGAATTAACTATATCCTCTATCCATWAAAAAAAAAAAAAAAAAAAAAAAAAAAAAARAGAGAGAAAAGTTTACTAAAATAAAATAAATAAAACCCAAGTCGTGTAAAAGACGCCCGTGTTTGCCTGAGTGACTGGATCCTGCCTGTGCTCCCCTTCTGTGTGAGCTTAGTGTAACTCGATGCCAGGCACATTGACTGTCAGGAGCGTTGCCGGCTCCTCCTGCCATGTCCTGGTARAAGGGCAGTTTATTGGTGTATGATGCTAAAGCTGCGTGTTGCTCCCCTTCCCACTGTGCTCAAGTGGAAAAGGGATGGGGCYGTATGTACTACTGAGTGGTTTTAAATGGCTCTAAAGCGAGCCATTGGTGCAGTATATGATATTTTGGCCTATAAAAGTTGGAGATTGCTCATTCCAGACAGTGTAAAATGTCCTRCTGTTAGAAGGAAGGAATGATATGTCACTAATTCATTTTCACTCGCATGTTAACTCACATTTGAGCATTGCTGTGACTATTGACCTGGTGTTACCATCATAACGGCATTAAAACCTAATGATGGTTTTGTGTGCCTATCAAAATGAATTGTGCATCCTAGGGAAACAAGAAAGGACTTTTCCCTTTAACCTCTAATTCAGAACTGGAGTTTCCATGGCTTTCATGCAGTCCTGAGAACATTTCCTTACCCCTTCATCCTCTTACAGTTTGTGTAAGAGAATGAGAGAACGGCAGCACATACATGTAATACYTTTCCCTTTTATTTTCCTGAGCATTTCTAGTATGTAAAGATGACACATTGCCACTCCCATCAATCACGGGGTGTCGTTGTTGCGGGTGAGCGCGTACACAGCTGCTCTTCAAAGCARTGGTTTGTGTGCTTCCTTTATAAACCACCCTCGGCGCTCCGAGGCAGAAAGCTTTCTGTACCTCCTCCGTGCAGTATAATCAGACTTTGGGGTACTGTATTGTAATTATTAATTTGTTTAGGATTTTTTTTGTTCATTTCCCTAACATTTATTTTATATGGAGTAAGAAAAAAAGAATAGTGAATGGTGCAGTGGCAAGATGTGTGTTACCGGTGCCATTCCTGAAAAGCACAGCAAAGCACTTACTACAGGTACTCGTTATACTCGTCCCTGCTTTCCTGTCACAGAGACCAAACCAGCAAGCAAGCTCTGATCTTTGGGCTTTTATTCTGAATTTCCAGAGCCATCCTGTCTTTCCCTTTGCTTCTTATGTGGCATCCACGTTCCAGCAGGTGAATTGATCAGCCTTGTCCCGTATGGTCTGTTTTCAGTGTTTAGTTAGTCAGTTGAGCAGCAGAAGGCTGCATTCTGCCCATGGCTGCTCTGCAGAAGASATTACTGAGGTCCTGGATAACCACGGGCACGGGAGATGTCTCTTCCCCCAGGATCCCTAACCTGGGCAGYGAATATACAGTCTGCTACCACACTGCTTCATGCCAACTTCCAGGTGTCCTGTCCCCAGAAAGAATAAAGGAACCCCTTCTCTCAGCAGCTGTTAATTTGGGGTGATGGAGAAGTTCATTTTTGGATTGTGCTGGAAATGTTACACTAACGGGGATTGTTTGCGCCTGACATTATTAAGTAAATTGAGATTCATTTATTAATTCAGGAAAGTATCTGCTGCTAATAGTAACTCGTGAAAAAAAAAAAAAGTCTTCTTCATTGTAGTTCTTTGCAGCTTTACCAGCACATAAAAGCAGTGATAAAAATTATTCAAATGCTGRAAGTATGAAAATCAAAAGAAACACATTATCATTGGAAAAATAAGGACTACAGGAGCGATGAGACCTCAGAAGAAATGAACCAAATAAATCTGGAGGAAATTGAATGTAGGAGGCAAACTAAGCAAATATATAAAGCAAATATAGAAGCAGCATCATTTCCTCTCACCAGCTTTGTTCCCACCAGCCATCATCATTGAGCCTTGACATTCAATCATGTTGTCAAGATTTAAGACCTCAACAGTGGACACTTTGATCCCAGCTTTTCCACATTCTAAGGCTCACTTGAATAAGCTCCACTTGATTAAAAGCTTCCCTTGCTTCTTGCTCTTCCTTGCACTGCTCCTGTATCTTTGCTCATGCACCTCCCCACAATTATYGCCTGTGCCCTTCCAGCCTCCCCARCCCCTCACCTGTTTCCTCAAAGTAAGTGCATACAGGAGCAGACCTCTATCTCTCTGTCTGAATTTGCTTTAGAAGCAAAACCTAACAAGTGTTTGGCTTCTAGGTTATAAGAAGATTATGAAAAAAAAAAAAAAAMCTCGACTCTTTGCTAAGCTTCTTGCAAATAACATATTATTAAAGTCCAATCATGAAAACAGTAACTGTTTGATCAGCAAACAGGTTCCTAATTCCCCCTGAGGCAGCACAGCCTCCAAAAGAAGGATATTTTTCTGTGTAGCTTTGGTCACTTCCTTATTCTTAAGCATAAATTTTAATTAAATGTTCTTGATTTTTTTTTTGAAGGTGTTAAGCGGACACTGCTGTTTTTAGAAGCTTTCTTTTCATGTGGATTTTTTTTCCATCATTGTTTTGGCCTTTAGAAAAATCTAATGATCTTTGCTTTCCCTTAATTTAGCTGTATTTATGAATGTAGAGTAGGCTCAAGATGTATGCCATGGTTATGACATAAATATCACAAAAATGCATCAGATAAATGAACAGGCATTTGCATTTCATTTTCTGCATGGACAAACAGAAGATCTTCAAGTTGGGAAAATAAGCAGACTCTTTCCAATAACTGTCTGCTGTCTGATCCATCATATTCGCTGCAGAGGATGTGTGAGGTCTGTGTCCTTGATCTGGAGTTCCTAGATGACTCGTATTTCCTTGTACTGCCCTGGAGAGTGATGTTGCATTCTCATCAGTGGCACAGGCATCCRAAAGGCGGGTGGCAGGCTGCCTCGCCCCGGCAGGTCCGAACCACACGCTGCAGGTACTGAAGGACAGAACCAGTCGGTCGCCTCCCGGTTGGCGTTACCCTGTTCAGGAGCCCTGTTCCGATTTTCTGCATTTACCAAATCTGAGCACGTTTTGTACCTATGCTCTGAAGCTTCAGCACTGCTACATGCCATGTTCCCKGCTTGTGTTTCATCTGTGTGATCTAAAATCGCTCTTAAAGAACCAAGTTCAGGCAACGCTTAAAGGCTCTGTCTCTGTAAATTTTTCTAACAGCTTCATGTCATGTGCTAGTTAAGTGGGAATACTCTTGCCCACTTAAAGAGGACCCCAGATGTGAGCTGTGCAAGTGGGTCATCCTTCTACATGCTGAAAATAACAGGTTGTCATTTTTATGAATGCTATGCTTTGCAGTCTCGTGGCAATTAGCAATRTTTGAATGCTAAGGCACAGATAAGTGATGACAAATCTCTTTTGTCAAATGATGTAATTCACTTTTATCCCTTTCCTTGATCTTAGTGGTGGTAAAAGGTATAAGACTGACAGCTTCTAGATACTGTAATAATCTATTTGTCAGTAAAGATGGGAGAACTAGGGCAGTAACAGAGCAGATTTTCTTTCAGTGTCCTGCGATCTCCCCACAAGGACCCTCTTTGGATTTAGGACACGAGTACTYTTGATACAAGTCAATGATGTCCCTTTTTCTGCTCCTCCTCTCTTGCTGTGAGGGTGTGAGACAGCTTGTTGTCCAAGATTGAGTTAATGAACATCCCTCCATCAGAGATAAGCTACACTCACCATTCATAGACTAATGAGTAAAGGACAGTGTCAATAATTAGGGCTTTTTAGGGATTTATTATTAGCTTTCTGTGCTTTTTTTGAGGTCTTCTTCCTTTTATATGTAATTGAAGTTTATTGCCATAATAAGGCAGAACAAGATTAAGCTTGATATTCCTATGAATTCTATGAATGTCCCCAGATATCTTCAAACAGTGAAAAAATATTTGAAATTTACACAATGAAGAGCTTTTTGCTGACATAATTGTCTATTATGATATTTTATACTCGCAGCTAGAAATTCATACGTATGCTGCAAATCTAGCTGAAAGCAGAAGACTGTCTCTGTTAATATAGGCTGTGCTGGCAGTGGTTCTTAGAAGTTTAATTTTCTTGACTGAGATGAGTAAGTTATACACAATGGAGATTTGCATTTAACTGTTGCTGCAAAGACATTTTTTTTGCGTTACTTGACTATTTTTGCACATGGTCCGTATCTGTCTTATGKTTTTTTTTTCAGTAGACCTCAGTGGCAAGGTATGTGAAAGGGGTCCCTTAGTGACATGGTGATGTCAAGGTCTCGAGCATATAGGAGTAAAGCACTCCTGAGACATGCTGTAATACGCAGCTTGGACTGCATCATATATTTAGATCAGGGGAAGCCTTTCATTCTGCAGGAGTTGATTAAATCTGCCTGAATGATAGGAGAGCTTATTTTGGAACATCTCGGAAAGACGTTAGCAAGGAAATAGCAGTCCAGAAATGACACCGGGCCACAGAAGCACCACAGTAYCTTAGGCCAGTGTTTTGACTATCAAGACTGCAGTAGCCTTAACAAGGAATAGGACTGGAAGGCTTTTACCTTCTTATTACATTTCCAAGAATAAAACCAAAACAAAACTGTATTTGAATTTGTAAATGCCATGGAACCCCTTTATATGAAGCTTTAATATCATTCACAGTGACAGGGAGTGTGAGTCTGAAATTGATTCAATATGTTGCGGTGTTCAGATTTCAATACAGTTATGGGTTTCATCCACTGATCTTTAAAGCGTATTGTGAAATTCCTATTTGCTTCTAGTGGGGAAGAATCAGGTCTTTGTAAGGATGTTTGGCAGTCGTGCTTTTGCTGATATAACCTGCACATCCTGTGTTGTGCCGTTTGAATTGTCTTTAGAGACTTTCAGGTAGGTGTTGAACCTACCCACTTTGAAARTCACTACATTGGTGAATACGTTGCTCACAAAGCAGAACTTATTTCAGAATTTTGTTATTAAGAAAGGCATGTCTGGCAGGTACCTTTCTTTATATTTTTTTTTTTTTCTCCACGATTGCATTATCTGTTTTCTAGTTTGTTTCTGAAGCAGAATCTTCACACTGGCAACATCTTTAGAACCTTTAGATGGACTTACTAAAACTTTGATTTCATTCTACTGTCATCTGCTGATGTTAAAGCATAGCCAAAAATACAATTTTACAGTGTTCCACCGTGATTTTGAGTTTTTTATTGCAAATCCTTCCCTCTGCCATCACTTTGAAACTTAGTATTTCTTTCCTTGTTAAATGAAATTGTATTTGACTACATCCATTTTAATATTTTGGTTCCCCCTGTTCCTAATGCCGTCTTAGATTGTTTTATTCTGCCTGCAATGCAAAATACAATCCACAGAAATACAATATAGCATGTCTGGTTGCAGTATTAATTGTATTTATGATTGTGTGAGTACATATTTCAGTCTTTTTATGACCTTTTATCTTGGAGCATTTAAAGAAGCTACTTATATTTGAATAACTGTAATGCTAACAAAATTAATATGGAGAAGTAAAAGCCTTTTTCCAGTATATAAAACTGACTTTGAAATTATAACAGATGTTCCAAATGACACACTATAATGGTATTTGTTTAATACCTCTTAGTAGAATAAAGAAGCCCACAGATTAACCAAACCGTTCTTGTGCGTGGAGCTGAAAGTTGAGAAAATAATTGCACTTCCAAATACCAAGTGAATAGTCACCAAAGTTACCCTATTGAAAAAAAAAAATGCAAAGAATAAAGACTAAACCGAGTGCTGTTCTACTCCAAGCACTAGCTAGTGAATCAGGTAGGATGGGACCATTTGAGCAACGTAGATTTCCTCGACTGTTCTGCAGAGAGCAAGTTAAGATGTGTGAGTTGTCCTTGCATGTGCGCTCACCAGTTGCTGCCATCACTAGACAGTCCCATGTGGACATCCAGCATGGTCCTTAGGTCTAGGTGAATACAACAGTTGAGCTAACACTGAGAGGGGAAAGGCCAGAGTGGAGAGATGACGTTACAGGGGCTGGATTCTGACCATGGTTAAGGGGAGGAAAGAAAGAACAAGCTAGAGAAAGTGGTGTATTACTGCATGCCGTACGGGCAGCACAGCTTACACCATGTACTGCTCTGTTTGTCTTGGCAGATCTGTGTGCGCGGATCTGGCTGTGGGCGTCATTCTGCCAAGTATGGTCAGTGTTCAACTTACACCCATGTTTAGGTCTCTAGTTATGCGTGTGTCTACCATGTGCCTCTCTCTGCCAGTCCAGAAAACGGGGGCTTCTTGGCCGTTTTATTATAAGATAAAGTCAATAATGTGAGCAGTATGACCACATATTTAATGGTTAGCTGAAGCTGCAAGAGCCAATATATTTAGCTATTGTGCCTGTGAGCCAAAAAAAAAACATAGTGCCTAATAAAGAAGCTTTTAGGGATGGCTGCTGTCACAAAATTAGATCAGAAAAAAAATTATATACCGTTTCTACTCGTATGGATTACAGCATTTTATTGGTACAGGTTGCAACGTTTCATGGCATGCAGTGCAGAATGCATTTCGTGGTGATGCTGAATGCATTTCATGACCTGTTTTTGGCAGCTTCTGGGACATCCTTTCCATAGCCGAATTTGTGTGCTGTCCTTTCCTCTTCACTTAGAACCAAGGCACACACCACAAAACATTGAAGTCCCATCTCATACATTTAAAACCATTTATGTCCAGTTGTGTTCCCTTGTCCTTGATGACGCAAAAGTCAAATGGATGTGTTCAAGCAATACTAGGAACTTCCATATATTTAGACTTGTTACATTTTATCACAGTCTACATCTATGACAGATGTTAAATGCTTTTCTGTGTATGGATATAATCAATTATTTGTTCTACGGAAGAGTTAGAGAAATAATCACATTTCCATATCCTATCTCTGAGTTCTGGATTTTACATTTAGATCTCTAAAGTGTGTCAATGATGAATAAAGTCAATAACASAAAGAAATTTCCCCGTGACTATGCATCTGAGGAGGCTTCTAGCATATGTTAGTTACAGCAGCTGTCTAACGTGGAATATTTTGTCCTCAYGAAAAGCAGCCAAAGGAAACCCAGCCTGTTTTGAATGTCTGTACAGTGAATGCAGTGGCTTTATTCCTCCCTGCTCTTTGGAGGAGAGCCCTGTTCATGATTCAGTTAYGCACTGAGATGCTGGAGCAGCAGCAATGTCTCTCCGTGTTGTTTTGGGRTTCGAGTGTGGTCCTTCATGAGAAGCCCCTCAGATGCATAGGGCCTTCCAGCCTTCTGGGGCTAGACGTGCTGCGCTCAGTCCAGAACCAACTGTTGAAGCATCCTGTTGAGTGTATATTCTCTTCCTCCTGGCATTGTTTCTCCCATTGTGTGTTACACTGTATGTTACCTTCACTGTTTTCTCTTCTCCTGGTTATGCCTTTGCTTTGTTCCACAGTCCAATAAAATCCTTACAAAGTTTCCACACTGTTTCATACCTTTATTCCCCTTTGTATGTAAAATATTTTAATGATCCCTCTTCCTCTCTACCCTGCCACCCTTACAGTTTTTATTTGCCTGTCTACTTTGTAGGCAGACTTTCCATAACATCATTTCTATTCCAGACTGTTTTCTTCTTTTAGTCAAGCAGTTTTTTGTTCTTCTCTGTAGAATTACACTTTATGACTACCAGGCCATGTGTAGAACAAACAAAGAGAGTAGCGACAGTGCCCATAGCTTACTGGACGTAAGTATAGCTCATTTTCTGAGCACCTTTCCATGCAATCATCAAAGAAAATTGTTGCAAATACATCACGGCCATTGTAAGCCCATAATTTTAATTTGGAATGCTTACAGCTCTCGGGTTTATCATAGTGCATAAGAGGAATGCTTTATTATAAACAAATGCAAAATGTTAAGCGTTTACAAGTTCAAGCCCTTATAGAGCCATTTTTAATACTGGACCACCATTTCAGAGGCAGTGTCAGATAGTCTATTGTCCCATACAAAATGCTCGTATTTGGGAGGCTGGAACCAAATTTACATTTTCTCTATGTAAACATATACATACATTGTAATATGCAATTCAAATTGAAAACTGAGGATTTTGTTGTATGAAAGGATTAGTTCATTTACAGAGCAAACACAAACCACTATTTTTAATACATTTTCCCAAGCATTTAAAGAAAATATCTTTTAAAGTAGAATTTCTATGATGATTTAGTCCCTTGTCTTCTAATTAGCTCTGAATACAAACCCTGTCCCTCTGCAAGGCCTGGGGTCCTCCAAGCAGGGAGCCTGGCCAGGGTAGCACTCACTTGTTGCCAGATCATGTATTAAAGTAATAAGTTTATAACTTTGAGTYGTTAACTCAAAGGGCATTTTGTATTCACTTATATATCTTAGAGATTACTACTTCGAGATTGACTTATAAAGTGTTAGATAAACTATTGTTCTTACATATTAAAAAGAAACTGTTTAACAAATATATGAATATTTTAGTGTAAAATAATCATAGGTAAAGGCAGCACAAAAAATAACAGCACTACTAGGCTAGAAAAGATATGTAGCATTTTGTATTTTTAAGTGTGCAAGGCTCCAGCTAGAGAAACTTTGTTAGGCAAATTGTTAAATAAATGGCARCTGCCAAATATCTATAAATATGTAGCTTGTATAGTCTCTGCTTAGGTACAGAGTGTCTGTGGCTTGTTTAATAATGATTTGCATTTTGGGATGCTTTCATTTACATSATCCCATGTGTTTTTGAAACAGCTGCGAATAAGGCTTATGCTGCATGTATCTATCTGTTATCTGTTGGGGCCTGAACCTGAGGAAAAAGCCTGTCAGAACCCTGAGTGCCAGGCTGTGCAATGGGTCTTTAAGTGAAAGATTGCTTTGAATTGCATCTGCATGGAACAATTGAAAATATATTAARATTATTAGCATCAGCCGTCCACTGCAAGGCTTGGGGCTTCGGCTTGGTTTGCACAAGCAGGCAGCACGCAGAGCTCAAGTCCGTCTCTCCTATAAGCAGGCTTCTATCCAGGARACTTTCACAATTTCAGTTTTTGCCTATGCTCTGTTCACTGGGAAAAAACTATGGAGCAGTTGCAGGGTGCCCTGAGACGTGATGAACGTGTCCTTTAGTTGCATTTTTGGGCATAGACAAACTTTCCTTTTAAATCTTAAGTGAGTTTTTGTCAGGTTCACTGTGAAAGTTAGGGAGAGCTTTAATTTACTCTTTTCCATTCACTTCTACTACTTCAGCATTTCCACTAAAGTTTCAAGACAAACTCTTTTTCTCAGTTGGTGTCCTATAATATTGAAATCTTTTGTTTCAGTTACATTGGAAGGGTTTCTTTCATTTTGCTCTAGCTCTCATATTAAAAGTGTTTGTTATAAAATGTAGTATATTTCACATTAAATATATTATTTTACGGTATCATTTGCTATTAGCAAAGCAAAAGTGAGTAGCATCTTCCAAGTAGGTAATTTTGGTTATTTCAGAACAAAATTTTCAGTTACATGTGTAGAAAATTTCAAGTTTTCTGATTTGCAAAGAAAATTTTAAAACCTGTCCCAAAGAGCTTGAACTTTCTTTTTCCTTGTCTTGAGGAAAGACTTATGAACCTTTTCTCTGATGGATATAACAGTGGGGTTGATCTTTTCCTGTAAGAGGCTCCTTAATAGGAGAAGCCCTTGGTCTGCCTCGGGTTTCGCGCCTCGGGCTGGTTGGTGTTTGACGCACCGGAGCCGCTGGGCAATCACCGTGTGCCCCCCGGGGCCCCAAACCCTGGGGCAGTCGCTTGCAAGGGGCCAGTGAGCCCCCTTCTTATGTGATTTTAGTTATCTGAAGGGCTCTGTGAGAGTCCCTGCGACCGCTTACATGTGCTAAAATACTTTGCTGATACGGAATCTAAAAAATAAACCTGCAAGTCTTAGGCAGCCAAAAGGCCATACCACAAGTAAAACAAGTGTGGGTTATTCTCTGCAGATTTATGGAAGCTGACTTTTATGCCCAAGATTCTTTCAAAATTAATATTCCGATTGATATTCTCTTAAAAAAATGAAATATTTAACATGTAGTAGAAATCCTGTCAACATTTTTTTWAAGCGTTTGCTGTATTTGGTATTCTCCAGAAAACCAGAGGGAAGGGAGAAGAATCTTAAAAATTACTTACACCGCGTACAGTGGGCCCATGGCACAGATAACTTCATTTAGGTAGAATAAAACTTCAGAAGCTTTCCCCAGCCTAATTAGATTGAGGTAGTGAATATAGATTTACATTATGGAGAGGCAAGTCTGTAAATTGCAGCCTGAGAAAAGCTCATATTATCTACCAGAACTGTTCCTCCAGCAATAGCCTGGGAAATAGGAACCCCTAGAGGTTAAATATTTAAGAATCATTTGCAAAACTTTCCTTTTCAGAATGATAATCTGTGTAGAGGACCACATGCRAAGGAAATTTCATGACAATGTGTTTTATTAATCAATACAATAATTATGTTTTTTTTTCTTCCTTCAATCTCTAAGAAAAAGCCACTGTTGTTCTCATGTTTTCCATGCTTTTGAATACCCATAGCATTGTCTTTACGTGGAGATTTTCAGTTAAGGTATCAATACTGCATGTTTTGCCTTTTTAATAAATAAGTTGCTTCTCTTCAGCCTTATAATGCCTTCTTTGCTGCAATAAAATGGATAATGACTGAGCTTGTCTTGTAAGTAAATTTTAAGAACTTAATGAGTATTTGTTCTTTCTCCTACATTGTGTTGTTCTGTTATACTATTTTAAACTTATTAGTATTTTTTTTCCTTTTCAAATTATCACTACTAAAATCTGAAAAAAATTGACTTTGTGAATGCATAGTTGCAACTCTTATTGTGTTATTCATGGTCATCACTTACATCCGTATGTCTTTGCTTAGTAAGTCTAGCAGCTTGCTATATACAAACCAAATTTATTATTGTGGTTGCTGTTAAATTTAACATAAATGTCTGGCTGTTTGTAATGCTGCCTGGGTGGGCTCTTGTCAATATAGCAAACTGTTACAGTGGATCGTTGTGTTGTTTCTGATTTCATAAAGTTCTGTGAGATGGACCCGYCACAGGGTGTGTCAGATAAAGGCACACGCTGTGTATGCTGTGGAACTCTTTAACCCTCTCTAATAGTTTTAATAATTCAAGTTGTTATGCTATAAGTGTTTCCTTTAMGAGTGATTGCCCAAGAAATCACAGAGAAATATCATACAAGAGAAGGAAGCTTTGAAATGTATTTTTGTGTTATTAATCTATGTATTTTATGGTTGCGCTTAACAGACAGTAGAATTGTAGATTTAAGTGAATATTATCTTCAGAAATAGATCTAATCTTTTCCTGTAGCCATTTTGTTTTAATTGCAAATTCTATGCAATTCTATTCTATTTTCTTTCAACAGAAAGTTGAAATAAGATTTAAGGAAAATGAATTGGAGAGMTATCACCAGTGCACAGAACTTTCAAAGTTTGTATAAGGGAAAAAATCCTGTTAAAATAAGACTGTTGCTATCCATAACATTTTCAAAAATATTAAGAAACCTTCTGTATTTTAAAATAGTGTAGCTTTATGTCTGTATTATTAACTGGATATTCAATTCACATTCTTCATACAGTCAGTGCAAACTAATTGACTGATTTGTTTCAAGCCATTCCCTAGAGTGCAGTGCAGTGTGTTTTGCTGGGCACTTGCATTGGCTTCGTATCTTGTTAGAATTGATTAGACACTGGTTAATCAAACCYTTTCTGTTAATGGAAATAAAATACAATTTATTACTTAAGATCCAGAAGTGTTATAAGAATATATTTGTATACTTTTGTATTGTAGCCAGGAAATATTTCATTTTTCAATTATAAAAATATGTAAAATTTATTAATATGATAATATAATAAAACATCAAAAATATTAGAGTCAAAATATATTGCATAAAGGAGAATAGCTAGAAATAATGATAAACAGTAAAAACGCTGCAGGCTGCCATGCACTGAGAATTTTAATGTACTCTTCAAGTAARAGCTGCTGATTAATAATAGGCAAATCTGTGATTTATTGGTAGTGTTATTTTCTGAGTAACTTCTCAATGGTACGGTACAACCCAGTGAAAATATGACCATGGCAAAAGATAATAACCGCAGAGTTATGCCAGCAAGATGAATGTCAATATTGTGTCAGCTTTTATTTAAAATAAGCGTAATGGTACTGGAGTACTGACAGTGCAGTGTTTTGAAACTGCTGCGGGATAATATGGAAAATCATTTGTTTAGGTTCCTTGTGGAATTTAATCTATGCAGTTGGTGGCATTCTGATCTCACAGCCAAAGGTAAGTGTAAAATTTATTCCTGTCTGTTATGGCAGAAATGGTTACGATTATAGTGGATTTTTAAAATTGTAAAATGTGGGTTAAATCTTTCTGATGTTAATTAATTATCTTGTGGAAAAAAGAGTTTATCTCCTGTATCATCATCCTCTGCTTTCTTCAGTTTTTCTCGAAACAGGAGAGAATTAAGATTTTCTATGAATAATCAAAAAATGCTTGTGTGTGCTTTGGAGAGCACGCTGCACTTGTATAAAGGGAAAATTAAATAGCAGATTTTTTTTTTAAAGCGCTGCTGTAGTGCTTAGGGTATAATCGTGATACAAAATGCTGTTTTCTGAGCATGAACGTCTCTGTATAAGTTCTGTTTAAGGCTTCATATGGTGATAGATTTCCTAGTTTAATTTTTAAACAGTTTTGGGATATATTTTGCTTTATCTTACAGTTTAAAATAAACATTTAAAAATGTTTCGCTTAGCTTAATTAAAACTTGGTTGAATTAAAAATGAACTTATTGGAAATAAATTTTGAAATGTGGAGGATTTATTAGAAATAATATTGAAAGCAAACTCCAATAGTTCCCGTAAGAAGTTCTGAATTTCCTCTCTCGTATTTTATCAGACTTTTATGACATTTCAGAAGCATTGCTCTAAAGTAAAAGTATAATTTTCAGGAAGCTTGTTCTCCAGTTGGTTATTTCACAGGCAAATTATTGAGCATATCATTACTGATATAGCAATTTAAATTGAATTCTTCAACCTGTGTTTCTGATTCCACCGTAAAGCACCGGGCCTGAGAGAACTGCTTTAGACTTTAATTTGACTTCTAATTGCTTGGCCGGCTGATGACTGCCTTTGTGCCAGAATATGATCCTGGTAAAAGTTAAAGTTTGGGGCAAATGGAACATACTGATGTCCTGGAGTATTCCAGTGTCCCCTGTAGCAAGACGACTGATGAGCTCTCCTAGCACACGTAGCCCACGTCCTGGACCTGCGTGCTGTGCRGGCAAAGGGAAGGCCAAGGGGGATGTCTTCAGGATGTGAGCACTTCCATAAGTGTCTTCTGCAAACTTAGGTTCATGAACAAGTTAGAACCTTTCCTGTTCTGTGGTAAATCTCATTTAGTTGCTGTGAACTACAGAAAATAGCCATTATTAACTTACAACCTGCTCTTTGGCTAACGACAAGACATTATCATTGCATCACTTTGATAGAGACAGTGTGACTGAGGGGTTTCCATTCATGTTTGAGTTCAAAGAGCTGTTGCTAATCATCAGGTGTAAGCAAGGCAAAAGCAAGAGCTAATTCACACAGATTCCAGCCAAAGAGAGAAGCATGTGCTTATGCTTAGGTATGTTCTTACTGCTCTTATGTCAGTGCTACATTGCCACTAAAATTTGTACCTCATGAAATTAAAATGAATGAACTCACTTTTTTTTTCTCTCTCTTTATGTCTATTGAAGCTACTGACTTATTTGCTTATTTTAAAGTTTTTGTAATGGGGAAACTTTGTTCTCCTCCAGTTGTGACAGTAATAGTGCAGCGTGCATTGCTGAAGGTACTAGAACTTCCCTGCACGCTTGCCAATTACAAACCCTGGTTGGAAAAATACTCCTACACAAGCATTCGTGATCTCAGTCACATTTGTAAATGAGAGAGAAGGAACTGGCTTCCTAAGCCTTGGGCTACCCAGTAATCTTCTAGGAGGTGCTGGAAATCTGAGACCCTTGAATCTCTGTCAGCCTCTTTGTTACATGGAGCATATGTTGATACAAGCGAGGGTAGACCCAAAATTGCAGATGAAATAAATTTCAGTCATTAGAGCTCGCCAGACGGTTTTTAAGAAAATGCCGAATTGTCAAATAGCTCGTGACCATAGTGGAAACATGTCAGACAACAAAACTTTTCTGACCAACTTTAGTACCTTCCTTGAGTTCAGTGCGTCCAGGGGAATATTTATCTTTGAATTATATACATATATAAAAGACAATTCAGGAATGTGTATCCTGCGGTCTGAATGCAGATGCCAGTTTTGGTCATTCCCCTGGCTCTGTGCAGTAGATGCAGCCCTGTTGCTAAAACAGAGTGGCCTCAGTGGAAGATCTGTGGCATCCAAGAGCCTGTTTAGTGTAATCTATTTCAGTCATACTCATTCGTGTTTTCTCACCTAGCAATTAGTTTAAGATAGGCTTAACATTTCTGCTAATGTGCAAGAGGACATTAGTGCTGGGAGTGGGGAGGAAAAGGAATGGGAGTGAGGGAGATGCTGCCCAATCCATATGGCAGCGTGAGAGCTGTTTCCCAGCCCTGGCGCTGCCCCGTAGTTTCGCCTTGGAGCAGGCACATTGCTTCCCTGTGCCTCGATTTCCCTGGGTATTGGCACGTAGCACCCCCCCCCGCCGTGTGCTGCTACAGTGCCAGGGGTTCAGAGGGAGAGCACTATAAAGTCCTCATTACTACTGTGCAGGGAAGCAGATGACAAGTATTATTTATGGGCAAGGTAACACTTCTGCCCCCTACCCACAGAGTTTATTTTAAGTGCTGAAACACTGTGAAGATGCCAAGTCATAATCCAAAAAAGCACTCTGGCTCAGCAAAACATACCACAATTTAGTTAGCATATAGATGTAAACACCCGTACTTAATGAGTTAGTGATGCACAGCCGCACTGGAGTAAGTCCTCGAATCTAGGGAGAAAGAATAAATCTTGTGCATAAGTGTAGACTAGATTGGCAAAGGCTAAAACACAAATAACTGCTTTAATGGTTATGTCTTACAAAAGTTCATTCCATGGATAAACTTTTTTTTTTTTTAATTGAAATATATAAAGTGTTTTGCACTGCCTAGGAAATCTCACAGGGTGGCAGAAGCTGAGTAACTTTTCTTTTCTCCGTGAGCTCTGTCGTACAGCATCTTGTGTTGGTCAGAATTGTGCATGCTGTTCTTCCCATGTTAACATCAAGATATTTTTTCCTGTGCCTATAGCGCAGAGGTTGAAACAAACCCTAGAGCCCTGTGATACCGAATATCCAGCTTTTGTTTCCGAACGCACTATAAAGGAGACCACGGGGAATATTGCTTGCGATGACTGTTTCAAGTAAGCCCTTTCAATTTCTTATACAACCGTTTGTGACAAAGCAGTAAAACTGAATTATTCAAGTTTATGCTGAAGAATGTACAAGTCTCTAATGCTCTGTCTTATACAATTACCTCTGTCAGGGTGTCATTTCTGTTATTACAGGGGTCATCTGAAGCTTGATATTCTTAAATTAAAGCAGTGCATATTATTTTCTTTAAACAAAATCCGGTAGAAGGCTTCTGCTARTTACAAAGAATAGTGCATGTTTTTAGTCTTTTTCTTCATGGAGGCAGCGTTCAGAGGGGGAATTCTGCAGAGATTTAGATACAAAAAGTGTAGTCTGTACCCCGGGGAAATGCCRCTGGGTAGGTTTGAAGTCCCCCGCGGGACGGTGAGCTCTGCTGCTTGACTTGCATGCCAAGCAGTCCTTCCTGCTCTGAACGGGCAGGCTGAAGGAGGGGGAGAGAATGAAGTCTGTCCAGCAAACCTGCAGTGCTGGGAAACTGCGTTAATAACAACAAATTACCATGTCCGTGGAGCCACTGGAAAGTTATCCTGATAGGGTTAAAATAAGGGAGTGCATTCAGCCTAGTTTTCTTGCTTCAAAATGAAAATGTCCTCTCTGCTTTTAGTGTCTATGTGCTGTGATGTTTTTACTATTGGTATGGTATATTGCAAGTGAAGAATTGCATAGGTTTTRAACAGGAATATAGTTGATGCAAAATTCTGTGCTTGCAATTGGGTTTTCTTTGTGCTGAGAGCTCATCATCACAGAGGTTATTATTTACAGTGGGGGTTTCTCTAGCATATAAATGTCAAGAAGAGTTACTTAAAAGTTGTGACAACTCTCTCCTTCCAGTGGAAATCAATGTGCAAAATTAGCAAATCAAGGTGATAACGGCCTCCCTTTGGAGTCAGTAGGCGTTCCTCTGAACTTGCTGCTAACCTTTTTTTTCAACATCTTCATTGTTTTTAATGGGAAATATGAGTAAGTTCATTATAGATGCGTTTTATGGTTAATGTTCACTTTCAGCTTACTTCTGACCAACTTTTAATTAAAAGGAAATAGTTTTCTAGCACAAAGTATTGTTTTTTATATGGCTTTGTGAACTGGGGGTAACCAAGTACCTTGCAAACCAGTCCTAGGGAAGTCTTTGAGAGTGTAACATTAAGTCCTACTGACTGAAAGGCAGAGGCTCAGCAAACTCAAGCCATGACTTTTCCACTTGATATATCAAATACAATGTATGTTACACTGCTAGGGATGCTTGATGCCAACTTTGTAAAATTCAAACAGCCTTATTTTATGATTGTTTAGCAGAGGATTACTGAGAAGTTGTGTAACAAATTATCATAAATCTCTTATGTTTAAGTATTCCAAGCAGACGTGATTCCATGAGGAGGAGATTAATTTAACAGGACCATTTTTTTCTCAAAGGAATGCAGATTTCAGCCTGTCTTCTTAGGTAACTTCAGGTCAAAGGAAATAACTTTCAAAAATAACACAATTCTGCAATGCTTGGACAGCAGTAAGTTGGAAACTGAATTTAGTGAAAATTATAGTATTTCAAAAATAATGCGCTAAGATCTTTTTCATAGAAAAACATTTTGCGTTCCGCAGCGGAAAGAAAAAAAAAATACAAAAAGTCCTGTAAGTTACAAACTGATCTCAAGGCACCCATTATTTTTCTCCACAAGCAATGGCAAAACCTAAAGAAATAATCCAGAAGAACTTTGAGATTCTCATGGGAAAGTTCTTCATTATAGCATTCGCCCACTGTCATTAACAATCTACAAATTGCATCTAAGATTGCAGACTGCATTGGATTCCAAATATTTTTGTTATAACCCAGGACACTTTCCCGCAGAACAGCTAAGGAATTTGACCCAAAGTCCTTTGTAGACCTACATCTTATGACCCATTTTTTTGTTTCATGGCCTCAGTACCAATAAATATTTTTACAAGCAAGTGTGTTGCTTAATACTTGTAATTTAAGAATGACGATCTCAATCACTCAAAATTAGGGTTCAACCACGTATACAGTGAGAGTCTTTAACTGGTGTTGTTTTCAACGGCTAATGGTTAAACATGGCCTGTTGCGTGCTGTGGGCTCAATTCATTCCTTTTGTGTTAGGAAGATTATTTTTGACACCCTCTGATATTTGTTGGAACATGCTATCAACAAATCTGTGATACGTACATGTAAGTCTGAATTGCAAGTGGAAAAAGGTATTTGTTGGTATATTTAGCTGTATATGCACTCTAATATGTCAAGTTTATCATTTGTTTTCAAGGATACTCTTGAATAGTCACTACACTGTGAATATGTTTGCCAACATAAATGGTAGAATATTGTACCATTGCAAGAAAATATTGTGGTAAAAGTTACTCATTCAAATCACTGTCTGTCTGTCATATATTGTTGGGTACTGTAGAGCTCTTGTCTGAAAAGAAGGATTAAAAAGCAGTCCCACAGTAGAAGTAAAAATAATGGCTGATATTATAAAACATAAAATATTAGATAAGACATTTTGGTGAAAAACTACACYCAAGTCACAGTCATAATCCACAAGGTCAAAGGCTCAGTCCTGTTCAGGACTGGAGGAGCTGTAATTCATCCTATTCAGCTCTTTTCAGTGCTGAGTTCCAAGGAAACTGTGACTGAAACTGTGAAAACTAAGCCTAATTGGTACAAAGCTTTGCAATTATAAGTTTTGCTAATGGGTGCTTCACAAATTGTTACAAATAAACCACAGTAAGCAGAAAGGACTACATGCTAACTATGTTATAAATAGTTGACTGACTTACCTTATCTGAAAACATATTCGGTTAATGGAAGGGCCRCTATCAAATGAAGTGGACTTTGAGTTAAGCACTCAATGCATACAGACATACAGAATATATTTTGTAGATGTAAACATATCTGTTACTAATGAGAAATAAATACTGCTTTGGGATAACTTGCAATGTTTAAAAATGGTTCTCAAAAGTATAGGTTTTATTAAGAARGCAGGAGCCTAAAAGAAAATAAGAATTAACATAAGAATGTCATTAGGGTCAGGGTTTGGCTATCCCACCTCATAATTTTTTGTCATTCAATATCCCAAGGATTATTAAATTAATCTGTTATTTAAACAGGATTCAAAAACAAGTAAACCCACATTTTCTAAGCACTGTCAACAAGACAGAAAAACTGTTTTTCTAAATATGAAATGCTTTTATATTTTCCAGTAAGCTATCCCTTCTTACAGCAAAGAGCAAAGAAAAAATGCCTTTGAAAACTCAGATGATAGACTGGTAAATATTCCATGGCAGCTTCAGTGTTGGAAATAGTTAATCACTTAAGAGAAGGAGTTTCTTATCAGTGTTGAGTGTCTGTTGGGTCAGAATGACACTAATGCCAAAGGCACTTGGTTATGTGTTTTAAAGGCRGTCTGCTGCTTGGAGATGTGTTTTTGATTAGGCATTAACTTGGAGTCTTTGGATAAATAAGCATCTCATTGCTGTTTGCAGGTTTTATGAGGTATGTCACCAGTGTGTTAGCCAAATTTTAATGGAAGTGAGTGTGTCAACCAAAATCCTTCATCAGTTCTCGCTAGTTACATTACCAGTTTTTAACTTCTGCTACTCTTTTCATTGCAAAATTTAATTATTGATGCTTGAAAATCCAAGAGAGCATCTATAGAAACACGAAGTTGTTACAGGAAGAATGATGTTTTTTGTGACATTAGGTCAGAGAAAGTTGCCTGCCATTTCCTAGTACCTTGCCAGTTCCTTATTTAGGAAATTGCATTTAGATATGCAATAATTAATCCTATAAAGGTGAATATTTACCCTTTTTTTTTTGTAGGAACTGAAACTTATTATTACTCATTATTATTATTTGGTTATTGTTGAAATATTAATTATATACTTCATATTTTCAAAGTTGTAAGCAACTATTAGAATGCATCCTTGCTAGTATGTAGAACTGCAGAAACTATGGGTTTACAAATAGGGCAGCAACTGCATAGTCAAATACTTTAAAAGCTGCCCTTTTAACCTCTCCTGTTCGTGTATGATGACATACTGGATTTGAATTCAGATCAAAAGTCTGGGTTTACTTCCAGTGACCCGAAAGGCAAAAATCTGCTTTCTGTTTTAATTGCTGCACTCATGGGTCTGTAAGGTCAATGGCAAAAATCCGAAGAAAAGGTTTTGTTCTCAATTGATTCTTTGTGCCCAGTCTTAAGACATAAAATAAAGAGAAATGCAAATATCAGAAAGCTATAGGAAGTAAAAGCATGAATGCAACTACAGCCATTCTAAATCAGGAAAGAAACTTATGCATGTATTTTAATTGCACAAGATGAAATGTAAGTCTTCCCTTTGTTGTAGATCCCATGTACAATTGCCTGTTGCATTCATTAGAATTGTTATGTTGATTGAACACTGTCCGAAGTATTATCTGTGTGGCCTATTGCAGTGTTAGAAAGTACTGCTATTTTCCAGCCATGAGAGAAGTGGACGGTTATCTAGCTGGGTAGATCATCTCTAAACCAGATGTCTTCTCTTCCTTTCTTATGGGCTGGATGTTATGTGCTGTTCTTTATCAATAAAAAGAGGTAAATGTCAGTGGRATTATAGTCAGGGATGACACTGAACCCTTCATGTGGATTTATAATGGCAAATTTAAGGCTTGTCCRCAGTGTGTGCTTATTTGGCATTAACAGATAAATAATGATGCAAATTAGATTCAGGCTGTTCTAAGTGTCAGGAATAATGCAATCTGTGTAGACATTAAAATGGTGATGATTTTAAAAAACACTCCATCTCAAGACGTACCATCATTTGTTAAAATGTTTCTGAATTTGCTGCTCGGTAGAAGCTTGCCAAACTGCCGTGCTTGATCGTGTTTAAAAWGTGTAAATAAATATGCAGTTCAATTTCCCATGAAATAAATAATCATTTGCCTTTTCAGATGTAGTTAGTTTACTTCTACACAAATCAGATTGCCACATTAAAACAAGCAAAGCATCAAGGGCAATTTCTTCYCGTTTGGAGCTCTATGTACTTAGAATATCCCAGGAGATTTCCTGGAGTGGTTTGAGCAGTAAATTATAGTCAGTCTTCTAGGAGACATTTTGGGTTATATTCATTTTACTGTATCCATCTTATAGGGCCCTGAGGAAAAGCAAATGTTGTCTCTATTTTACCGTGCTTCATGTTTAGACTGTGTATTTTTACATGGTTTCTTTTTAAGCACCACGCCAAGTACCTGTGTGATACCTGTGCATAGGKGGTTTCGACCTGTGCCCACGTTGAGCCACACGTGTGTAGTCACTCAGCTCCCTGCTGAGYGTGGCAGGTTGAGCAGATCGTGATCTCCATGAGCTTCACTTAGATGTGCCCTGGAGTGAAACAGCATCTGCTAGGTAGGTTTTTTGCTTTCCTCAGTAGTTGTTGAGGTCTTAAGGAATCAGTCACCATTGCCATYAGAGTCCATATATTCTTCTGGCACTTCTTGTTTTGTAAATCARATATTCTGGACTTGCAGAATACTTACAAGCATTTGTGAGTGCATATGTAAGTAGCAGCAGCAAAATTGGTAGAAACATATTGTAGCCAAAATGAAAAACTCTATAAAATCTCCAAATTATTCTCCTCTTATACTTTCCACTTAAGAAGTATCAAAGTGCACAATCGAATTGCTAGAACCATTAGTTAAAGGTCCTTATGCTACTGTAAATTCCTATACCGTGTGCATGTTCTCCAATTGTGTACTCCAGTAACTGGCTCTGTATGCCACAGGAAGCAGTGATTATAGAGCTTTTATGCAGCTGCAGTGTAAAGTCACTGTATGCATAATTTTATCTCTACCCTAAGATACAGTTATACTTTGAACGAAACATGGTAGTTTGCTATTTTTGTTTAAGAACACAGATGTATGAAATAATAGGGCAGCACATGCATAGGTTAGCAGACAGGTCTCCCAACAGTCCCACCAATTTAACAATCCTTTGGACACTTTGCAAGTCTGTTTTTTGTTTGTTTTATTAGCAAAAGAATTCCATTAAGTTCAGGAGCATTGAAGCTACTTACAAAGAATACCTCCTTCCATTGAAAATAATTTTCCCTTATTATTTTTGGTCTCYAATTATGTCACAACTTGCCAAAAGACTTGTAAACCTTGGCGAGACATCTTCTTATCCTCTATGTGCATCTTTCTCTGAAGTTTGTCTCCCTAGTTGACAAAGCCATGCAAATCTGTATATCCTAATTCGGATTCTCTTCCTCCATTTCCTTGGCCTTGTAAGGGTTGTAAAAAAAATCAAAGAATCACTATAGATCAAAGAATGACAAGTAAATTAAAAGTCAAAAAAAATGCCATAGTAATCTTTTTCAAAAGGCATTTTTAATGGCAGTGAGGATGGTTTTTGCTTAATTGCTTTTCGCAAGCAAGGGAAAGAAGACTCACTGGAATGTGTTTAGTCGCCAGTAATACCCTGAAGGCTGCAAATTACAACATGGAATGAGCCCTATTTCTTATATTATTTACCTAGACATGGGCATGAAAAACATTTAATGAGTTTATTGTGGTGGAAAATAAAATAACATGAAGGAAAAGGTGCTTGGAATCGGTCTACAGCACCCGCAGAGCAGACGTAAATTAGGCTTAGATTTCTGCTGCAACAAAGTCCACATCTACTTTGTCCTAATTAAATCCAAAGAAAATTTTGTGCAGCAGACATTTGTGAGAGTGGGCCTTTTGCTTTTGTATTTTGTATGGCAAATAATAAAAGGGGGGTGCTGTAGAAGGAAGAGAAGGGTGAGGCAGCGTGCAGTGGTCTCTGTTTGCAGATGGGTGCAGCTCTTCCATGAGAAGACCTCACTGCAGTGACCGTGCAGTGCACCTGTGAGTRCTCGAAGGCCAGAAGCCTAGGAAAWGTGTGTGCCTGCCTGCCTGGCAGCCCAGCCTATTAATGTCTTCACAGCCTTCACACCCTTTTTTTCCTGTCAATAGTGTGCAACAGACTGTCTTTTTTTAAATCCCCACTTCCCTCCTCGTGTCTTCCAAATAGCYCAGAGCTGGACTGCTAGAGCAGTGTAAATAGAGAAACTGGGCATGGGAAGATGGTGATTTCCACCCATTTGTTGTGCTCAGTTCAGCTCAGAAATGYTAAAAAATGTACATATATCACTACTTAAAAGTTAACATAATATTGCATTTTAAACAGGCAGCAATAAATATTAAYCAAATGATAGATAGTAGCTGACAAAGTGAAAGGATGCTTTGTAATGACAGCAGATTTAAAATGTTGTACGAATGTCATAATATATTCAGCTTAGTAGTAATATACATATCAAAGATGTCTTGGAATAGGAAAACTTATTAAAATTAGGAAACATGGCAGTGAATTTTTAAAGCCAGGCACACATGTGAAGAATTGTTAATTCAGGGAAATTCATTTCAGTTTATAATATATCCATATTAAAGTATAGCCTGTCTGAAGAAAAACAATGCAGATGGGATTTTAGCATCCACACATTTAGCACTTCTCTTTATAAAGGATTTGAATGTTTGATAGAGGATAGCCTATAACTTGGAAAAATATCCATCTGAAGAAATTTTAGTGACATGCAGATGAAATGTATATGTTACTTAGAATTTTGACTAGCTATGGAGATGGTGACATGCAGCATAATTATTTCAGATGTTGTCTTCTCAAGCATTTTTGAAATTTGTATTTACACAAATAAATTAATAACACCATTACAAAACACACAGTGGRCACATCAAATGAGCATTTTGCTTCTAACATTTATTGTGCTTTTGATGTGAATCTCTTAATCACCTCTGCATTTTATTGTTGTCGTCGTAGCTTTGTTGGCATAGTTGCTGTCTAGTTTAACTACGCTGGCAAATTACTCTCGTGCTATTTTGTCAGGTTATTGTTTATACCTGAGAGATAATCTTCTGTTCAGAGATCTCTGGTTTGTGCCAACTATGCTTCATCTGTCACCTTCTGTTCCAAAGCAGTTTGTAATGTGATCAGACATGCCCTTTGCTTATGGAGGTTTGGTTTGGGGTATGAACCTTGACTGATATTTGAATCTGTGACATTGCTGAGTTTGGTCCATTGTAAAACTTTGTCAGTCCAGTATAATCCTAGCGGTGCAAAACTCCCCATCAGCTTCCGTCCTCGTAAGGGTGGGCAATGAGCCTGCAAATCTTAGGAAGGTAGATTAATTCCTCAGTACATAATGTACTTTTTTCTGCCCTAATTCTGTGTATTCAGAACTTGTAGACATCGTGGAGCATTTCTAGTATTAGTTGGTAAATCCAAGCAATGTTTTTTGAGGGGAAGCCTTCCTTCATAGATAAGGAAAGAGCAAAGGCACTTGTGGGGCTTCACGTGCTAAGCAAAGCAGTGGGCAATGCTGCCACGTCCCTCTCCGCACGCCTGGGAGTGGTGCCGTGGAAGCCACTCAGTTAAATCCTTCCTTCTACCCTCTCCTTGGAGCAGGTCTCTTCTCTGTACAGACTCAGTTTGGTGCCTGGGCTGGTGGGGCTGCACCTGGCAGGGGAGTCCTGCTAGCACCGTGTGGGGCCGGCTGCAGGCCTGGGGCGAGGGCTTATCTGTCCCCTTTGCCAGGGAGCGCCGCCAGCTGCTTTCTTCATGGGCTTCAACTGTTCCAGCTCCCAAAAATGTTGTTGTTGGCATGCGTGCTATTTTTACAGATTGCATTAGAGATATTCCATTCTCTATCCCTGTTTGTTTAAAAAAAAATGGGAAAAAAGTACCCCAGTTTAGGACTGTGATATAAACATCTCATTCATTCATTAAAAAAAAAATGTGATAAGTGAGAGAAATGAGGCTTAGAAATGTAGCCAGCAGCCTGGAAAGCGCATGACAGGGCCTGGGGAAGAGCRCAGCAGATCTCTGCCCTTCTGCTGCATGGGTGAAGTTTGTTCCAWACAATTAGGGTTGAACATTTGCAACCAACCAGCTATGTGAGGAACACTTATTTAAGTGCGCAGGGCACTACATTCTCCATTTATTGGATGCTGGCGCTGGTATGTTGTAGGGGTTTTTTTCTTTAAAAATTAGGAAGGATCAAAACTGAGAGATTTGAAGTGTAATCCCATAGTAATCACTCATCTTAACCCAAAATGTCCAAACTTGTTTAACTCAAGTTTGCACTCAAAAACCACACTGAAGGGTCTGGAAAGAAAATACTAAATTTACACAGATGCTCAGGTGTCAAAGATRACCCTGAGGGTTATCTCTGTTTGGTACCATTTGGTACCATTCAGGGTATTTTTTGAAGTCTTTGGATTTGAAATTATGCTGCCAACTTGGAAGTATTGCCCTTATTTTTTTTTAGCTCCAACAAATCACAATTAAATTCTTTCCTGAATAATGCCATTTCAATGGTAGTGCTGTTGCTTTTACCAGTAGGATTTAGCTGTGTGGGCAGAACAGCCAGTAGCTAACAAGTGACTTTTATTGTCTCCTAAAAGTAATGATTGATACRATTGTATATGTGCTGCAAAGACCTTATGCTAACACCACAATGGGATATTATGCTAATAATTTAAGTCCAAGTCTCACAGCCATAGTTATAGTGTAAGCAATATCATAGTATCAGTGTAAAAGAGTTCCTACAGCCATTACAGAAAAAAGAGGAGGACATGTATTTTTTTTTCCTTAAATGAGGCTGTTAAAGCTTGCAAATGTGAAATTAAATATGAATCTGAACAGTCATTTAGAAGTTTATAGGATTAAAAGCCCATCGAAGCCATGTGTTCGYTGTGACCGCATACCCCACTGCTTAGCATCTGCCATTATTAGCACGGCTATAATGGAAGCATATTTCTGTAAAATTGAAAAAAGTATCGGTTGCTTGTAAAATACTCCATATAGATCAGTAATCCTTGCCCCTGAAAGTGTGTGGTTTAAAACAGCACACAAGAGTGCAGTATTTCTGTCACAAAACAAGAATTGATTTTTAACTAGAAATGCTCAGCAGTGTTTTAAAATGAGCTGAGTTGGTTTTAATGCTGGTGCCAGATTCGAGTCCTCCAAAAATCACACAGAAATATGTGCAGTTCTGCAAGGGGAAGCTGCTGGGTGCCAGCGAGGGGCAGCCTGGTCCCAAGGCAGGGAAAGGAAGGCTCTGTTGTGCAGGTGCCCAAGGAACGATGCCATGTGGGACCCAGTGCTCCCAGCAGTCTGATATGACACGACTCTCCCACTACTGACTGCCCACTCAGTCCCATAAAAATGTGCTGCACTCAGTCGCTTCCCTTCAACCTGAGCAGGGGCATGCCYGTGGCCAGCTAACAGGCTGCTAATGAAGCAGGGAAGCCTTGGCGCTAGGTAAGTCGTTTGCATCCTGTCAAAATTAGTACCAAGWGACAAAGAAATGGATTCTCTCTCGTGCATGGAGGTGCAAAGAGTAAGTTGCTTAACAGTAATATTGATTTTCTTTAGCAAGAGATGTTGTAGTTAAACACTAGAGAGTAAAGAGCTTAAAGGGTAAGACGCATCCCTTGCATGCTCAGAATTGAATTGCCTTGGCTCTATGGACCTGGSTATGGTTGAAGAGAAATCCTGAGGCCAACAGCATTTCAGAGACCTCACACTGACCCAGGCATATCCTCATTGTGCCCTTTGTGACTTGGTTAGCTAGTGAAGCACCAGCCTGCATTAAGCACTGATGAAAGKAAGGGACTTACAGAGTTGTGGGATGTTTAAGTTGTCCAATAAACTTGTCTCATTTCACAGTGGAAAGTTAGTTTTCAATGAATAGTTTACTAAATAATTGCAATTTTGAGGACTTTTTTTTTTATTTTACTATTTTCATATAAAACATGAAGTTGTTTGTATCAAGCATAATTATATAGAGTTCATACACATGTTTTAATGTGGGCTGAAGCTGAAATAGCATAGAAAGAGAAAGGGAAAGGGTGTGCAGTCTGAGAACACTGTTGTCTAATGCTGTGCCTCAAAGCTCAGATTTTCTTACAGATTTCCTCTCTTTTTTTTAACAAAAATATTTGACATGATCAAATTTTTTTCTTCTCTCCCTGCCCTTCAAGTGTTAAAATTCTTTCCTCCTTCATCTGCTCTTTGAAAGTCAAGTGAAGAGGCAGCTTGTGCTCACATCTCTTCTGAGCCTTTGGACCTGCACTTTAAATAAACCAAACCAGTTGAGGAATGGATGAAAGATGGAGCAGAAATTATTAATAAGGTTCTTATTGACTCAATGTGGCTTCAATATAGCAGGAACCACAGCAGTTAATTATGCTTTATATATGGAGAAGTATGCAAGGCGCTCTCTGGGCTATCACCATGAAATGGTGATGATGATAGTGCTGTAAAGGAGAAGG
Organism: Eudromia elegans; assembly: GCA_003342815.1. NCBI lineage: Eukaryota > Metazoa > Chordata > Aves > Tinamiformes > Tinamidae > Eudromia > Eudromia elegans. The sequence continues at coordinate 4,879,421 of PTEX01000011.1, read as the reverse complement.
TTCAAATCAAAAGATTTACAGTGCCTGACCTAAAAAGAGTTTTACCCTTTAAATTTGAAACATTCTTCATAAATATTAAACATACATGATTAAACAGAGGCTTTCTTTTGACTGTTTAACTGGTAAAAGATTTCACTGAAAACCCTTACCCTATCTCTGATGCTCCCTTATTGCCGGGACATAAATGACAGCCGAAGCCATCAGGTAGTTCAGAAATGATTATTTTACTATAAACTTTATTGACTCTCATTGGAACTTGCTTAAAAGACAAGAACATTTTTGTTGCTTTGTGAACAACTTTTCTGTTTCCCACTGCAGCCGTGGAAGCCATTTAGCTGGAGGTTTTTCTGCCTCACAACTTAAGTTTTAGCACATGCAAAGGAGCATTTTGGTTGAATATTTCAGTATTTAAAAGACTGTTTCTGATCGTCTGATTTTTCTGACTGTGTTTGTGCACTTTTGCCTTCCGTGAACATTCAGTAGCTGACACTTGCTGATGATGTTCCCCCAAAAYGATCAGGCAGAAAAACCTTTGCAGTTGATCCAGAGGCTCAAAATACCTCGTGTCTATGAAATGATCTTAAATTAGAGCAGTTGAAGGAAGCATGATTGCCTTGCGCACATTCAGCGATGAGAAAAGAAAACTAAATTGGACATAATTGGAAATATTTTTTCCCACTTTTTTGCTCAACTCTGTCCTCAGTCTTTTGYCCTCACTTGATGATATGTCAGTCCTCAAAAGGTTTTTCTTTTTATGGCCCTTGAAATGACAGTCACATGTCTCATGCCAATTGCCACAAGGTTAGGGACCTCAGAAGCATCTGTAGTTGATAAACTGTATATTATAGATTTATAGAGATTACATATTCACTTTTTGGTAAATTGAACCAAAGTAACTGGTAGATGGCTATAATATAATTGCCTATAATAATATACTGTCTATAATATAATTACAAACGTAGAAAGTTTTTTTGAAATTTCTAACTGATTATATTTCTTCTTGCAGTTCCTTTAGTTCATGATTTCTGTAAATCCAAGAATGTAGAGAATACCCCAAATTATCAGGGCCTAGCAATATTCCTACTGACCTTTGTATGCATCTACTCATCGTCATAGCTCTATAGTAAAAATGTCCTTCTGGGTWAAAGCACTTTCTTCTCTCAGCTGGGAGAAATGATAGCAGAAGTTCCCAAATCTTTTGCTTCCTCCCTTCTTTGGGAAAGCAATGTCCTGCACTGCACAGATTGCCATACTAGAGAAGTGAATTACAAAAGAAAAGGGAATTCCATGGCCCATGGGCCCACTTTTCATGAAAAGTTGCCTTTAATCCTGCTTATCAGGCACATGCTTTCTCACAGGTCTTGATGTTCMCTGGCATGCACAAAAGGAACTAGCGTGAAAGGACTTTGAGTCAGGCAGACTTTAGCCGTAGGAGAGGAGTGCTTACTGCCCACCCCCCAAAAAGGGCATRAATCATTTAGGAACCAGTAATTATGTCAACACTTTTTGTCTTTCAGGGCCTTTTCTGAGCTAGTTTTTAAGATATGATAAAATAAGTTTTAGAATGCATGAAATCAAAGTTGTACCGTTTTCTAAGAATAAAATGAAATAGGTTTTTTCTTTTCTTTATCTTAGATTTTTTGTCATAACTTTTTTTTTGGGGGGTGTGTGTAATATTTCATGCTGTACAATTTTGATGTTATTTTCTGTTAAAGAATTTCCCTCCTTTCCTTTTATTGGCCTCATTTCTCCCGCACACAAATCCACAAAGCCACAGATGCTCCATTACAATGATGTCAGTCTTGCTACATGCTCCAGCTGTTTGTAGGTACTTTTATAAAGTTCAGACTTTTACGTTATGCTGTAAATGTATATTTCATGTATAAACATAAAGCTAACATATTGCAGATCACTCTAAGTGTAATTTTAATGGAGGTTCAGTAAGTTTAAAAAATACTGAAGAGTGTTTAATCTTTCCWTTGGCAACATTTTGCAGTGGGTTTTCCAATTATGTTTTTTTTCATAAGCTGGGTTCAAATATTCCACACCCCCTCCAGTATTTCATCTTCTGTGATTTTTGGAAAAAATGGGGAGTTATTTTAGTAAGACAATATGTATTTTAAATAAAGATGTCTGAGGGAAAATATTTTTCTCTCCACATTTTATTGGTGCTCAAACCCTCACTTAGCAATAATCTGTACACTTCCATGTGCTACAAGGGTAAAAGAACCTCGTTCCTGGAAGTGTCAGATTTCCATGATATTCTCTATTGCAGATATTTTATCGATATGTATAAATTCTGACAAAAAGTCCCAAAAAATCTTCAAGGACTGTGTCTGAGCCATAAAGCCTTTGTGTCTGTATCGTGTCCTGRATTTTGGAGAGAGAGGTGAGCAGGGTCTGCTCTCACTCCACACACTTGCTCTCTCTGGCGCATCCTTAAGAGTCCAGTCCATTGAAATAGTGAGGCTCGCTGGGCTGTGCCTGTGAGTTCTTTCCCTSCTCTTCCTCGGGTGCTGTCCTTCTTGTGAGCAAAGTCTGTCTTTAATCCTCCAACTCCTTCTGAGTTGCCTACTTTGTGTTAATTTAAATGTGGTGCAGAATTATCACCCTATTAGCACCGTATAATCATCGTTATTCTAGAATAAATCTTCTCACTTAGGAGGATTTTGAGGCTTAGTCTCTGCTTTGTTGGCTCAGTGATGTAATGACTCTCAGAGGCCAGATGAAAGCCGAGATGTCTTCCAGGAATTCGTGTTGTTTCATACAGGATCCAGGGTGAATAAATGTGATTTAGAGGCAAAAGTTGGGGACCAAGAGCTAGCAGGATCTGACTGTGAAAGAACTTTCAAATCAGATTTTCTGATTTGAGAAAAGAGATTTTTCTGATTTGAGAAAAGAGATTTTTGAGATCTGTTTCATATTTACTTAAAAGTTCCAGCTCTTAATTACGTGGTTAGGCATTCATTATTGAGCATGATTTCAGTACTGAAATAAAAACATAGTTATATATTCACTTGTGCACCAGTTCCAGGTGGAAAGCTTTAGTGTATCAGCAGTATGCAGCTATCCCTGGGTACTTTTCGGCATCATGTGCCTCTCGACATGGACACCAACATCTTATGAACTGAAAAAGCACTGCCCAAGATCCTCTACTTCTGCTAGTTGTCAACATATAGTATGACGTATAGAGGCAGTGAGGTTTGTGAATATAACACGAATGTTGTTGACATGTTTGAATATTCCCATTAATTGTTCTCTCTCTAATTTTCAGGTCTTTCGTTATCCAGCAAATCCCAAGCAGCAATCTCTTCATGGTGGTAGTAGACAATGAATGCTTCTGTGATTCTGTTCCACCAATTACCATGGCACCTATAGAAATAAGGTATATCCTTTTATAGGCAAAATTGCCTGAATGAGACTTAAGCTGCAGATTTTCTATACATAAAAACTGACCTCAAATGACTCAAGAACTGAAAGAGTCCATCATCAGCTGTTGTTGATGGCTTTGCTATATAAAATTGAGCCATATGAGAAAGCCTTATTGCTTACGTACAAGGAGACCTCACATTTTTAGGTATCTAGGACAGCCAGTACAAATAAAGTGAACACAGTTATAGGCATCTTTAAGTACCATAATGTCACTATGCCTATTTTTAGCTAGTTAAATCTCCCAGTTTTGGCCCTATGCAAATCTGTTCTGAAAATGAATCTCCCAACGTTTGAACTTCCTGCAGTATAAACAGRCTTTTATTCTATGACTGAATTGGAGCTTTGAAAGTGTTTCAGAATCCTGCTTTCCAAAAAGGTAAAAACATAGCGTGTGGCAGAGTACATATTGCAGTTTTAGTTGCAACACTTCTTATTCTGTGCTGTATGGAAGTTCAGGATTTATTTCCTTGCATAAATTAGAATTTATCAAAAGTTGCCTGGAGTGTTTTTGCTGTATACTACTTATTGGAAGGCCAGGTTAGTAGTGTGACTGCAAATGAGATGGTCTAAAGTAATGATCACTGGGACATAAGTACTAGAATTAGCTTCATTTCGGTGTATGGCAACGCACACCACCGTGGTTTTCTTTAAGGGGTGGGAAATGGAAGGTGCTGAAAGGCATTTAAATGTAATGCTTAGGAGATGTCTCCTTAACTACCTTGTACATAATGAATCCCTTAAATGTGAACGCTTAAAATCTCAGAAGATTAGAAGACGCCCAGAATCATGTCATGGATTTCACCCTGAAGTAAGTTTCTATCCATCTTGTTTTTCCTTTTCATTTGGAAACTGGGAGCTGGGTTACTAGAACAAAATTAGGAAAATTATCTTTTAAGGTATACAATCAGGAAATATTTGGTACACTTATATCACAGTAGTAAGGTGAGCAAGTGGCCTTTTAAGTGCTATGGACCCGTTCTAATACTCCTGTAGTCAGTGGTTTATCTTTGCCTTTGCAGGAGGTTCCATGTCATATACAGAGCATAATAGGATGTGAGCACAGACTGGCAGCCAGGAGCATTGGAGAGCTGGCTCTGGCATTGGCCAAAGATTCCTTATTAGAGATCGTCAGGAACTTTGTATCTTAAGACTTTGTTTATTTATTTTTTTTTCTCTGATGGAAAAGATCCATTTGTCAAAACTGAAGTGWCGGAGAGCAGAAAGAGACCCCACAGATGAGGTGTGACTCATAGGATGAGGTCATGTAACATATCAAGGAATTGGGAAAATATTTATTTCCTTGCTGCAGGCTGGAGAGTTGTCTGTAGGGCAACCTATTTGCCAAAGTGGAGAATAAGACCTAAAATATGGGGAAGAGATGACTGTGTAATTGCTCCTTTCACTTTAAATTTGCAATATAAATTTGTTAAATTACGATGTGGATGCGTATTACTTTCTGTCTTTATGGGTTTTTTTCTACGTAGAAAATCTTCTCCTGCCTGTGTACTTTGATAAACATTCTTGTAAATTATAATTAAGAGTAATGGTTTGCTTTTGTTTTCCTTTGTTTTTGTCTTTAGGAAAATGCAAGAGAATGTGGTGGTGTCCTAGGCCTTAGTGCTAAACRTCCTCTTGTTCTTCTTCCTCTGGTTTTGACAATTTTCTCAAGGTGACGTTGACTGATATGTACAATTGGCATGCTAATATGTGGATAAACTGTGAACTGGGAAATGGTGCAACATTAAGGACATGAAATATAGTCAGAGCATCAGCATTTCATGATTTTAAACTGTTGGTGATGTAAATCCTTAAAGACATGTTGAAAAAAAAAAGATTTATCTTTTTATTTTGCAAGTCGTGCAGATGTGAATTTGGCATTTGATAGTCATGATTCATAAGACAAGGACTTGGGAGGTAGACAGAGGTGACCATTGCTTTGCCCCATTGAAAATAATTTAAAACAGTGTACTTTTTTTCAATAAAGTATATTAAAATCACAGTTTGACTGTGTATTCTAAGTATGGCGRTGTATTTGTTCCATTAATTAATAATGTGAAGGGAATAAAATACGTGAAAGATGATCGTTTATGCTCCTAGCCTGTGTCTAAAGGATTCGGGGGATAGAATTCAGACCTTACTTTTATAATAAGGCAGAGTAGTTTTTATTAACAATTATTTTAAGGAAACACATGCACTGTTATGAAGCTGAACAGGTAATATGCAGGTGATTTATAGTGAAGTGTTTCTGTCTGGAAATAGCCGTAAAGCATTTGAACCATGTTTAGAAAGTGAGCCAAAACCACATTAAAGGCTTTCCCCTAACTTGGGCAAGCCCTAAATTGAATTGGTCGATTTGGGTGGAGATAGCAAAATTAAATGCTTTTCATCTTTTGCAAKGTATGGAAAGATTCGTAGAATAACCACTATAAAGGGACGCCAGTGCTGTGTTCGTGTTCTGCCCTGCAGCCTGTGTGTCAGYGAGGGCAGGTTCCTGCTGAGGAAATGGGTGAGCAGGGAAAGCTGGACCTGCAGCACCRCGGAGCTGGCAGGACCCACCACGCTCCTCATTGAGTCTGACCCTGCAAGCCACAAATTAACGCCAATATCCTTAACRCTAGTCCTTACGTTCCCCTGTGAAAGGAGAAGAAGAAAATAAAGAAAATAACTTTTTTTTTTCTGGAACCCTAAACAGAAAAGGATCTATCCACTACTACTGCCTTAGCAGAATGGCTTCATTCTTGTCATTACTAGTAATGTCCTTATTGTGGATGTGTTTGCTGAGGACTCTTTGAAATAAGATAATCTTGTGAYAGATCTTTGGAGTTTTTGTAAGAATTAGAGTTTCCTACTTGTGGGAATAAATGAATATTTCTAGCTGGGAAAAAGGATTCTTTAACATTATATAAACACGGAGCAAATTTCCTGCATATCCTAGGTGAGAAGAGAAAGCTAAAGCCACTGAGAGGAGGTATTTGTCTAAAGCAAGACATCCAGCTCATAAGTGGAAGACTGGCAAAATAAAATTCCTATGTTAGGGTGTTAATGGGTTCAGATCCACTGCTACTGCCTCTGCCTCCAAAACCACACAGGGCTTTGTACTCGTAGTTTTTTTCTCGCCTCTTTTTAAGAGTATTTCCTTGCAGACTTCCCTGTCCTTCCTCTTTGGTCTCACAGTCACTCACTAGGAGAATAATTTTCCAGCTGATGCTGACTCAATCTGTCGTCCTAGCGACATGCTCTGCTTACTAACGTAATTGGGAAGTCATGGCATTTTCTACACTTCTGTAGCCTTTGCTGATAGTCTGCAGCTGTGGTTTTGTCTGAGTGCTATTCCCCCTTACCCTCCATTATTCTATCAAAAATTACCCTCAATATTTTATAAATAAAGTATTTTGGGTTCCTATTTTTTTTCTTTTTTGTTTCCAGGATGTTCTGCAGCCTGTCAGCCTCCTCATGCTCATGTATCTTACATGTGAAATATGCATAAACCAGCACAGTCTAGGTGATTTTTCCATATTAGTAAAAAAAGAAAAGAAAAATCTCCCTCATTAGCAGCAATGAAAATCTATGCATACAAATACACCTGTCCTCTCTGATGTATAAATCATTATTGCTCTTACAAAGAAAAGAAATATGTTAAAAGAGAAGATTGTTTTCTACTGATTCCAAATTAACATGGCTAATAATAAGTCACTATTAATTTTGCAAAGAAGTAATTCTGTAATTAGAAATGAGCAAAGGAGTAAAAGGAAAGATTAAAATATGACTGTCTAAATACTGTTAAAGAAATTAAAATGAGAATATAAGTTAATATTGCTCAGAAAAAAATGAGACGGTCCCTTTTCACCCATTAAGATGAAGTTACAAAGGCAGAATGTGCTGGCATATGCAAAGTAGTTAGCGTGTAAAACTATAGTTGAAGAGGTTGTTAAGTGTAAATCCATATTTAATCTGAATTATTGCTTCTTTGCTTCAGAGGGCTGCTTTATAATCTGGTATTCCTTTTGGACGTGTGTTGTGTTGCAGTGCAGGATTATTTCTGTTTTGTCAAGCTGGTGGTTTGGGAGAAACTCAGGTGTTGCCTTGTCTTGAAAAGCTGGACGCCGGGTTGTGCAGGGCCTCGTGCTGAGCTGAGCGGGTTCGCTGGGTGGCATTCTGGCTGCTGCTTCTAAACTCCAGCCAGCCATCACAAGTGCAGGAAACAGCTCGATATTTGGCTGGTGGTAAGACTGTGATATCTGTAATCCTATGAACTAATTGGCTGTGTCCGTATGTGTAAATTAAGACTATCTGGAAACATTTCTGGCATTGGCGCAGATGGACTTGGAGTGGCACGTGCTAGTGAGACAGAGTTGCTGCACGCAGACAGCCTCAGCCCTAACACCCAAGCTGTGACTGTGAGTTTGCTGGGACAGAGGTAGCTGACACAGGCTGAAAGCACATGCCAAGAGCTGTCCAAAAACACCCCAGAAAAGCGGAGCTCTGGAAAGTGCACGGGAATGTTCCTGACTACTGCTAAATTGAATAATCTGTAGCCATTAGCTCTGAAATCCTGAGAAAGTGGGACGAGACAGGGAAGAGGGTCTGTACTGTCACGACAAACAGTGGAGCAAGTCATAGAGAATGGAATTAAATTTCATATCCCTACTAATCCTGGCTGTGCCTCCTCTCAAATCCTAAAAATATCATGCAAGATCTTATCAAAAACTCAGGCTAGCCAGCAGAAGGACGTGTGCATGTGCATATATGCGGCTGCATGTATAAGAGCTATGTGCATTTTTAATAAGCAAGAAGTTCAGACATTATCCATATTTTTTATCTCCCTAAATCCAAGGCCAAGTCCAAGCAGAACTATGGCAACTGCACAGTGCTTTTCCACAGAGCAGGAGGCAGAGCTGAAAGTTTCTGTTTCTGCAGTGCTGGGGCTCTTTTTTCCTCTCACTGCTAATGGCATTGATTTGCAGCTTATTAACCCCAGCTGCCTGGTTTTCCTTTAATCTTGATACAGAAAAAGCTGTTTCAGGGCTCAGGACCAGACACGGACGCACCATTTTCTAATGGCTTTGTATGGGAAAGTGTCTGCCCTTAACCATTGGGGCTGYGAACACTCTTTTAAAGCCCTGTAAGCCGGAGAGCCCCGGGCAGGTTTCTGCAGCTGCTCTTTCTCCTCTCATCATTTCTGCAGCACCAGGACCGCCTGCCCCACCGTATTTTGCTGCCAGGGCCAATTCTGCAGCGTACGTGCTGGGCCAAGCAGGTGGTTGCCTTGGGCAAGGAGATATTAAAAGCAGCGGTGATGGTTTCCTTGTGTAAACAGCTTCAAGAGGCTACTTCAGCGCTGGCCTGTTGGCGAGGGCCGTGGAACACGGCCCGGGCCCGTCGAGCCCCCTGGGTTCGGAGGCGAGGCAGGAGCTCGGCACGTTGGAGCCTAGAGCAGCCCAGTTGTTTCCACTTGCCAGCCGAGCCCTGTCGGGCCCCCSCAGACGTTTAGATCTCAGCTTTTTCCATGCCTTGCAAGTGCCCGCTCACGCGTCTTTAGCATAAATATGTATTCACATTTGGAAGCTGTTCTATGGAAGGACTTTTACTTTTYGTGATACTTCCATTAGTGCGGGTTTTTTTTTATTTTTTCCTTTTTTTTTTTTTTCCTGCCCCTCTTTGGTCCAAGTTCTTGCACATGGTTCTGAAGTTTTCAAGCGTCTGACTTGCTATCTACCAGTTTTATGGCTGGTAATGACATGACAGGCTAGGTCGCATATGTAGTCCAAAAGAGATAGAGATACTTCCCATATGTAGCATCTTCCAAAAATCTCACTGGAGTCTCAATTGCAATACAGTCTGAGGACGTTTTCCTTCTCTCTCCTCTTTAAGCATTGGTAGTTAGGCTCAGAGAGTATTTCTACCAGTATTTTAGTTCTCTTACTTTAGCTCCTTGACAGGATTTACCTCGCTTCAAAGGTTGGTGCTGCATTTCCTCCGAATGATACTTTTGGAGCTGGTGTYACAGCTTGGACATACTAAGCAGTGTTGTGTTCTCATGATGCTCTGATATGTTGCCATCTCTTTCAGACTTTTTTTTTCCCCTTCTTCCCAAATTAACTCTGGTCAACTAAGTAAATGTTATTTTTTATTTTGTAAATCTAGTCTAATTTGTTTTAAAATTCTTGATCCTTTCCAATAGACACTCTGAAGAATTTAAAAGCACACTGTTAATCTTTAAGAACATGTTGACTTCTCTGTTGAGTTTCTTTGTGTCACAGTTAGAAAAAGAGGCATTTTTGCATTACAGTTGAGTAAGATCCAAGTTGAAGACACTAAAACAAAGCCATATTATCCTTGAATTACCAGGCAGTATTAGCAAATTCTATGTAATGAATTAAAGCGAAAAATTACACCTTGCTTTAATATCTGTTAAATGCTATAGGGCAGATTAATGATTTTTAAGTTTAATGAGCTAATTTTTAAGTTTAATGAGTTTTAAGAACTTTAAACTTGTCAAAGTAGATCAAACCAAAGTGAGTGCAAACAAGACATGCTCTTTCACTGTGAAGGCATTGCATTATGTATATGTTATGTATATGCTAAATGTGTAATTAATAAATCTTCCTTTAATTGTTTAATTTGAAAAAGGTGCCATTAAGTAAGTAGGAAAAGGTAATTAGAGGATGCTAGCTGAATTTTTAAATGGTTTTCTCCTAAGTCTGTAGGTGGCCTTACATGAGAGTAACCAGGAGAGGTGTGAAATGCTCCAGCCATTCAAATGATGAGATGCTGAGACATTAAGAAGGCAATTTCCATTTCAGCAGTGGTAGCTGATTTCTATTACTCATCATTTTGGCAGAAATAACCGGGTATGTCAAGCTGTCCTCTAACACCTCTCCAGGTGTCAAAAGCTCACTTTGCTGCTGATAGTTTCAGGCAGCATGTGGGGGCCTTGTCTGTGCAGACTGGTAATCATTTCACCACCAGATTGACAAAAGAAGAGTATGTTAAAAAAAAAATAATAAAAAGATGATATCAGGATAAGTGGCTCAGTGCTACTGTATTCATTTTGATAATATTTGCCTTATTAATTGGAAGCTGTAGTTGGAAGTGGGCCCGAATATCCCGTTCATCGTGCTGGAGTGCTGTGGATTCCAAGATTTGTGTTGAAGAGCTGAGCTCCAGCTCGTTTGGGCAGTGCGGAGTTCTGGTTATCTGTTACTGAATTCCTTTATCAAAGGGCTATAAGGAGTTGACAGCTAGCAGGGCCCAGCTCTAAAGCTGGCTTTTTGTTCCAGATGTGGTCTTGAACTGCACTTATATATGTTTAAAGCAGCCCTGAAAGTAAGGTTTACACTTGACAAGTCTCAGTCAAATTTGAACCTTAACACCAGAAGTTCAAGTGGTTAATGCTGGGTTTGTTTGACTATGTTAGGATTTAGTTTGCAGCTTTAACATGCTGGCTATTCTGCTTCGAGGAGAAAGGGAAGATCAGATTTCAGTTCAGAGCAAGAAGTGTCTTGAAGGAACTATTTAAACATCTTATAACGAGTGCTAAAAGTTTAATAGCRAATAACTAGTTGAGACTAGTTGGGATAGCTGAACTAATCAAGAATGCTTTTGGCAAACATGCAAATGTGCAGATGGCTCCTGASACAGGAAATAGAGCATTGTTTTCTTTCAGTTCTTTGTTAGTATTTTGGCAGTGGTCAGTTGGGTTTAACAGGAAAATGAAAGATTATTTTTCATTTACCTATATTGTTTGTGAAAAAAATGGCAGAATTAATTTGTAAGCAGCCAGCTGCACTCCTGGATCTTCTAACACTGCCTCTGAGACATGAATGTGATACGAACAATAGTTAAGATAGAATCCCAAGTTCCTGTCAATATTTTATTATCAGTTATAGTTAATGAAGCTGTGTAGGTATATCTGTTTCATGTCCACAGATGAGAGTGAAATATCTTGGATTAAAAAAATGTGCTTATATTGTTAGTTCCCAAGCATCAAAAACAAAACAGAGCCGCAATTAATTTGTAATTYCATTATCTCTAGCAGACTTGAAAAAGCAGGACACAAAACCTCATGATAAAGACTGTAATGGAGACTGGTGGCTTCCCATTTTCAGATCTTTGTGGTTTTCAGAAAGACRTTTTGTTTTAAAGCAGACCTTCTTCCTGCTTTTTGTTCTTCAGTCCTTCAGAGTCCAAGCCCAGACAATGCAAGAACTCCCAGGAAATCTGTTCTCTGGAGAGCTGGTGAACAAAGATTATTTTGAGTTCAGCTGAAAACCTGATGTTAATGTAATGCATTTGAATTCATGTAAGTATGGATTCAATAAGGGATATTTAATTAATATCCTTTAGCTCTGTTAGTAATGTTATAAGCAGAGATCGCTTTAGGAAGATAAATATTCTGTGAGATATAGGAAGGTCAAGAACTGTTATTTTCCACTGATAAAACCTTTCTTGGCAGAAAACCTCCAGAATTTATTAAAAAAACCCCCCAAAAACTAAAAACTAGAAACTTGGGTTTATGGGAATTTAGAAAGGTATTGTTTAAGTCTATTTTTTAACCGTGAAATCCTTTTGACATATGGCAATCATTATCTGTTTGCATCTGCCTATCTTGAAAGATTTTTTTTCCTAATAGAAAATACTTAAAAGTTTTAGTATTTAGTATTTAGTTTAGCATATTTTTCAATAATCACATGAGAACTTCTTAACAGAAAGCAATGATCTTGAACTGCCTGKCCAAGCATGTAAATAATCTACAACTCCTAATGCACCAAAGATTGTTGCATATTTTCAGCTATGCATTTGGGACCTTTAGGCAATGCTGTTTCGGATTAGGACAGAGCATGAATTTCTTAACTGTTTCACTTGAGAGAAGAAGGTTTTATCCTTCTGATATTCGTGGCAGAAAATCTGGAAATTTGCCCTACCCATTCCTCTGCATATACAGAAACTCTTCCTCCGTTAGATTCTGACATTTAAAATTAGTTTAGTTTGCCTCTAAATTCTGAAAAATACAAGCCAAAAAGTCTAGGTTTGTGCCCAGCTCAGCAGAGGCTTCCACTTGAATTCATCTCCATGTTGTCCTCATTTTGACAACTGGGGAGATGGAAATATGGAGAAACCAGGATGTGAATCCCAGGAGATAGTRGATGCAGATTTAAATTATAAAATAGAAGTCCCCTAGCACTGAAGCATAAATGCTTTTCCACAAATTATGTTATATTGATCAAATCAAGAATCAAATTTCAAGAGCCATTCAGTCAGCTGTGCACAGGTGATGTAAAAACGTGGCTCCAAAATTTTATCTACCCATTTCACACAYTCAGTTCATTAAATTAGGGTGTTCTGAGGTATGGTAGGATGGTCTCTGAAATGGRCACATAAAAAGAAATTATCAAATCTCCTGTATGTTGCAAATACTATAAGAATGTCATCCAGACGCAAAGAAGGATCTTAAAGATATACCTCCTGGAGGAAGAGAATATTGACCTGTGTTACAAGCCTTAACACAGTTAAGTAACACTGTAACATGACAAAATACTCCCACAAACTTCTTGGCCCATTTGTTTCTGAGCTTCTATAAATATAATCTTTATCACCTCCGCTGTCTTCTGGAGATCGGCTTCTCATATAGTTGAAAAAATCAGGTGCTCCTCAATCAGATAGGGCTCTGACTTATCAGGAGACCATCTTTCCTCTTCCTTAGTAGGTAAATAGTCTTTGAAGAAACACAATCCCAGCATTCACGAAGAAGAAAACARAAAGCAAATGGATGCAAAATTGACATATCCTTCTTTGTTCCAGTCTTCAGAGGCTGCTGTGCTCCACATCTGTTTCTTCTCCCTAGTTTTATCATGATGGATCTTTTCTGCTATAGCTTACAGGACTCTAGGTCCTTTTAAACTCTTCAATTTTGTGATTCTCTCCTTACTAACTTTTTTCCATACATTCCCTCACCTCCCCACCCCAAATCCCAAACCATTGCATCAGATCCAAGCGGCTAAAGACCTCGATGAATCTTTTTAGAATTTTAAATATAATCTGCTACAATTAGAACTAAAAAGATCAGTTTCATGATACTACAGGGGATATATATACAGGCACGCATGCATATTTTAATTCAGGAAAAAGGATATGTCGTAGAGAGCATTCTTATACTTGCTCAGATATCGATAAGCAGCATGTCATCCTAGAACATCCTTACTTCTGGTTCTGATTACACCCTCTTAACCTAGTCTGTACCTATGCACTGGAGTGCCATAACTCATGGAATATTATGGGCCACATATATTTCAAGCTGGCCTCTCAAGTGACAGCATAACTYTCTCACAATCTCCTGGTGCAGTCTTCAGCGGAGAATGTAAATCCTCATYTGCTTTCCCTCCCTGGTGAATTTGGGGAGTGCAGCAGCATTCCTCCCAGCCATGCACTCCACAGCAAGGAGTCCAACACTTCGTTACATCTGTCCTCCCTACACAGACCGCCTCTAAAATGCCTAATGTATGGGCTAGGGAGAGCACCAGGAAAGAGCATCTACTGAGAAGCCTCAGTTGACAGTATTTTTCCCGCTTCTGTTTGTTTTCATTTTATATTTTCCAGGGAAATCTTGGAGGGATTTAGCTTCAGGTCCTATTTATATGTGCACATAATGAGTTGTTCAGAGGTGTGTCCATTCATGCCTCGCTCTGAATAGCTTGAGAGGAGCATTCAAAGGTAATTGAATTTCATGGTGCACTTTAAAAATATGTTCTTAACACAATATAGAGAATAGCACTTCAAGATGTACCTGTCAAGTCAACTTCTCTCTAGTTTCAGGGGAGGAAAAGAAATTAGATTTATCTCGAGGCTTGACAATAACAAAGGTGTTCTTTTTCCTTCCATTTCCACTGAGCTTTTGCTTGAACCTCTATTGGAAAAAGCCAATGGCTTCTGTTTGGAGGAATTTCAGCATTCAACCAAAGAATATATCAGGCTGATCCTGCTTCCCAGTGRTGGTGGTGGGATTTTGGAGTGGTCACAGGGCATAAGTCAGGACCTTCACTATTTCTGGGTTTCCTGCAATTGAAAGGTTGGCTTTTTTTAGCATAGATTGAAATTGTGTGTTGACCTTGTCTCTTCTTATGGTCTGCTGACTCAAGCTTATTCTCGTTCCCGTTGACTCTAGTAAATTTAACCTATTAGCTAGCACATGATTGCCAGAAATACTTTTTACATCTGTGGTTGTGTCTTTGTTTTCTCCCTTTCCTTTCACCTATCAGGTTCATTTAAAATGACCATTCTTACAGTACTGGAGACCCTAATTTTTTTTTTCTGTTGTCTCAAGATAATATATAACCTTTTACCTTTACTGAGGAATTTCCCCATATGTCTGCTTGCAGAATTTCCTTGAGTGATTCTCTGTGGATTTCATTCTRTGTTTTGTGGAAGTGAATTATGATTGGATTAGAAAGGCGTAAATCTTCCTGAGTTTTCAGGAGATGATTTCCTGGATTTCCAAAGGTAGTAATATGTCATTCTATCTTCACTCATGCCATGGGCTCTCTATCCCCATTCCATGTGGGACTGGTTTCTGCCTGAAATGGACTGAAGTTCATTTGCTTTAAGTTGGAGTTCTAAAATTCTAACAACCAAAAGCAAGTGGGATCATGCAAAAATAAGCAAGTGGCTTCAGAATGGAAAGTGAATTGGAAGCCCTACTGTTGTTGAATCAGTCTAGCAAATTTTCTTCCTATAGCTAGCTAGGAGCTCCCTGCCAGGTGAGGTTTGTTTGGATGGAAAGAAACATCCAAAGATCTAAAGCTGCGTAAATARTTGACAGCAAATACCATCCAGGAAATTTTTCAATTGTCTGTGAGAGGCTTACAGAGAATCGCATACATTTGTTCTTCTTCTTTATTCACTTAAAAGTGCTCTCACAACTATGTGTCTGTTGAGAAAAATGTGAATGGAAAATGTAGTCAAATGTCAGTCCAAGCAAAGTTCTTTAAAAATAYGACTGAATGTCCTCACAAGCTTTTCAATACTCAGTGTGGTTGAAAAAATTCCAGTTCTTGTGTGCATTTGTCAATATGATAAAGCACAGCGTTAATCTCATATGGCACCGTATCTGTACATGGGAAGCTGACATGCCAGGAACTTAAAACTGAAGGAAGTAAATGAATGGTCAAAATGCTGGATTCACGCTGTAGGTGTTCCTCAGTAAAGGAAGCGGCACGGTAGRCTGGCTTCCCAAGTATCCTGCGTAAGGTGATATTTTTGCAAAGAGGTGTCTCTAGGAGCACAGAATCGCTGGAATGCAGCCCTGCTCTGCCCCAGGGCTGCTAAGCTCTTCCAAAAACCTCTTTCAAGCTATTTCAAGCTATAAGTTCCTCTCTCACCGGGAAGTGACCTGAATTCTTGATCACTTGTGGTTGTTGCATGCTGGCACTTGTCACAATGGYGATTGCCAGATACTCAAAGTATCTGATGCTAACTATATCACTAGGGGTGATATAAAGGTGTTTCGGTATTATCTTATGGGTCAATCTTTGTCCCTTACTGCACAATCTCTGTGATAAAGAGATTTCCTTCCTAATATCCTACAGGTTTCTCATCCTATTAATACGTAGGGAGAATGCTGGGAAGGACTGTCTGCAGGGGAAACTCGGTGGCTTGGTTAGGTTATACTCATATATTTATGCCAACTGCAATTATACCAGTTTGTACAATAAAACTCCTCCTTTTGATGCATTTAGGGAGGAATAAAGATATCATTTTTCTCTTTAAACAGTTTTCAAAGTGACACAAGCTAAACCGGAGATAAGCACTCCTGTTCCTTATGTGAATGTTCAAATAGTGGGATATATTTATATCCCAATTATAACCATTATAATTAAGGCATTCCAGCTCTGCTGGTGCATCTCCCAGGGCACCCTAGCCCTTAATTAGGAGGTAGAGCCCAAAAGGTTTTCAGCTGGCCGATGCCACCCAGCCCTGAAACAACATCACGTCCCGGGCGGCAGCCTGTGCCTGCCCCAGTGCGAGGTCAGCGGGAGACCACCTCTGGTGGAAACCTGTTCCTAATATAACTGTAAGTATACCTGTGCTGTGCGGGGAAGCAGGAGATGTGGTCAGGCGGGTGTTTCCCACCTTTTTTGTGGATGCTTGATCAGGATTCCTCCAGGGCTATAATTTGTGCTTGGCAGAGATTAATTGCTGCTCTCTGATGTGGCCCGGGCYCTTTGCACCTTGCAGACGGGGCTGTGCAGGCAGCGCGTACTCGACCCTCGCACCGCACTGGAGCCTCGTAACGTGGCTGTCACCTGCTTCATAGATGCTGTTGCTACAGTGCGGGGTCGTCCTGCTTCCTCATCCACAGGTATTAGCTCCCAGGCAGAATTTAGGGTACTGAATGGGCTTTACAGAGCTCCAAGAAGCTGGGCACATCCCTATGGGAAAGCTGCACTTTGGTGTGCCCTGCTCCGTAACTGTGGACAAAGGCATCTCACCRTCACTCTGAAGACACAAAACTGCATCCGCTGTTTGTTTTGTGACTGCCGTTGTTACTAAAAACAGTGTTAAAAGRGTGAGCATCAGGGCGGTCTGCAAATGCATCCACTTCTGGGAGCTTTGGAGCAAGCAGGTTTTAATGGAAGTTAGAGCTCTGTAAGGGTTAAAGGTGTTGGGGGGGGTTGCATAGGGTTAATTGTGATGGTCTTGAAGAAGGATGTGGGTGTTTAAATTTTGTTTGGGTATTTTAAGAGGTACATAAAGGTTCGGGGTAAGTGCTCATTTTTTGATTGTGACAATTTTTATAAATATTTAAACATATACTGTGTCAGATGCACTTGTAACCTTTTACCTCAGAAGTGGCTATAATTTAGTTGTAGGTGGAAYAGTATAATAAATTGTATATGGAGATTATAGTACACTTACAGAATAGGCTTTAGAGCAAACACACTTTGATTTTTGAGGAGTATTTGAGAAGATTGACAAATCAATCTGAGTTCAGGAATAAGTATCCTACTAAGCATGGAAAATATGCCAGAGGACATAAATATTTTTAGAACWCTAACCCTGGTTTTTCTAATATTAGATTTTGGCCCTTGAACAAGTGTGAAATATCAATAGAGCTCTGCAGCTCTCAGAAACAGAGACACAGAAAAAGAAGTGAATAAAGCTTATTGTGCTCGTTCAGGAGAGAGAGACTTGTAATCTCCTTCAGCCAGCATTGCAGACAGTAAGTAATGAATTGGGGAAACCAGATAAAAACTGCAGCAACATTTATAGATAAGATCTCGAGCTGATAAATCAGGCCCCTCTCCTCTGCTGATTCAAAGAGAGGAGAGACACGCAGTCGATGAATCACAGAGATTGATGCTAATGCTTTAATTCTCCTCCCTCTCGCTTCTCCCAGGAACATTTGGCACGAGGCCGTTTCTGTGTCTGGTGTCTGCCGGTCACTTCCACCACGGGGAAGTTTGCCCTCCTGTATGAAGGGCCTGTAGTACACAACCAATTGTGTTTTGTCCTGTGATTTTAATTTCATTCTGCATTTACAAGTTGATTTACTTTCTCCAACTTTTCCCTCACCTAGCTGTGAGGCCCATATCCAACTGTCTTTGCCCTGGAAAAATTCCCTTTGAAGGCAGTAGTAACTTGACTGGTGGAAGGCACTTTGGAGCCAGTAGCTCTGTGAAGCGTTTAAGGACCCTTGGGGAGGAGAAGGGCTCCATACTTTTCTACTACCGTATTTTAATCTTCTTTTAAATGCCTACCTAGGTACCTCTTATAGTACCTAAAAAGCTGCTGGTCTGTTCAGGGCAATGTCAGGGCATGTTATATGGCCTTGTATTACGGCACTTGGTACTGTGCATTACTTCATAAAAAATATTGATGTACGTTACAGAGAGAAGACTCAATAGGTGAACACTGGCCACAGAAATAACTCCAGTTGTGCAGCAGTAGGGATAACTCTCAAATTATGTTAAGTTGTGGTGAACATTTTGGAATATAAAATTTTGGTAAGGTTTTGTTGTAGCCTTTTTTCCCCCGTTGGAAAATATTATTTCTCTAACACAAAAATATGCATAAAATACAATAATGTTCACTTTGAGCAGAAAAGRAAAAGCAGTTTCTTTTTCAGGGAAATGATATTGAAGTGAAAAAATATTTTCATGTGAAAATGTTTATTAGAATGGAAATTTTTGCCATTTTATTTAGTGTTTGGTTGTTTTTTTTTTCTCCAAACAGAAAGCTGTAGAACTATATGAAATTATGAGTGTTTGTGAAGGGTAGCATGTTTGGATGGGGACACATAATTCAGATATGTCTCATAATTAACATTGGGAAGAGCAGACAAAGAATAAGATACTTCCCTAGAAGAAAACCTCTTTCTGATCAGGAAATTTTCCCCTTCCCCTTGCAGTGTACAACGGAGTCACCCTGAACCTATGTGCACTACACTCGGAGGCTTGCTCAGATCCACGCGTAGCTCCATCAGCTTTGATATGAGCTTTCTTTGCTCAAAATTAAGCATGTGCATAAATGTGTGCTGGAGCAGGGCTTGATTTAGCAGGAGACTACCCCCTTGAAGCAGAGCTCTTTACAAAGCCAGTTGTGTAGAAATCGTATGCACAATATGTTCCAGAGCTGTGCTCACTGAGTGATGCGTTATTTGACTTCAGTATGTGCTCATTTTGGATTCTTTGTTCCAAAATGTGGATTTGAATACAAATGAGCCTGAATGCAAGCCAACGGAGGGACCTYTTTCTGTCTCAAGCTATTAAATGCCTAAGCATCTTCAATTAAAAAAATAAACAAAGGACCTGACACTAACTGGCCTGAGCTGTAACAGACGTGTGCTTATGTGGTTTTATTTATATTTCACATGTGTGCAATTGAAAGCTATCTAGGCAAGCCCACAAAAAATTACAATGGGACTTCAGTATTAACATCTGTTTGCCCCATGTTGTTCAGTGCAGGCAAACAAAGTCCTTGTTTAAATCATCTCTTCTGCTTTTCCTTTCCCTATAAGGGAAGCAAGCGAGTGCGCACTGCGCTCTGGCTGAGGGCAGTGGGTCCGGGCAGGGCATGGAGCGCCTCACTGCCCAGGGAGCTTTCTGCTCCTCCGCACAAATAGACACTCCGATGGACCATGTATCCTACCTGACCTCATACCATGTGTCCAAGAAAATGCCTGCTGGTAACCTCAAAGCAGCCCGCTCCCAGTCTGTGAACATGGAGAGCGGCACCTTGGGCTGCAGCCCTAAGTGAATCGACGATAAATTCTGTTGCGGCACTGGAGCAGCATCGGTGAGAGCCACCCACTGCGTTTGACTCGGAGCTGCCACTTTGGGCTTTAGAGAGCCTGTTCGTTCTTCATTTTTGTTTAAGTTACCTTGTAGGTCTTCATTCTCTTGCTATGCAGTACAGTAATCTCATAAAAGCAGCGACTTGCATGATCTCTGCTAGGAGACCAAGTTTATGAGGATGCACACACACGTTTACATCAGAGGAATGACAGGCTCTAATGGCAGCAGTCAAGACTTTCCTCTCAATAAAGACGGGGGAAAGCTCATTTCCATTCTGAGGTCTTAGGCACTATTTTAGCCTCGTGTTTGGGACCAAAGCCTCGGCAAACTATAGGTAAGTGGCAAAACACTCAATAATCAGGATTAGGTAATAAAATTGAAACGGTTTATGGGATCTTTGTGGGCTCTGGGCACGGAGACAAATTTCCTTCGCAGTTTCCATTGCAACAGAGAATTGAGGAATGAAGTCGASTGTCTGAATGAAGCCAGAGGTGTGGATGAGAAGTGAACAGTGGAGAGAGGAGCGTCCTGGAGAGATGGGGAGATAACCTGCCAGACAGGAAGGACTGTACGTATCTCTCCTGCTTTAGAGAGGGCAGGAGATGCCGGCAGTAGGCTGAAGCAAGGACAARCCAAGATCTTGACTATTTGGCTGCATTTCTTCCCTCAGGTGTGGAGCTCAGGGAGGCCTGGTGGTTTGCCCACCCTTCAGCACTGCAGCCAATATTGCCCACTGCTTTAGGAACCCCTCTAGGGCCTTTTATTATTTTCTTTGTGTGATCTTTTTCTATAATCCCAAAGACAAAGCAGAGCCAGGAATGAATCGAGTAGCCCAAAGAAACCAGACTGCTGGAGGCTGCTGTGGTGGACTGGGGCCTGTTTCAGTGATGTTCCAGATCAGAAGCTGGTAAGGAACGAGGTTGGTGAGGACTGGGGCCTTTCAGAAGTGAAATGAGTAAAGACAGTTGCTGTAGTAATTGCCACACTGTAGTGACTGGTGAAACTATGAAAACAGATGGGCTTTTGTTCTAGGTGCTTTATAATGGATAAAACTCAAGTGATTAATGAGTTACTGGAAAACAAGTATAGACCTAACTGATTATTCTGTATGGAAGTCGTGAACTGCATGAACATAGCTATTCAGCTGGAAAAAAAGCTCAAAAGGCAGAGCTTTGAAAAGCTTAAGCATATAAAAATGTTACACTGTTTTGTGCCTCCAGGAAGCATACAGTAATGTGAAACATCCACCGCGTGTTTAAACCATGTAGGATTATTTATATGTGTATGTGTGTGTTTATAGTGTGAGAGCGAGAGAAATGAAATGATGTGATATTAGGGTTTTAAAGCTGTGACAGGAATGTCTAGAATGAGAGAAATGAATGCTCAATATTAAGAAAAAAAAACCAATTTTAATCAGATATTCAGCTATCAAGATGGTTAGAAAACTCAAATAATCCACAAGAATTAATAGAGGAACTGGACCATGAAAGCCAAGAAATGAGGTTTGAAAATAAACTTGATTAAGAAGATAATGCTTAAGATGTACAAAGGAAGACTGATTAGCATAGATGAGAACATCCGTGAACAAGCAGAGGAATAAATCTAACATAGACAGCTGCTCAGATCAGATTGGAACATATTTAAAAGATGAAAGACAACATAAGGAGCAATTTCTCATTTAGACTGCAGAGAAAGGCCTCCAACTGATGTGTTCCTTCTATAAATGGCTTTTGGCCAAGTTACAAAGCTTTGTCCACAAGAAAAAGTGGTAGTTGGTTTTCTTTTATCCTGAAAACCTTTAGAAAGACTGTGACAGGAATTTCATTATGAGAAAGGGATCTAAAATGATGAATAAAACAAAATTAATTTCCAATTACATTTAAAGGCAGAGAAACTAATAGACTTTTGGGGGCAGTGGTGGAGAATGAGGTTATGACTGATAGCTTGGGCACATCAAGGAAATGTCCAYTTTTCCTCACAGAGGGTCTGGTGGGAAAAGTCCAATTGTGACTTTTTTTTTTTTTATTGCAAAGATTTTCACCTCATGTAAATTGTCAAGAGATCACTGAAATGCCCATTACCARCTGCTTATTAGCTCTTATGGTAAAGCTTTAAGCCAGAGAGTCAGTCTCGGGACGCTTCCAGCCAAAACCAGGAATGCATCGTCTCTGCACAGAAGAGCAAGAGCGAAAGCAAAAACAGAAGAAGGGWAGCAGATAGAAACACTATGAACAAATTTCCACGGTAAAGAAAAAGTTAATTTCAATCAGTGTTTATTATTGTTATTTGTTTTAACTTGGGAATGAATGCTTAGCGAAAGAGAAAGGCAAGAAGACATGAGTTGTCACCTCTAATTTACCCAGAATGAGTAGCTAGACACTTTTCTTGACTAGTGTGCCAAGAAATTGCATGAGGAGAGATGGAGGTCTGATCTGGCTGATAGTCACTTACCGTTGCTATACTGTTTTTTGGTGATGTGAATTCTGCAGCAACAAGAGCCTACGGTGGCCTCGCCAGCTCTGTGAGTCTGAAAGCAGGTAGGAGCTGGGCACTTTCTGCCAGGCACAAGCAGTCACGGCTGCTGCTATTTTCGTGCTGACTCCTCTCTAATCACTCAACACCTTTTAAAACAAGATATAATGACAGGCCATGTTGCCAAGACAGAAAGATCAACACAGTATCTAAGGGAATATGAAAAGAAATGAAAATTCAAAATGTATCTGGAAGAGAAATACAACATACAAAAAAATCTTTTGATAAAGGTTGTTTCTATAAACTTGGCAATGACTCTGCTATAAGTAAATATGACTGTCTGCCTGCCTTGCTTTATGTTTGGTAGGTC
This sequence comes from Eudromia elegans, assembly GCA_003342815.1. Lineage (NCBI taxonomy): Eukaryota > Metazoa > Chordata > Aves > Tinamiformes > Tinamidae > Eudromia > Eudromia elegans. The sequence continues at coordinate 4,856,858 of PTEX01000011.1, read as the reverse complement.
CAAAATTAGGGGGAACAAAATACAAGGAGGTCTGTTTTCTTGGTATAGCCAGCTGAGTTCTCAGGCCTAATCCATTCTGAAATTAAAATCAGTTTAAATGGTTGGATTCCATCAGGAAATTTAAAATGGAGAATTTCCTTCATAAATATGGATAAGAAGACGACAACTTTTTGGATTTCATACACAGTGACTTCCATTAAAAAGAGAAAAATCTTTTCCTACCAGTTAATGTTATCTCTGAATTTGAAGTATTTTCTACATGACTTAGGACATAACTCCATAATCCCAGGTACTTCTCAAGAAGTATCTGTGAGTTTATACCGACRTTTTTAATGGTAACGTTTGAATTGGTGAGCGTGGCACCCCAGGACAGAGTCCCAACAACTTCAGCACTAGTGAATCAAACATGAGAAGCTGTAAAAAGACTTTGATTTAAACACATTAGGAAACACCATGGCTTAGCACCCCCCTCCTAAGCAATAAAAGTTCCAATCCAAAACAAACTGACATAAGTAGAACAACTTGTGATACTGATATCAAAGGCTTTTGGTTGCAACCGCAAATCATGATGAATTAGGTATAAGCTAGCTATGCTTCTCTTTCCTTCGTTGTGAAGGCTCTCTTCCCATCCTTTTTTCTTTCTTCCTTTTTTCTTTCTATTTTCTT
>PTEX01000011.1:4765604-4855825 GCA_003342815.1 Eudromia elegans | reverse complement strand
TTTCTTTTAAGTGCTTTCTGGCTCTTTTTTTTTTTCTTTCTTTTGTAGAACAAATCAACCCTGTATAATTAGGACCTTGCAATGACAAAAAGCATGCTAGGTCTCCTAAAAAAAAACAGTTCGCTTACCAAGTGCCATAGGAGAATATACTTTGCCTAGTGAACTATGTGACTTTCTGGAAACAGATCACTGGTGATTAGTAAAATTATATCTGTTGTTAGTGAAAAACACAGACTGCATCTGCATTAGCAAGCAATGTGCTCTGCAGAAAATCTGTAACATGAAACAGTTGGTGCTGAGGCTTTGACATCCCAACCTGTACATAAATTCAGGTTAGTTCTGGACGAGGTTTAGTCTGGCTTTTGAAGCACATCTTCCAGTTTAGCCTCATCCGGAAAGAATCCAGATGGTGCATCATCCCTCAGCAGCTCATGGCACCATGGAAAGCTCAAGGAGAGATTCGCTTCAGCAGCTACATATCTGATTCCCTCTCCCCACTCCCCCCAAAATGCTAAYGTGGGCATGAACAAAATAGTTTTTTGTTGTTGATGTTGCTGGTAGACACTTTAAAAGAGTTTAGGAGCTCTGAATCATGGCTTAAAATACATTTGAGGATACTGCTTGCCAGAGATCTTTATGAATTAACAACATGACCTCTGTTTGAAATACAGATTGTTATTACTTCAAATAAGAGATATATGGAATMCATTGAAAATATGTGAAAAATGAAAAAATCTGCGTGGCTTTACAAGCTGTGTAGGAGGTCCTTACTAAGTCAATACAAAGTCAACATGAGAGTTCTTTAATTTTATGCAGGTTGACATTTTGTAAGCTTTTGCAACTAATATATCCTATTGTTTTGAGTGATACAATCTGAATTGTTATGCTTCAAGCCCATCTGATTTACTAAAATTTTGTAGAAAAAGTCACATAGCTGATTGTGCCTCAGACTAGACCTTTTTTGTGCTGCTGACCTCAGATGGTGTTTGGGTTATCAAGAAACCTCCCACCCAGTAGAATACATATTCCTGTTCTTTTTACAATTAGCCAGTTTCATTTTTTAGAACTGAGTATTTATCGTGAATTATATTCTTCATTGCTTTGCTGGGGCAGGGGCGAAATTTGGGAGTATTTCCCAGGAATGAATAGCATACCCTGATGCACATATGGCAATGGCAAAATTCAGAAATTCAGGCCACATGTTTCTGTTTGGCTGATCTTTTTTTTTTTAGCTTCTCTCTTATGTCATTGTAAAAGATCAGCTTTTTGCTTAAGGATTGTCTTTTTCTTATGTTTTTAATGAGACAGATGTAATGACTTTCTAATTCATGAAATAACCTAAAGAGAAACAGAGTTCCACAGGAACGATCACTTCAGATCCTCGGTATTAAATACGACAAGTTAATGAAACCTGAAAAGAGCCAAATATGGTGTTTTCCTCAAATGAGCAAACTCTTCTTAAATCAATGGCAAAATACTAGTTACTCTTACAGAGTTTTTTTAATACATCACAGGAGTTCAAGCATTTAGTTTTTTGTTGCTCTTGATGGTTTTTATCCTACTTCAGGTGAGGACTGTGCCTGGACACCACCAGGACACCTTGGTCAGGTTTCACTGACTATCTTCAGGTCCTGGATAGACACCTATAGACTATGAGATGCCCAAAGCACAGAGTTCAGGCTTGGCTACTGATCTAAGTGTTATGTATTGAAACTACAATGGCTCTGCTATCTGGTTTTGGGTCAGACTGGTCTATTACTGTGTTTACTGCATGGTCATGGAAGACAAACAATCGGGTCACATAATGACTTAATTTATTTTGTAGGATTTTTTATTTTGCAGGATTGGAAGCAAGTTCTTTTATTTCAATCACTAAAGAGACTTTTAATACTTGGGAGTACAGCCCAAAAGTCTATAAAAATTGTTGCTAGCAAATACATAGCAAGTCCCACCCGTGCCTAGGAAACTAGTAATGACCACCAGCACCACAACAAAACAGCTGTTTGCTACAGTAATGTTAAGAACAAGCACAGGTAAATATTTTACATTCTTCACTATGGCATAGCTGCTCCCCTCTCAGGTTTCGCATTAAATAGCTACAGGATGGGAATGGAATGGAAATAATCCCATGCGACTCTTTCCCTATTGGGATTCCTGGTTGCATTTCAGCACAAAGCTTTGAGGAGCTTCCTATGGAGCAAGCGGGATACATCCTGCCTAGGCAAACATATGAAGACTATGAAAAATGCTTCGTCCCAAAGACTGGGTAGGGGCCCGCTCAACACCAGGACACCAGTGACAAATTATGAGGCTTTTGAAGCTCTTACAGGTAAGAGAGACCAAAGAACTACTTAAAGTTAAGTATATGCCTAAGTATTGCAGGATCAATATCCCCACATAAAAATGAGATTTATAGCTGAATTTTTAGGTGCTCATTTCTTCCCAATATAGTCTTATTCCRGATCTTGAGCTTCATTTTGCTATCTAAATTGATTTTTTAAATGCCTTATTGGAAATATTTTAATTCTGCCAACTGTAAGGGAAAATGTTTGCTATATTATTGTCATTAACTGCATCATATACTTGTTGTAGCTCGAAATATGAAAATTAAATCTCTAAAATTCCAGTACTGAGCATACACCTATATCTGGTAATGCAAAGTCACCCTCAGGTGAAACCTGCACCCAAACAAAATAATAAAAGTCAAGGCAAAAAGGAAAAGGGTATATAAAATAGCAACAGCATGTGATATCAATTATGTTACAGCCAAAAATAATACTTCTTGGCATGTTATGCTTAAACTAAGTTCTGTTAATGTTACTTGGATATAGGCAGTTTTCGATGTACACATAGAAATATTTCTATTTGAGACCTATTAGGAAAATATTTTGAAATTACAATGTTTGAGCATGTGGAATGAGTTACCTCTCACAATTATGTGAACTACTGTATTGCAGAACTACATTAGCTTCCTTGTAACTAATGAACCATGTCATTAATTACAGACATTCAAAATAAAAATTACTCCAGGCAAGCCAAATATTTACTATAAATAAAAGGGTCAAGAACTACAAAGTAACCATTTCATTCTAAACCAATCGTCCTTAATTTTTACCTCCTTTCTCCTCAAATTTAATTTGAAGCAGATTAGCTTGATTTCATATGTCAAATCTGACGGCTGTAGGTGCACCCCAATGAGACTTCCACCAGCGGTGAGGATCATTGGGAGACTTTTCAGTGCAAGTGCTAACWCTTTTAAAGATGTGTTTATTAAACTCACATGACTTGTTCTTACTGTAAGTTTCTCTTGGGTATAACATTAGAAACGCACTTTCACAAGCCTACCTGTGTCTCACTTGCAAAGCTGCAGCCCGCTCTCAGTCAYGGTGTCAAGCTGGTGGGAGCCCATGCCCACACGTCGTTCAAGAAGAGCCCAGGACCCTATGGAGGGCAGCACACGGGACTCGGCGGCATCTGGGCAAAGTCATCCTTGTTCAAAGGGAGCTGGGGATTGCTAGAGGCTTTGCAAGAGCAAACGCTGCCACAGTGTCCAGCTACAGCAAAACCGAGGTGCAGATCCAAGAAACTCAGGTAGGGCCGGAAACAGGTTCTGCCTGTTGGGTTTGATTATGTGTGTTGGGATGGAGAACATCCAGGAACTTCTCTCTGGTTCATTAGACACAATCTGGCCTTCACCCAGTGCTGGTTGCTGCAGCTGGTTAAAAACCCCTGTACCTGTTCTGGATACAGCAAACATATTCCTCACGCCTGCTCTGGTCCTGCTTTCAAGACATTGCTCTGCCAGCATGTCCTGGCTCAGAGGCTTAGTGGAGCTAAAGATGGTCATTAATGATTATTATCATCTGACTTGTTCTGCCCTGCTCTATCCATTTAAAATTTATGTGGTTTAAAATTCTTTCTTTTTCCCCTTCTCTCCAGGAGTGGGTTGGATTCAGGGGGCAGCTGCTTGTCAGAGAGGTGCCATGAGCAGCTGTTTGGGGTGATGAATGCAGATACCTGACTGCCAGGGACCCGTGTGTGTGTTGACACCATCGGATTAGTTGTACTTGCCAGTTTTGCATTTTAACAGAGAAGAGCCTGGCTCAGGGCACTGACCATCCATTCTCAAAACACATCCATTCTCAAACACTGAAACTATGACCCTCATGTTCCCTGTTCTTAATAGATTGTTTTTAATAAGCATGATGTGTTGAACTTTTCTGATGGTAATACTTCTGCTAGAATAGAGGTTCTGATTTTTTTCCCTTGTACCTTTGGTGTTATGTTTGAAGTTACTTTTGTCTGATATGAGGTATTTGTTTGGTTTTAGCAGTTGATGAACTGTCCTGAAAAAAAATTAATAGTTTTCTTCTGTGAATTTACTTTAAATTGCTTTAGTCTCATCATGTTAGGTCATTGCAAGTTACGTAATTGAATCTTTTATGATAAGCATGACTTTGCACTCTGCCTACGTCTTTTTCCTCTTTGAACCACATTATTACCTCACCAAAGTCAGGTGTGAGGGCAACAGAAACGCTTAAAATAGACATCTAGGAAGAAGGTTTCCCAATGAAAATGACCACATGAAAGTAAGTTCCTCAAACATCCTATCCACCATTTGTAACTTAAGCATTTGGGATAATAAAGATAATAGAAGTAGATAAGTATTCCAACTAAATGTGTTGCCAAGGGCACGAGCAGACAGAATGATAAAATATTGCTGCTGTCAGGAAACCAGGAAGTGCCACAGTTCAACAAGGTTCCGGATTATTTTCCTTTAGCTGCAATTGTATTCATAGTGATTTTAACAAAAGCAAAAAGAGCAAGAAGCAGCAGCAAATAGCTCMTATAGGCTTTACTGGAATGTGGGAAAGTTGCTGAAAGTCTTATTAAAATCAACAAAGGCATTCAATGCATGTCTTGGAGAAGGAAGTYRTGTTTAAGTAAGAGAAGGAGTCAGCTGTTAAAAAAAATATTTGGGCAATATGAAAAATTGCAAATCCTTTCATCAGGAGTTTGGGACTGCTTGCATGAGGGTGTGCAGGCTTAGAAGTGACAACTTGTGCAGCTGAATGATGCTTTTGCGATGAAACCCTGGCTCCATCCAAATCAATGGCAAGATTCCCATCCATTTCCATGGAGCCAGAATTTCACTGTATATCTGTCTTTTTTCATCCGTGCTTGCTATTTGTATCACAGCTATCTGGCAGGCTATTGTCTGCACAGGTCAAAATTACAGCTTTCTATTCATATGTGTCAGGGTTACTGTCTGTTTTCCAACCAAAAAAAAAGCAGTGAAAAAGTGTTATGCATATTTCCAATGCTATATCATTCACTCCATTGCTCAGCGTAAAGAGAAAAGAATTGTCTGCTGCATCTGGTAGAAACAGGACAAGAATTTGAGCAAGAGGGGTAAATGCTGCCTGTGTGTAATTCCTCACTCCAAGGCTTTTAAAGAGCTCCTATTTTCATCTCTTACATGTATTAAGTTTCGGATATGGGTGTCATGGGATTTAAGTAGGGGCAGAATTACCTCAATACTGTCTCCTCTTAAAAATTCTTCCTGAATATGGAAAATCGTTGCATAGTCAGGAAGGAAGGTGACTTTCATCAAACAAATCTGTCATGCAGTGAGACTATTTAACTCATCAACAAACGCTGGCATTGGTGCCTCTGAATATAAGCATTTACCTAGGAAAATGAGAGAGATTAATGAAAATTAAAATTGAGAGAATGAAAATAAGAGATAAACTACTACTTTGCAGATGAATGAATTTTTTAAAATGCCGAAATCCACAAGGCTTGTCAAAACACAGCAAGAAATGTCCTGGTAAGTGAGAAACGACACATGGAAGGTAATAAATGTGAATGGGAACTTTGTGTTCCCCCAGTGCGCTATTGGTGCACTACAAAAGCTTTAAAAGAATTGTAATTCTACACTCACTGTTGCTTATCTCCAGCGAAGTGTTTGCAGTCTGCAAAGCGACTGTTGCTATTCATTTTTAAAGCCCATCTGAGGACACATAGGCACTGCAAACCAACATGTTTCACTTCTGTAATGGGCAGCCTTAGAAAAGAGAAAATCTGTTAACCATAGGCAAAGAAAATTAGAAAAGAGGCAATACATCGTTTACCTTTAGTTTGTGGGTGTTATAACACTAGATTACAACAATGCTCATTGTAGGTAAAACATGTGTGATAGTGCACGTGTGTATCAAAGGCAAAGGAATATGCCAATAGTGAATGAACCCCTCACAAGCAAATGAAAATTACATGGTATTGTTCTCCAGGAAGAATTCAGCTTCAAACTAGATACAGATTGAATCCAAAAATGGATTAGTTTATGGGCATAACTTGTTAGTTTGGTCGTAGTTAAATCATGCCCAGCCCATGATGTTGGGCACATATCAAAGTTGTTCTTTATGGTGAGGTGGGTGTGCCCAGCATTTGGGATGCAAGTGCTGYTGAGAATACTTGTGAATCCATGTTCAGGACTGCAGTGGTCATTTCTAAAAGCTGTATCAGCAAATATTCCTGTGCAGAGACTCTTTCTGCAGAGTCCTGGTAGAAATTTCACATGCTTGGAAAGTGCAAAGAGCAGGGCTGAGCAGGCTTGGATCAGTGCCAGGTTAATGGAGCTGTGCAGCCAGGTCATGTCCTGCCCACTTGGAAAGCAGCTAAGTAGAACACCTCCTTCCATGCAAAATGTACCTGAAGAGGGGCAGAACACCCAGACGGTAAAGAATGACCAATGTATTAGCTCTCTTTTCTCTTTTTGATTGGACAGGAGAAGAAAAAAAATCCTTTTTAATTGCAAAATTTAATCCTGTGTTGCCTGTCTAACCCTCTTCCAGTTCTTCATGGTCTCCTTCTCTTCGTCTCTCTTCTTCAAAGGGATGCTCAGTGGTGCTCTGCTCACTGTTAACATCCCTGAAAATCATGGAACTGCCCTTTTACCTTTGGCACATTTTGTGCATTTTTAAATGCTTATATGTAGGTGTATATATAGAGAGAGATAACGATGAGAACTTTATTAAAGCTAGAAGCTTAGGTTGGCTGAGAAAAACTGCATTAAATTTGGTTAGAAAGCAAACTGTAACTCTCATTGACTCTCCAAATTTGGTTTGGAAGCCATTGAGAACAATAAGAATGGGACCCCCTATTGGCATTTCTAACATGGTATTTTTCAGAGAACAGTATGACCACACTTTAGCTGTATTTGCCTCACGAATCTCTCTGTGCTATTTCYATGAGATTTAAGATAGTGAAAATTAATAATTCTGGTTTGGGAGCARAAGTGATGTGTTGTTGCCAAAGAATTGTGTGCTGTTTGATCCAGTTTTGTCATACTTCTAGCTATGTACAAACAGAAGTTTTCCATGTGACTTGGTGATCTAAGTCCCTATATCAAATGTTAAAACCCACGGCATGTGCTAAAATTAAAAGATTTAAGTAATGAGCAGTGGTCGAGGAAAGTAGGGTTGTTCTCACCAGGGAAGAGGACACATTGTGGTGACCTAACTGATGCTTTTCCTTTTTTTTGCARGAGACTGATAAAATTGACTTAGACAAACTTTTCCCACTGGGAAAAAAACAAAAACAAGATGACATAGTGCACATCCTAGGAAATTAGGAGCAGATAGGAGCTTAATGCAAAACTACTGTATTTCATCCAAAAGGAAATCCACATATTGAACAGATTATAAAGAAAGGACTACTAACCCTGGCAAAATCAGTTCATTCAAGAGATAGTTACAGAAACTGTAGACAGAAGTGATTGAAGGGCATAGAAAAAAAAGCAACATCTTAAAAAATATGGAAAAGACCAAAGAGTTCCTTTGGAATTCACATATCTTACATTTCTGCTTTAAAAAAATTGCTAGTTCAAAAGCACAGAAGCAGGAAGTTGAATACTGAGATATTCCAAATCTAACATCCCACTACTGAAATGCACCGTATTGCTCCTATTATAAACTGACCTTGAGCATACATTGAATGAGACTTATAAGGTTCTTTTGTGTGGAAAAAGTCAACTTATAATTGGAACAAAACAGTACTTTAACCACTCTCAGATGACAGCACTTCCCCGTCTTTCCTCAACCTTAAAACCATGAAGGTGCAGCAAACACATTTATAAGTAGTGCAAACCTGATCCATGGAAGTCAATAATAAAATTATCATTGTTTTTAATGAAGTCAGAGTCTATTGTTTATAAACTAGATATTTTTGACCTAGTTTAATGAGGTCAGGAGGAAATTCTTTTGATTTCATGCCCTTTTGGTTATGAGTGTTTCTCCAAGTCCCTAGGATATAGATTTGTAAGCTTCACTGACAGCAGCACTGATTTTTCAGAAGCAATATTCACAGTGAATAATGTTCAACAATTTGCTTTAACTCCCTGACAAAACACTGTCCTATGGCCTTCTGAAATCAATGCTGAGAAGTGTTGTGCACTCCTCGAAACCATTGCTTCAGAATCACAACAAATGCATATGCAACATAGAAATTCTTATCTTCCTCTTAGAGAACAGCAAAACCTCTCCAGTAAGTTTTAACCTACATAGAATTATAGTTTTGTGCCTACCCTCAGGAATCCTGCATCCTGATGGGTCTCGCTATATCACGCAGACGGCTTTGTCCACTACTCTCCTGAGAATGTTGTGTTAGGACACAGTCACCTTAGCTGTTTGAAATGATAGTATTTAGCTCCCAAAGTGAATGACGCAAGTTGAGTGGCTGTAGGAAAGACTCCATGACACTTTGATGGGTCTGATTAATTGAGCTGGTAGATCAGAGAATGCCTACTGGAACTGAAGTGACCCTCTGCTGCATGGGCTGTGCCCTGGCTTCCCAGCCTGGGGATAATTAAACCATCTCAAATTCCATCCAGATGTCCACCTTTAAGAAGAAGGGGACTCTCCCAGCAACTCTCCAGTGAGTAGTTTGTAGCAAATCTGAAGAATGGAAAAATCCCTGAAGAGGCAGAGCACAACATCAAGGACTGTCTGAAATACTGGGAACTTTAATAAATTCAGAATGAGTTTGGAAGGCTGAAAAAAAGACTAATATCTTGGACAGAGGATTTTTTTTTTTTAATCATGGGATCAAACAAAGACTAAGGAGGTTGGCCTGAGAATGGGAAACTGTGTTTGGTTTTCTGTAGTGGCCTGATGAGAAGCAAAATGCAGAAAGTGAAAGGGACTAAAACTCTTGCTTAAGCAAAGATTGCTTGGGAATGATGAGGAAACTGGAAGGAGGCAAATGTATAGCTATGATTTCTATTGCTGAGTTGAGATCTTGTATTTCTTTGCAAAATATTTATCTCCGTTTTCCTATACTTTCTAGTGTTTCTGAAAAGGGAGTTGTTGAGTTTAAGGCTTAAGATACCCAAATTACCGGGTATTCATTAGCTAGGGCTAAATCTGGGGTTGCAGAAAGTGTCAGCCTGCTGCTGAGATACAGGGTCGCAGGTAAATGAAAAAATCCCTTTCTCCAGAAGGGCAAGAGAGAAACTGTGCCAAGAATATCTGCTAGGGATAAGAAAGTAAGAAGTGTAATTATTGCCTCTTTAGATTAAAAAAAAAAAAAAAAAAAAAAGAGGTTTGAGGAAACAAGAATCTGTCACAGTGAGATTCAAATCCATTTTTTTTAGAAGCTGCCCTCAACAGGGCAGCATCACCAGGGCTATTTCCATTTTAACATGTGTAAGTTTTTTTGATCTTAGTAGTTAAATTTACAGAGGGGAGTATATGCCTAAATGCTTTATTGCTCAGATCTTAGTGTCTAAGCAGGAGAATATGCAGAAAAAGCTGACTCTATTTCTTGCTTTTGTGTATGTGTGTGTCTACTTGTAGATATGCTTTGTTAATCCTGGCAATTAACTACAGAGGAGGAGATAAAAGGAATTATCCTATAAGAAGAAAATATTTCTGCTTCTTATTCTAAGTAAGAATACTCTAAGTAATAAGGATTCTTTAGGAAAGAATTCTGCTTTTCTACCATTCTGGCAGATCATTTGGAACTGTGGAGTTGCATTAATGCTTCAGGCATATGACTAAGAGGAAGAGTTGGGATCATAAAAGAGCGTTTTGGAAGCTTTCTTGCTTGAGACACCTCAAAATGAAACAACTGAAGCTTTCAGAAAAGGCATGTAAGAGATCAACACTCAACAGGTAAATGAAATAGATTGCCTAAAACTCATTTTTCTGTTGTGAAGTTTGCCATTCTGTGGTCGCTAATGGGGAGAACTGCCTGAACTGTTCCCACATAAATTGACTCCATTTCTGTTTGTACAGCAGGCCTCTGGCAAGAACTGATTTTACAAAAGGGTAAACAGGAGATCTTACAGGTCATAACTCATTTAAGGAGGTAGCTCAGTTGGTTCCCAGGATGGGAGCAATCAGCAGAGGCCAGCAATCTAACCACTAAAGGGTGCAATTGAGCTTTGAAGATTTAAGTATCTGATGTTGCAGGAGCCAGAAAAGGCCAGCTCTGTCAAGACTAGTTAAGACTAAAACTGTTTCTTTTTTTTATCATCTCAGCACAGAAAAGAAGGGAAGCTAAAACAGAAAGAGCATTTCCCTAATATATYGTAATGCAAAAGGCCTGTGCTGTGACCCTCATGAGTTAGGTCCACTGCTGCTTGGTCAGAGTAGAAGACCAACAGGTCAGCAGTTGACATGCTTTGGACAGGAGGTGAAGATGTTCAGATCCATTCACTCCAGTTTTGTAAGTCTTTGCATCACATTTCTGAAATAATGACTTAGGGATTCTGGTATTTCTTATGCTCATATATTCATGCCCTAAACCTTGCATATCATGTCTACATTTCTAAGAGACAAGCGAAGGTTCAACCTGCTATTTAGCCTCATCTGCTGTGTCTTGCTTTGTCTTGTCTGTGCATCTGAGCCAACAATAAGAAGACTTTTTCTTCTTCTTAAATACACACTTAACTTTTCAGCATGTAAGCTGACCTTTTGACTTGTGCTTGAAATTCCGGCACTGTTGAAATTGGTGGAAATTTTGGCACTGATTTTGATAGAACAAGTGTTCCATTCCAGGTGCTTTGCTCAATAAAGCATATAAAATTACAGACACAGATCTTTCTTTTTTCTCAAGTTCTCAGTTGTCCTAAGTATCACTMAATGATACAAATGAAAATTTTGAGGAAACCGAATGGCATCCTTATAAGGCCTCCAACATGAATGATTAAAATTCCTTTTAAAATATATAATAGATACACCTATACACACACAYACAAACACRCATATAATATGTCAATGGGATCAAAGCTTTTCTCCAACACTTTAATAAGTGGCACGCACCCTCACTTATCTGCTAAAATCAAAACTTGTACATGCACGTGCAGGTGTTAGGAGTTGCTTTTTCATATTGTTGGCACAGGGCCACATAGCAGAGCCATACACCTTTATTTTTTAACAAACCTGTGTTTTTTCAGGTGTTCATTTATCTCTGTGAAGAAGTTTCTTAGACCTGTAACCTCAAGTTTAGTATGCTAATGGGAAGAGGAACTCCTACTGCAAATAAACAGGCATTATTCGGTATTAAGTGTAGGAATTTAACCATATAATTATTTTCAGAATATTTTAACAGATCCTTTGCATTTGTGAGAGTGATGTATATGGACTAGTAACAACCATTGGCATTTGAAGCAGATTAGCAAAAGATGTAGTAGGTTTTCTACCACTGTTGAATTTTGCCGTCAAAGTTGTATATCTTTCAATAGGTTATGCTTGGGTTCCACCTCCAAGATGCTGGCCTAGAGACACAAGCCACTGTGTAAAATATATGGCCTGTTTTATAGAAGTATGAATGAGGTTATTATAATGGCAGTTTTGGGCCTTAAAAATCCATGAGTCCATGCTGGTTTTGGCAACAGAAAAATACCATGAATAATAYGAACAAAAGAAGAGAGCAACTAATGATTATTTTATTGGAGGCAAAAAAACCCCGCCAAAAGTTAGAATAAATGAAGCAAAGCTAAAATCAAAAAGGCAAAAGATATTTCTTTWGGTACATATTATTATCAAAGGGATTTATATAATCCCCCTGCTCAAGATAGCCAATCTTAATGTCAGTATTAAGAACGGTTTTAAAATTAAAAGTGAATTGATTAAGCACTTMATGATTTAAAAGAGTTCTGAGTTTATAGAGAGTATTTTTTTTGGAAATTTAGGAACTGCCTTTCTTCTTGCTCCTCAAGATCCATTATGAGAATCATGATTTTTCTGCAGGGTTTTGGTCAGTTCTAATTTCTCTTAAGGCAATGTGTTTTGAGAGCTATGCAGCCTAGGAGCTGAACTGCTGTTTTTCAGTAGAGGCCTTTGTTATTCAGCAGTTGCTACTTCAAGGCACCTTTCTATCTCTCTGCAGTCAGTAGAGTTTTATTGTTGCCTCTCAGAGGTAAGGGACAGAACTCTGCTTTTTGTGCATTTATTTGATCCCAAGAGTCCTTCTTATCTAAACTAGAAGTCACTTTCTCATCCATTAGTCCATTTATGTTAAAGATCAAAAGTTTGGGAGATTTGTTGTTGATTTTAATCTCACAACTTTGTTCTTTATTTACTTTTCTTGGAAATTCTGTATTATTTGGAAATTAGAAAAATTGTTTTTCCCTATAAACATCCAAGTACTTCCCATAAATAAAAAAGCTGGATTCTATCGTTCAGAGGCTTTCCCACACAATGTTAAATAGAATAGTCTGTAGTTTCCCAGTATGAATCTACATTTTTATTTTACACTGTAGTATTATGTTGCCACTTAATTTTTCCTAGTCCTTTTGGGTCACTTCTGGAAAACGTAATGTTATAAAAAAGAAACAACATCTTTAAGGAATGTTAAAACCTTTCTAATTTCTGCTTACTTTTATGGGCACTGTGGAAGATGTTGTGCTTTTTTCAAATCTTATCAGGAACAAAACCGCTTAATTCCTACTTATTTCAGAGATTCCTGAACCAGCCTTGAGGAAGAAAGAAAATAAAATAAACCAACAAAGAACAAACAAAAACATAGTTTACTTACAACTACATATTATTCTATATTTTAAAATTAGAAGAACTTTCAAAGTCATCAGTTCTCCTAGGAGAATGACATATAACTGAAATAGGCTCCTGGGAAAGAAGTCCATGTGTAATAACATTCAGTTAACCAAGAGTAACACATACATATGGCAGACAAGTTAATATGCCACTTATCCACCGAGTGGAGCAGCAGGAACCATTAGAAATAGCCAGAGGAAATCCTGGAGTTAGACCATCTGAGCTAACACTGATGGTGCAGGGGTTGCCTTAGACAGTGCTTGTGCTGTACCTGTAAGTGTCCCTGAATGCTGTAAGTGGCTTTGTTCTGCCAGTGCTATCGAAAGAATATAGATATTTGCCACCAGAGGTACTAAGGACACTATTTGCTGAAGCCACATAACTATAGCTGTTGCATTTCCAATGGGCTACCATTGCCCAGTATCCTTGCAAATGAAATCTGAGTCTAAATATGTGATTTCTGTCATTATACAGTTTAAAATATACTCTTTTCAAAACTAATGCTGTCCTCCAAACCATTATCATACACTAGAAAGCGTTGCCAATGGCATTTACCTTAGATTCAGCCCAACCCAGGAGCTTGGAAGGGATCTGTGATCATTCTGGCTCCCTCATTGGGTTCCTCACAGATGCCTTCATTGTTCCCAGGACCAACCTTCATTTGTTTTATTTTGTTGTTGCAACCATTTCATTTGCTTTCTTGAAAGCTTTCATAAAACGGATTTCTAAATTATTTTCATTTGTAGGTACAGCACTAGGAAGAATAAAGACTGTAAATATGACACAAAGACTGTAAATAGACACAAACATTTACACAGAAAAAGAAAGTAATACTGTATCTGCTTGTCTTGGACACGAGGTATGAGATATGTACTATCTAGCCTGGGAAGGCAGTGACGGCCTGTGACTCAGGTGGACGATGTCACGCACCATTAGTATGAAATATTGCCCATTCAGCTTGGCTTTCCACCGGTCCTTGAGGTGAGTTGTACCCTGAGTGAACCAACAGGGGAGAATTTTAATCAAGCTAAGGTGAAAAAAAATGTTAAACTTGACTTGGAAATAGTTTGCTAAAAAAAAYGGGCTGTGACTCTCATGAAATATCAGATAGAGATAACTTGCAAAGGTCTAGTTTTAGTATTTTGTAAGTACACAAAGCTCAGCTGTGTGGCGGAATTTGCATATAATCCTCTTTAAATTCCCTTATTTTTTGTTTCCAAGAAATGGCCATCTCTTTGTGTTTGTCAGGTAATGTTTTTATAACCAGCTTTGCTTGCTCACTGAAGTGGAGCCCTCCCACTAAAACCCACGAAGCAAACAGAGTGGATTTCAGGAGGCATGTCCTACTAGACACTTTCGTAGGAATTTTGCTGAGTTTAAATGACTTCAGTGTGTGTGAGAAAGTAAATATACATGTAACAAAGAGTTCTTCCTTCTCTGGGCGACAGCATGTTATATAACGGGAGAAATATTATTCTTGGCATGATAATTAGAAAGAAATATCACATCCAATGGTATTAGCCCACAAAAAGCTGGCAATCTATATAACTTTATCCTAGGGTGAAGTTATTTCCACTGTGCTATGAGTTATATGGGCGATGTGTCAGAAGCCTTTGGCTTTTGTTAGCTTTTGTAGTAACATTAGTATGACGGAAACCATAAAGTGTTATTTGACATATTAGTTCTGCAGGGCTCATCTTCTCACATCAGATGGATAGTACCAAGGGAAGTGTGCACGGACAGAACTCAAAGCGGGTTCGTACCACTACAGTGATTCCTTAAGCTCCTAACAGCTGCAGAATATTAGCAGTTATATATATGGAATTTGTCTTTCCTGGTGCCTCTTTCTTCTCCCACACTCCAGCAAGGCTCCTGCCATCCCRGTCCCACTTTCTTCCCTCTGGAGCATCTTGCTGGGCAGCACCTTGGCTGCGGCTGGAGACGTGGTCCTGGGCACTGAAGCACCTACCAGCTGCAGCAGCAGCTTGCACTTGTGTGTTAGATCCTTTCGTTAGGCCTCTGGCATCTCGCGGGGYGAGCGTGAGACCCTGCGGAGGAGGGGAAGCTCTTTCAAACCGAATGCTTCCCTTTCCTTTTCTTCCTGAGCAGGAGMTCAGCACAAGGATCTCGGTATTGGTGGTAAGTAACACAATTTGCTTTGAACAGTTGCACCTCCAGAGTTTGCAGTTGGTCCCAAGAACCTTCTGCACAGAGAAGCTGCTGAGGAGGTGGAGTAGCGTCACTGCCAGAAAGAGCCGAGGACGTCACCGCTTCTGTGCTGCTTTTGTCTTTCCTGCACAGCACCTCTTGTCCCCTCCCAGATGTGCAAGCACGGTTTCCCATCAGGAAGACATATTTAACAAAAAGGAATTAATTTAATTTCTTAAAGAACTTATGAAATAATATGTAATCTGCAACCTCGTACKTAATTATTGCCAACTTGGGGAAGTTAGTGGGTTTTAAGTGATTCTGTGTCCCAGAGAGGACAGCAGACACATCAKTCCTTTTTTCACAGTATTTCAGCTCAATCCATCATCACAAAATGGGGATTACTGTGGCCAGGAGAAGTGCTGACACTGTGACCATAGCTGTTGCTGTGGCTGTGACCGGTGTATCAGCAGGCACGCAGTTGCAACATCATCCTCTGGTGGAGAAATCTTATTTGCCTCCATGTGACTCACATGTTCTGCAATCCCTGGGTGGTGTTGGCGGGTGCCTGGAAATAGCATTCTCAGCATTTTTGTGAATAAATATTTGGAAGGAGGATTGCTGGACACACCTGCCAGCGGTTGCAGGAGAGGCAATGTAATTCCTACCTGTTAGGGAGCAAAGGCTCTTCCTTCGTTATGCTTCTATTGTATTTTCCCACAGTCTGTTTTATTGCTATTGTTCAGTAAAAGAAGATGACCAAGGTAAAACCAATAGTAAAGACTTGGTAAAACTGGTTGGCCCTACTTCGTTTTATAAAAGAGTAAAACCCTGCTGAAAACACCAAAAGGGTTAGAGTCAGAACGAGACAAAGCAGTGCCGTTACGTGTGGCCTGTCCTTCCTGGAGCGTCAACGGGCTGCTGAGGTATTTGGGGGGCAGCAAGGCCCCCAMGGGGGAGCAGCAGCACGTGCTCCCGGGGACGCTCAGCCCTTCTGCTGCGGGGCTCCGGGGACACCTGGGCCTGCAGGTGCTTTGAGATGTTGCTCATTTCCTCTTTGCTTTTATGGCGCGGGGATGGTGGATTTTGAGGCATCYGATCGCCTCTACGAGGTCGCAGTGTGTGGGAGAGGGTCTGCATGCTCGCCCRGAGCCTCCACAGGGAGCAAAGACCATGTCAGGAAACCACAAGACATMGTTTCTCCGTGTGGTGATAGTCTGCAGGGAGCCTGGATAGCTGTAATGCTACATTGCTGCTCGCTCAGTGTCTGGCTTTGTGTTAACTCTTCGACTTGCTTGCTTTGGCTTTCCCGACTGCTAAATAYGTGTGAGTCGAGTCACTTCGACATAGTAAAAAAACAGCTTCGGGACACAGCTCCCGTGCTCCGAACAGGGGGCTGTGGGGACCTGGGATCCCCTGTGTGCCGCCTCTGCCACCAACCTCAACGGGGCCAGAGCCCCTCTTGCTTGAGCTCCATGGCAGGCAGCGCATCAGGGCTGGGTGAGGGATTCTTGCCCATTCTCTGGTTCTTCTCTATTTTGGTTGCGTAGATATGAGGAGCTGACAAAGCCCCCGGAGCGGTGCGTGGGGCCGGCACTGCCATCTCCTCCAGCACCTCTGCCAGGCACAGACGTGCTCGCAAGACAGAGTGTCAGGCCCAAAGGATGCAAAATATGCTGACAGGTTTGGGGACTGAGATTCCCCCAGAGAAAAGGCTCCACCAAATAATCCTGAGCAAAAAATGCTTTCAATACTTACTGCTGCTTTTGCCTAAGCAAATATGCTTTCTGATATTGCTTACAATCACTAAGGAACAGAATGTAAAAACAGACAATACAAAAGTATTATTTGAAAAAAACAACCTACTATTTGAAATATATTTTTTCTTGAGTGGCTGTCATCAGAATTAACTGAACTTTAAAAATCCATGTTTTTCYCTATCAGACCTAGCCAATCTCAGATTGACAGACTTTAATATTAGATTGAAGAGAGACAGAGGCAGCTTTAACAATCACCGGGAAAGGGACAAACAGTGTTGGTCAGTGTGTGCAATAAATGCCTTTCTATGTAATTTGCTGTATTACCTTAGCTCACAAAATGGAAACTGCCCTTCAAGCTAGAAAAGCTGCAGAAATAGAAAGACACAGTTAAAAAAAAAAAAAAAAAAGAATCAGAGCAGTTATATGGCTACATATACCAGAAAATATTTGGCTTGGCTGGAGTGCGGGTTTAGGGTTTAGGCAGTTCTTGCTTTTCTCAGGTTGGTTTATGCATCATTAATAAGGGCTGTGCTATAGTTAGTTCAGTCACACAGAAGCTGCTCCCAGGGTCTCAAAATCTGGAGCTCTGCTAAAGGTACGAGTCAGAATAAATACGCGGTGTTTATAATTTATATTCGAAATGAATAATGCCGCATTGTCAGTCCTCAATTAGCCATGGTCGCTTATTTGGTCTACAGATTATCTCTGCCGTGGGCTCAGAGCACTTGAACCCGGCAGATTTCTTCACGGAGATAAAACCCTGCGTGAAGGCATCTGCTCTGCCACCTCCTCGGGGCGGCAGCGCGGGCTGCGCTCCAGCTCCCGCCGCAGGGACAGCCTGGTGGGGTGTCCTGCGGGCAGCCCGGCCCGCTGCGCGGGACAGGGGTCTCGCATGGTCACCAGAGGAGGGTTGCATTGCAACACTCGGTGCGGGCAAGCGTGCGTCAGGACGTCCCAGCGCCCCGGGGACAAAGGGTTTCCTCCTGCAAGTCTGGTGCGGAAGTTAAAAATACCTCCGCTAAAATATTGTACGGCTATAGATGCTTTTCTATCACATAGCACAAATACCCTAAAACTAACCTAAAAAAAAAGAAAAGAAAAAAAAGACAAAAAGGTTGCTTTTAGAATTCTTTGGCTGGATTTAATACTAGAAGATATCTCTGCAGAGAGGAGGGTTAAAAGGACTGAACTGTGATGGCTCTATTTCTGTCTCTGGTAATATATTCCAGAGTATCTTGAAAGAGATCCTATAAACTTGAATAGAGAAAAATTGGCCATTCTTTTACAAAGGCAGGTCTTTTCCTCAAGCATAAATATTCCAAGTCTGTTTTTCTGAGATAAAGACCATCTCATTACCCGACTGACGGCTTCAAGTTCTTCTCTTTGAAAAGAAATTCTAGTCAATGGTGTGCTGCTTAAGTAAATGTTGATGGCTTCCAATGCATATTTCACTGAATATTCTGCACAAAAAGCAATCGCAGTAACTAAAACCTCTAAAATTTAATGCAAAGTTAATATTACAGAATGTTCAAACAAAATGAAAGTCATAAACTACTTTCTCCATATCAATATACTTGGGGTTTTTATGCATAAAAAGATGACAGTCTGTTTGAGATTTTTAAAAACTRTTCACACACATAAGTCCCATGGAATTAAACAGGAATTAAACTGTAAATATAATTAAGAGTATACTTTTATTACTTATTCATTTAATTATGAGTAGCTTAAAAAATGTAAATTTCTTCAACTTTGATTTTAATTAAAAATTGAAAAAGTAAGCATGCAAGCAATCATGTTTCTCAAACACTTCATACCTGAAGTGTGAAGAATAAATCCATCATTTAAAATTCAATAAAAGGRAAGTCAGAAATCTTGTATTATAATAATGTATAATGTACAAGAATATCTTTAGCAGTTTTAGATTATTTTCAACCAATACTGAACGTTATCCTACACATAAAAACAAGCAAGATATAAATCATTGTTCCAGATGGATCTTTTCTGATTTGTTTGTTTCTGGATGCTTGAATTGATTTAAAGAGTTTAAGATCATCTTAGGCCTTTCCTTACGACATGTAACATAAAAAGTAAAAAATTTCCCCATATAACAGTAGCTGCTGGTGTCCTGTGTCAGGGTATTAACCTCTTTAACCCTGTCAGTTGACTGGGGCCAGGAAATATGGACTAGTCTTTTACTGCTCTTCTGTGTGTCACAACTTTATTACACATCACATTTCTAGTCTTCTGAAGTGTCTATAGCACTAAAAAAAAATGTCTTGTAAAGAGAATGCTGTGTTACATGGCTGAAAAGGTATGTGGGACTGAATACCATATATTTTTATCAAAGCAAGGTCCTTTGTCCAAAGTGCATTATTGTTGCTCTATAAAATCTTAACATCAAAGAAAGACTCAGGGTTCTGTTTCATATTTTGTAAAGGTGATCTCTGAGCATTTCTAGTTGAATTATTCAATAGTTTGCTGTATATCATTTTGTTGATGACAAGAAAGCTGTCTCSTACCTTTAGTGGTGTCTGGACGAAGCTAGCTTGTCTTTCAAGTTAGTATAAGGCCTTATATGGCTGATTAGCAATAAATATTTCAACTGCTATTATGGAAATATTAGCTTCTACAGACAATAATATTGTCCATTGCTTATAAGCACAGTACTGTTCTCGTCTCAGCGATCCTGTGCACRATCGCTGATCCTTGCATGATCCATTCAGGATCGTGAAAAATCCATGGGCACTCACTTCAAATCTCTTCATAGGAAGATGGCAGCACGTTGCTAGAAGAATTGAGGAYGCCCTTTAATTTATTGCAAGATATTGCTTTGCAAACTGCAAAGACTTGCACAATATTTTCAATAATCCAGATCACTCAACAGCAAAATTTTATTTCCCAGTAAGTATAATTGCTTTAAATRTGTAGCAGCTATTGACATTACAGGGCAAGCTGTATCTCAACCCCTGTCTCGTTTCTGGGGCTATGCCCTTTGCTACAGCCTGTCTTCTTGCTGCTTGCTTGTGTCTCTTCTGGATCGTAGCCCATWATTTACTGTTCATCTTTGTGCGAAATCTTTGTCTACAAGCATCGTTCTTCCAAAAAGCAGATCCACCTTTCATGTAGGGCTTACTGTGCTTGGTGGGTAAGCCATACCAGCATACATGGCATCGGCTCGGTTTCTACTGCCCAGTTCGTAGCAAAACCCACTATTATCTTGGATTCCTTCAAGTTCTTTGCTTCTATTTCTTTTTTTTTTCTTTTTTTAAAATTTTTTGGTTTGTTTCATTTAGTTTCTTACTTGGCAGCCTACTTTAATTTAACTACTAGCAGTCAAGCAGGGTAATATCAAATAGATAGCCTGAAGGAAACGTGACATTTATTCTTGAAATTATTCCCCGTAATTCTGTCATCCTCTACAGCAGGGTATTGCTTTGGGCAAACAAAAACGTGATCTAGGGAGTGTTAACAGGAGACTTCAGGGCTATGGGCTGGGATTTTGTTCCCCAACCTCTCTTTGCTTCTCCTTGACAGTYTGGGTGCTGTGGAAAAAAGCAGCAAGTGCTGGTAGACCTGGCCTCCGTCTGCAGAAGGATGCCAGGAGTGTCCCCAGGTCAGTGCCCCTGCTTCCTCAGGCATCTTCTGAGGGCACCTTTGCTGTATTTTGGGGGCGATGGATGTTTTAGGGATGATACTGCTCAGGATGACAGTATGAAAAAAGGTGGAGGGGAGTTTTCCCATTTGGCGAGATGATGCAATACTGCAATAATGTGGGAATAGACTGAGGGCCTTGCRCTTGACTGATTTATAAGTAAAGTAGACAAAATAAAAGAGAATATACTTTAAAGAATAATCCTGCCTCAGACTTTTCATCTGAAACTACTTTGTGTTCGAGCTGGTCACTATTCACATTTTCCATTTCTTAAGCTAATCAGTATTCACAATTTCCATTTTTAAAAAATACTCCTCAGTATTCAAAATGTCCATTTCTTCGCAGATGTTAACTCATTCTAAGCTGGAATAAAATTTTGAAATTTTACACAAAATTAACTTTCTTGAGGAAAAAAAATAAAAGTGTTTTCCCAGCATTTTTATTCCAGAATTATAGATTGTCTTCTCTAGATTTTGACACATTCACAATTTCGCAATGTTTCCAATGTTATAAACCCTTTTTTTTTAATCACTAGTTCGTGATGTGTCAATAGTAGCACTAATCTGATAATGCAATAATTGGTACAGTTTGTTTATCTTTAAGTAAGGAAAATAAGCATTCATTGGACTGAAAAATAGCTTCTTTTCCTCTGCCATGAGTGTATCTTAAGCACCCCTGGCAGCACCGGAGAAAGARCATAAGCACCGGCAGGTTTGTGCGGCACCCTGCAGAGCAATGCAAGGAGGTTGCAARGGGTCCAGTCCTCAGCAGAGCAGTKTTCRAAAAGCTGCGGAGCTCAAGAGCAGCACTGTGTCCCACAGCTGCACTGTTTCCTGGTGTGGAGCTAAGACATACGTGCAAACCTGGATATCTCTCTTCCATCCAGCAGTGCATGCTGCAGGATACACTGGCTCTTCAACATTATCTGATTTTATGCGAGAGGAAGAAGAGTAGACCACTGAAAAGTGAGTTTAAGTCTTCAGACAGTGCATTTTTTTTTTTTTTCTTTTTGAGGATCCCTTGAAAGAAGCCCAAGGACTCTTGAAGAGACTGATGGAATTCAGGTCTGCATCTTTTGTTTGGCTCTTGATATTGTGCAACATACTCCAGTCTGTGCCAAGGAGCTAAGGAGAAGTAGGCTTGTGTGTTTATATAACATCATGATACACATCAGGAGCCTTGCACAGTAGGTACTTCTGCTGGCTGATCATGAAATCAAAAATAAAAAAGCATTTTCCTAATCTCTTATACAAGTTTTTATTGAAGAAGTTTCATTCACATATATATGATTTTGTGAAAATGAAAAACAAATTTTGAGAAAGATTTTGACTAAAATCTTCCAGACATGTCCATATTGTATCTCATATATATATATGTACAAATGTATATATATATACACATATTTTATATATATGTAAATGAATTATAAGTAGGGACATATTTATACCAAAATTTCTATTCTAATTGTTTTTCCTTATCCATCAGTTTGGAAGGATGAAGAAATTGCTTCTCTACTTTTTTTCCTGTGTCATAGAGCTTGTTTACCTTGGGAAAATGCTTTAAAAGTTCACTAWATACTTTAGATGTAAATTTGTTTGTTTGTTTGTTTTTGGAAACCCTAAACACACATTTCCCTGTTTTAATATGGTAATCTATTTTACCCATGACAAAAGTGGAATTTGCCTGCTCTGCATTTATACCTGAAACATTTTTAAAGCTTAGGGTTTTCCTTTCATTTTTGGACCATTCATTTTTTTGTGGTACGCGTGATTAGAGCTGCAAGATGTTTGGTCCCAACAGCCTGGAAGAGCCCAGGAGCCATTTCTCACAACCTCCACCATTGCCTTTCCTTCTGATCCTTTCCCCTGTGTCTTTTTCCAGCATAAAATATATGATTGCTTTCTAGACGATATGAAACATGGCCATTTTTACAAGGCTTATCCCTTCTATCTTTTTTTTTTCCTTTTAAATTTCTAACTTTAGTCTGTCTTCATTTTCTTCATTTYGTGGGTACAGTTGAGAGTTCGGAAATGGTTTTTAGATTTTTGTCCACATGCAATTAGGTAGTAGTAAAGTTTTGGTCACTTACTTCAAAATGCTGAAACAGCAAATCCTGTTTTAGGGTTTCGGTTTTGCYGCAGCACATTAATATGGTGTTCATTATCAAAAGACAAAGGGCACTCTGAATTGTAATAAGGATTTTCTGGTTTTAAATTCCATTACCTACATTAAAACCACTTACTGCCACTAAGAAAAATGAGGATAACTTTGCATAGTTTGTGGCAAATAGACAGTCTTTTGATATGTTTCAGTTAATAGGCCTTCGCTTGAAAGTCCCCCCTCACACCAGTGGTTGCAAGTGCATGCTACATTTTTGTTTAAGTCTGACATCCATGAGAAGACGACGAGATCTGTTTCTTATTGTGTGCATTAAAGAGGATTCTTTGGAAATTGCTGAATAACTAAGCAATATGCTCTTTATCATTTTTACTGATGACAAGGGAGATGTCATCTCTGGTGCATCTGTATAAAGTATCCTCTTGGATAACTTCTGTGCATTGCAATCTGTTTCTTCAAATAGGAAACAATTTCAAAAGTCCTGTTAATTGGCAAGTACGAAACTATTTCACTTATGCTCGTGTAGCTAAAATGGAGCATGCTGACTCTTGGGAATAAGTGCTCTGTTAAAAAAAAAAAAAAAAAAAGGATAAGAAAAAAAGAAAGGAAAGGGAGAAAAAAAGCATGAACTGAAATGAAGAGCCAGGCTATTTTTTTCCAACACAAAAATGTCCCATCATTTCCACCGTTCAGGCCTTTGCCTCAGCGGTTTAGCAATCACAGCTGTAGCGAGTTGGCTTATCTTCCAGTAAAGGCCAGAGCAGCTGGCCAGGCACGGAGAGGAGCTTTTATTATATTTTGGTGTTTAGACTTGTTTYGAGTCTGTTTATCACTGTCGTGCTTGGAGCAAGAGAGGGCTGGTTTGCATGTGAAACCAGGGCGCGTGGAGGCGCTGGCTCCGGTGGGCACGAGCCACGGAAGGGGCCGGCGAGTCAGCAAAAGCGCGGTGCCCAGTGGAGGCTCCGGCTGCCCTCTGCTTCGCTCAGCACGGGAGGCTCGATTACAAGAAGGGGTGACCGCTGCCCACGAGGGAGCTGAGCTGAGCTGATGTCAAGTTTCCCACAAACAGCTCTGTGGGTGGAAAGTAGGCAGGAGTGGAGGAGCGGGCGCCCGGGTCGCAGGAGGGAGAGCGCGCGAGGCAGAGCTCAGCTGGTGGAGATCGGCTGACGTATTTGCGTTGTGTTTTCAACACGTGGGTGTCTGGAGAGGCCAGGACAGGCTACCTCAGTGTGGAAATTTGCCCTCTATGGGCCGAGGCCGCCCTCACCCAACCCCGTGGTGGCATCTGAGGGAGCATCGGCCGCAGGCAAACAGCGTTGTTGAATGAGCCGCTCTTCCCTTGCGAGCATGGACCCCCTCACAGAAATCCACCCCTGGGGTAGGCGTGCTGGATTTGTCCTGTTCCTGTGGCTGAAGTTTGGTGATATTTCCCCCTAGTTCTGTTGTTGTCCGTGTTTTCTTGAGGCTTTGGAGATAGCATATTGTGTCAGGACATCATAGATGCAGCAAATC
The DNA here is from genome assembly GCA_003342815.1 of Eudromia elegans. Taxonomy (NCBI): domain Eukaryota; kingdom Metazoa; phylum Chordata; class Aves; order Tinamiformes; family Tinamidae; genus Eudromia; species Eudromia elegans. The sequence goes on along the minus strand of PTEX01000011.1, from coordinate 4,831,577 downwards.
AGCATTGGTATTCAAAGAGATGGGAAGAATCTTACTCACCCCAGCTTATTGCATTCCTCCTTTCTCCCAAAATGAAATGTATTAGCTAGAAAAATGTTAAAATTTAAAAATGTAAAGAAGATGGTCTCTTTTTATTTTTCATATGTGCCTTTCATATATATGTATAGTCTCTTTGACTTTAAGATGTCACCCGAAACATTTCTTTTTGTGATTACCAATCACTTCTTCTCATGTATGTTTCTATAAACATTACACATAGATATATTGGTGTATAATATTCATGTGTTTAACGTTTGCAAAACATACTGCTAATACTGTGTTTCTCCAGTAGAGCTCTCTATAAATTTAGCCCTCCAGAGATACCTTTTAATGACTTAAACATTACACCAAACAAGAGATTCCAAGGGGACATGATCAGGATATAATAATGGGCCACTGTCAGAAAGGATTTATGATTATTATTCATATGGCTCAACCATATGCTCCAGCTACTGCTGTAATCTTGCTAGTCTTGGTCTGACATCTGTAGTGATAATGAGTAAAATTGCATTACGCCACAGAAAAAAATCAAGACACTTAAAAAATAACTAGTGGGCTGCCAGGAGAAACATTGACCTCCTCTGTGAGGTCAAGAGATGGTTTTAAAAAATGCTGGATGCTCCTGACAAAGCTGAAGCATTGTGAGGGTCTGGCAGCCAGCTGTTCTAGCTTTATTAGAGGAGAACTTAGATATAATTGAATTCCTAAACCAGATGTATTTGTCATTGCAGTTAAACACCATGCATGATCATATCAAATTGACTTTAAAAAATGGAAGTTACCTATTTTGCTTTATATACTTGGACAAGTGTATCTGCTCCAAATAATGTGAGATGGGGGAAGGTRCTCAAATAATGTTGCACATTTTCACCTGTCCCATTTGAGCTGTCCTATCTTCCCTGGTTAAGCCTTAGGATTCTGAGCTGCCACAGTGAGAAAACAGATATTTTTAGTTTACTTTCTCCTGATGTTCTTGGGGCTATTCTTTTGTTTTCTACTTGAAAAATATTCTGTTTTACCTCTGCTCTGTCTATAGCTGATCCTAGTACCAGYTGAAATCAGCAGCTTATCCATGCCACTTCCAGACTCCTCTGCTGAGCAGGAATTCAGCAAATATACAAATACCTCCTGAGCAGATGTGCAGACACCGGGAATTCCTTCCTCATTACTACGCTCACGTACGACATTGCCCAAGGTGAATACATGAGCAGAGCCTGCCTTAGTTTCTGTCAAAGGCCCCTAATAAGCTGTTACGGACTGCACACTTAGGAGTAGAGAATTGCACACATGGAGGAGAGAATTGTTCTCTCTGCACCAAGGAAAGAGAGAAACCTGAGGTGGGGTAGGCTCATGTCAGCTCTCCTGATCTCGTAGCAGTGGGCTGCAGATGGGAAGCATGCAAAAGCCAAAGGAGCTCAAGCATAAAGTGGGATAAGTCACAAGCCACCAAAGTTGCTATAAAATCATGGCCAAACATAGCAGTAAAGGACAAATATTTAGGCAGTGTCAGTCAGTCAACTAATGTATGTAACAGCATATTAGTAAGGAAATCCCAGAAGCAATGTGGGAGGYTTTCCTTTTGATCCCCCCACCACCTGCCAGGCGCCTGGCATTTCAGCTACAGGCCTGCTAGGCACGCGGCAGGAGGGAGCCCTTCACCTGGGACTCTCACAAGCTGTTCCTTACGGCAAATATCCACTGCGTTATTCCAAAGGCAGAGTGGGCAGCAAGGAGCAGGTGCGGAGCAAAAGACAGGGAACCAAACTAGGTGAGCAAGTCGTATTCCTGCTGGATGAGGAGACAAGCCGGGCTATCTGTCACTAAAGCTACCCCAGTCCTTGCTAAGACTTCCCCATTTGTGTCAGATTTGCGTAATCTTYATTTTACTTGCACTGAATTCTGATCCTTCTCCTTGTCCTCCTCAGTTCCTTGGCCAAAAGACACGTTCAACATCTGCAAAGCCTGCAGCCTTGGCTTGCACGAACACAAGCCTTGGTAGACTCTGAGATGTTGTTTTAAGCACCTGACATCCTCCATCTATCTTCCTTATTTTTAATTATTTCTAGTCTAGGGTGACCTAATCAAACAGGCTTCTGTCTGATGTCAAGGTTCTTTCTTTGCTTTAATCTCTTCATATTTCTACATTTTTTTTTCTCTGGAATTATCAAAGTATTTTTTTAACGACCCCATCAATGAAAAACAAAGTCTGCATTCTTKAATACTAAGTCACACATAAACCTTAAAGATGCTGTTTGCTCAGCGTTGACAGAAGCAGTCGTCTGCCCTAATTTGCCTTCATCATATGTTTTCATTAGAGCTGTGAGAGCACGCATAAAATCTTGAGGGGTACATGTGCATTCTGGGGCTCCCCTTCAACTCCCTCAGCTCTCATAAAAATGCACTGGCTAAAGTACTGTCCTACACTGGGGCAGTAATCCGGGGTTCTTTGGGGATCAGAACACTCATCTCAGAGAACATTCAGTCACATAAAGACATTGCAACGTGGGTGAACAAATGGTCTTCAAGAAGTGGTCTCAAGGAATTGCCTTTTTCATTGATGTTCTTCTCGTCAGTCCTACCAAAAACTTCCTGTTGCCTTACCTCTAACTCCAGTGTCAAGTCTGATATGCTTATTCTAACTCAGTTCTTTTTCAGGTGCCTATGGGGAGAGAATGATGCCATCAACTCTTGCTAATGGGTCTTCAAAAGTGACTAAGAATGGAAAACTAGTTATCTATAGGCTTACATTTTCTATGCATGTTTTGCATGCACTGAGAAATTTTGAGGCTTTAGCAGTGACAAATATTAAGTACTGATRTATATAAGCACATGTATAAATGTAGAAGAGAGACAGTACAAGCTCAACAGTAGAGGAGTTTTAACTGCTGCTGATTAGGGTTCTTCACATTTTACATGTAGAAATCATTTAGATTAGAGAGAGGTGTTATTTGATCTTCCATTTTTTTCCACAGATGCTGCCAAATAGTTTTCTTAAATCGGTCCCAAATGTGGCCTGGTCTCTCCTTTTGGGCTGTTTTAGTATAGTGGTGGTTTTGTTCCATCTTGCTCCCATTTCTTCTCCCCCTGCGTTTCCTCCTAGGCTTTGGGGAGAGAGCACTGAGCCCCAGAATATAGCAAAAGTTAGACAAAACAAAGCTCCACTGTGTGCTAGATGTAATAACCTGCCATGTCTCCCCTGTCATCCCAAATTACTGGAGGGCACCATGCTCCAGCACTGCTACGTGGTGTACCGGCTGGCCTGAGCGCTGCTGTGCCCTGGCTCCTGCTGTGCCAGGATGGAGAGGGGATGGAGCGGGACTGAGTGCCCTGGCTCCTGGCTGGGATAGGCAGGTTGGCTCTTCACAGCCCCATGGCAGCAGGTACCATGCCCAGCTGCATCCTCCTTCTGCACCTCCTTCCCCATGGACCTGTCCTTGAGAGTCCTCCAAAGATATTTGAAGCCAACTACGCTCAGGTACACACTGATGGTTCCTTCTGGGGGATCCAAGATGAGTCTGRATTGCAGTTTGAATCTTGCAACTGTGGCACAGTGGGCTAAAAGAGTTTAACCAGCTGTTTTCCCCATAAATGAGTAAACTGCAACAGAGCCCATGCAATTTGCTTCATTAACCACTCCAAATACTGTGCATTGTAACTGTTGGAAGATTTAATCTTCCTGTGACTCTGAGATTGTATGTGTTCTTGCCCATAATATTTTCAATAACTAGTACCTTGTAATCTGTTTCACTTACTGCTGTCTTATTCTGATAACCTTTTTTTTTTTTTTTAAGAAAGCTTAACAATGGAAAGGACTTTGATTTTTCTGCAGGATGCTGATTGCTTGCTCTTTCCACATACTTTTTCTGTCTTTACCTGAAAAAGAAAATATCAAGCATGACAAAATCCCATATGTATGACCTGGCACTACACCAGCAATGATTCCAYCTACCCTGCAAACTAGATTTTTATTGTACTTCAAAAATAAGTATATGGGTTTAAAGAAAACATTCTGGGAAGAACTCTACAAGGGTTTGTTTAGTTTGTATTTGTTCTGTCCAATGTAATGTAATTTGCTTGCAGAAACATTAATGATAATCATGGCAGAAAAAAATACTATTGTCAAGCAGATCTTTGCTGTAGAAGTCCTGTTTAATTTTACATTTATTTTTAAGGCTTTTTTTATTATTTGAATAGTGCCTTTTTTGTTTTAATAGGATGAATGAAGCACTCAGTACTCAAGAAAACAATTGGGAGGGCAAGGTCCATGGCACAAATGCATCTCTGCTCCACTTTCAGGTGTGACATGACTAATGTGGGGAAGGACAGGGATCTAGGTGAAAAGAACCATACTTTATTTTCTGTCTGTGAGTACACAAGGAGCAACATTTCTAAGAGGATGACTCAGTTTTTACAATARTAGTTGTCTGATTCACTTCTTGGAACCTTTCTAGAAGTCACACATCTGGATGAAGAGCTCTAGAGAATAAAAGCAGAAAATTGTACCAYGGTCAGTAGGACAGAATGAATGTAGGGATACAAGAAGTTATAGAAGTGGAAAACATTCTAGTGCAAAAAATGCTCATGCAATCAGCACTAGGATGGAGAGAGGCAAGAGCACCACAACACAGGCAAATCTCAGCCTAAGGAAGGGATTATAAATGGGCAACACTTTTCTGGCCAGCTGTGTCTGGGTGACATAACGGAGCTTGGTGAGTAGACTCTAGATCAGGATTGCACAGTATTCAGCAAGGCATACACGGTGAAAACATGGCTTTTGAGTTTTATGTAGCTTTGAATGGAGCAAGAAGTATGAAATTGCCAGAAGCCCCAAATGAACAGAACAAACACTAAAAAGATAATATTTCTTGGTGGTGGTGTTTCATTGTGATGCTGTTTACACCACAGCTTGAAAAAGAAAGAGCCAGGATCATTTTCCCCTATGATAGAGTGGYTTGTCAGTTCTGTGTCACCAGGACGCAAGCAAGAAAATATGAGGCCTAATAGCTGTAATTGCTTGTGCAAAGGAGCAGATTTTATAGTTTGCTTTGCAGAAAAAAAAATAATAATGAGTAATTATGTCCTGACTATCTGAAGAAAAAAACAAAAACAAAACCCACAAGAGGCCATGTGTTCTTAATCCTTGCTGTTGTCTTCCGCAGTACCAGTCCCTCAGGTGACTTGGATGTTGGAAATGAGCCTTATCTACCACTCTCCACTTAATGTAGACTGCAGGCTGCCTGGTGGTTGAAGTGTTGCCCCTCTCCTTGCAGTTCAGGGTGTATTTGAAGAGCTTTGCAGGTGAGCTGGGATGGGCAGTGCCTGTGCAGGGATCCTTGGGGAGCAGTGGTGTTATTGGAAGTGTTTAAGCATTGCTTTATTGTAGCAGGCTAAACTGAAAAGAGAGTGAAAAAGGAGAGTAGCAATATCCATGGTATAACTTAGCTCCAATTTTTGCTCAAGCACTGGACTTCACTTATAAAAAGATGCTATTGGAGATCTGGATGCCTCTTAACAGATTCTCAGTAGCTGTAAACCAGCATGACTTCCCTTATTAACAAATCTGTGGGGCTTTATAAGGAGCTAGCTTCCTGATTTTTGTCACACTCAGTCTGAAACAAAACAAAAACAGACCGCTGGGCAGTGTGGTAGCTTTATCTACAGGATATTAATTATCTTTAAAGTGCTTTGCTGGGTGTAGAAGTATGTAGGAATGCTTGAGTAGTTTCCAAACTGATGGAAAAAAAAAAAAATCCCACAACTAAAAAATATAGCTGTGCTCTGTTAACAAAGGCCATTTGGTGGGTTGCAACCTGTATCTGCTCAGCACTGCTAATATGCCAAAAATGTTAAATCAGGAGCACTGTGTTCAAAATGAAACCAGGGAAATTTCCTCCCAATAGTCGCAGTGTGAGAATAATCACTGCCACCTTTGTATCACAGGGATTTCATATCTTTCAGCAGACTTTTCTATCATCYTTGCAGTAGTGGTTTGTGAAATGAGTGAGGTCCCATAAGTGAAAACATAAGTAGAGTAAGTGACCTTCATACAGAGTGGTATAAAATAACAAATCAAGCATTGCAACAAGCCAGCAGCACAGTGTGCGCAGATGGAGGCAGACAAAATAAATTAAACCAATGTTGGTATCTGCTGTATCCACTAGTATCATAGAAGCTCTAAGAAGTTGTCYGGGTATTTTTCTTTTATTTGACTGTATTCAGACTTTTTTTTTTCCCTTAGTGCTTTSTGAGTGTTTTCTTAGATAAATTCACGTAGGGACTACTATAAATCCAGTAATTAATTGAGTTGGTAATTTAATCATAAATTACATTGCAGTTTAAGTAAACGTTTTTTATTTTCAGTAATAACTTTTACTGTACTTTGTGCTCTTTAAGCTTAAAACCACTTATTTAAACCACCATCTTAAAACTCAGAAGAAAAAGAACATATAAGAGGAAGTAGCTGAATGCTAGTTTAGGATGTTTTTATTAGAATACTTTTAGAAGAGATGGTTTGTGAAATATTGTTCTTGTAGCTCAGTTTTCCTTACTACTGAGGAAAATCAGAAGCAGAAAAGGAGGTGGTTTCTGGTCATACCACAAGTCTAMATAATTAGGACTCGGGCTCTGCTTACTGTTTAAACTCATAAAACGTGTAGCCTCATTGCTTAGCCCAATAGAGYTGCTCTTTTTACTAGAAACTGTTTATCCAGGTAAGCTATAATCAGCACTCCGCGCTTGTACGCCGCTGTCGTAGCAGTGTCACCAGTGCCAACAAGGAAGAGTGACACGTGTCTTTCTGCAGGCAGTACGTGGCCCAGAGAGCACGTCTGGGATAAGACAGTTCTTTATTCTAGAGAATTATAAGTTTTATAATGATAATGGAAGTGCTTCTCCATGTAGAGTCTTGCACATTGAACTCAGTAGATTTGCATCAGGAAAGAGGGCAATAATTGTAGTGCCTCCAAAAAAATCAGAAGCAGAATAATGGGACAGTCTCTGATTGTGTTTGGGTTACCTTATACAACTTTATTGCAGAATAATTATTATTTAATTGTTTACTGATTTATATGCTGAGCTCTCAGAATTGGATAGCTTGAATCTTCAGTGAGAGGAGGCCAAAGTTGAAGCATAAATCAGCATGGGGCTGTAACTGCTCTCGTGGTTTCAGCTACCCAGCTCGCGTGTGACACTTGGTATTTGCTGATTATATATCTAGCTCGGCAGCCCGCCAGCTATGCAAGCACCATTGCRTGAACACTTTTGTTCTGTGTTTATCTATATTAATGTCTTCCACACCCTTCTATCACCAGTGGAGGCTTAAACCTGAATTACAAAGAATATTGCTACCACAGAGATATGACATAGCCTCAAAGGGAGAAAGAGTTGGGTTATTGCCCCAGCAGCTCCACCAGCTGAAACATCTTCTCTGTAATTAAGTGGGCCTAGCCTCATTATCGTGTTTAAGCAAGCAGTTTAAACAGGTGGCTTATTCCAAGTGTGTATAAATCAGTGTTAGAAAATCCTGCTTTGGAGCCTGTCTCACGAGAAGCRAAGCATAGACTGTATTCTGGATGTTGTTTACCAAGCGGCTTGCTCGTGGTCTGAGCTGAAGCTCGGGCTGCTGTTTCGGCTTTGCGAGCCTCTGGGTGAGATGCCTGCTGGCATTTCTGCGTTTGTGCAGCACCGTTTTCCTGGAGAAATAAGAGTGTCCTCTGGTGGCTGCTATTCTGCCTGCAAAATCCTGTGTTTCTAGGGCCGAGGGGAGGGAGAGACATGCAGGGAAGCAGGGCTGCAGCCACGGTGAGCTGCTGAGCCAGCATCGCCTCCCATCTCGTCTCCGTTCTCTAACTTGGTGGCTCTTTTTGCCCCGTGCATGGTTTCAGAACCACGTTTTCCTTGCAAACGGCTCTCCCGTGATTAACAAAAGCATTCCAACGGGCCTTGGAAGTGTTTCTCTTCAAGGGCTGTGGCCCTGGTGCTACTGCCACTGTGGTGCTCGTGCCTGCAGCGGGACCCGCAGCTCTGCGTGGCTGCCCCTGCCAGCCAGGGCCGAGGGACCCGAGTGTCATGTGAGTCACGGCTGCCCCTGCAAGGGGTGACTGCAGAAATCCCTCCTGCAGCACCAGGGGTTGAGGGTTGAGCTGCCAGAAAGCATGGCCTGTGGCAAAACCAAAAGTTACCTCCCTCTTTGCTCCCTTCCTACTGCTAAATCTGTTCTTCCTTTTCCAAGAATATCCTTGCTGCTTCTTATATTCCCTTTTAGTTTTTTTGTATCAGCTGCTTTCCTACCTGGACAGCACCTATCCCTCCCTCTAGTGAGAAGAGCCAGAGTGCGTTGGCTGTTCAATTGCAAGGCCAAGGTGCTWTGCCCCATGCAGGCCTCAGCCAGGACCTCAGAGCCAAGGTTTGCAGGAGGTCCCCTGGGCAATTCAGATGTCCAAAGCCCGACAGTATTTTCTCCTGCATCACTTTAAATGACAACTAATTRCCCAGGAGCAACAGTGTTTGAGGCTGGTGATCCCTTGGCTTCCATGATGACTCTTCTGGATTATCCCTAGAGATAGGAGTGTGCTGAAGGCCCCGTGCTGTTTTCTTTCATTGGTATGGTCTGTTCATGAGGCGATGAGCCAGCTCTCTCTTCACTCTCGCTGTCACTCAGACTAGTGAGGTTGGCCTGTTTGTGCCTTGGGGCAGGATGTGGCCCTGTGACTTTGCAAAACTTCCCTCTTGTAAGTTGTCTTCTGTACTTGAGCTTGCACGAAGTGGTGGCAGCTGGCATTTTAAGCCAATCTCTTTGTAGCATCTCTAAATAAAACACTCCTCCTTGTTTGTTGGTTTGGCTTATCTTTACTAGCATCTACCATGAAGTTACAAGAGCCACATCCTTTCAGAAAACAAACACAACTGATGGCGATTGTTACACAAAAAAGCTGAAGCAAACCATGCTTTGATGGATTTTCTGTCAGGATTCATAATAGTACAGAGCTAAGAGAGAGAAAATAGGTGCTTTGGAGCATAAGATCGTAAAATGCTAATTTCAGTGACACAGTGGTAGACTGGGTAAATATAGAAAGGATTTATTATGAAGTTCTTTAGTGTTGTTGGCACTGACAGCAAATTGCTGGGCAACATTATATCGCCAAAATCCAGGAAATAGCACAAACATTGAACCACTGTATTTTCAATGACAATAATGAGGGGAGCTTTGGTATTGGTTGGCATCCCCACAAAAGGCACATGTTGGCATGTTCAAGAATGTAAATGATAGATCTGCTGCTTGAAGTTTATAATTATTTAATCAAACCCAGACTGCAGAACCTGGAGGGACATTGTGTATCCTTAAAAGAGAAGGGAGAAAGAGAGAGAAAAGAAATCCATGGTTTGTGAATGATGGAATGCATCAGTCCCCTGGGCGTGCCTGCCACATGCTTGTGATCGCTGCAGAACTTGTGGGTGATCTTTACAGCTTGCTACATCCCCGTATAGCCAGGCAGTCCCGCAGAAAACAAATTGCCGACAATGTCTTTTGTGCTGATGGAAGTCAGATCAATCATTTCCATTTCCTTTCATGGAAGAAAGTAAGTCTGCAGATCAGGACAGGAAACCACTCATTTGATAAACTATTTCTACACTATTCTGTACACATGCTCGCTACCCTTTTCTCCTACAAACAGCCACACAACTACAAGCCTCTGTCCTCTAGACAGAGATACGCGTTACTTTCAGCTCACATTTCACAGATTATTATTGACCTTCAAGAAGAGACTTATTTTGTTTTCATCTTCTGGAGGAGAAAGAAGGAAAGATGATGAGCATTCCGATTCAGAAGTAAATCTCCCGGCACTGTGTGTTCTGGCTGGTGGCAGGCGGCCTAGCAGAGGTTTGGTGTGTTTTCCGCCTGGGCTTTGCTCGACGACTCAGCTTTCAATCTAGTCCAAGTGTGATGGAAAAAGAAAAAAAGTCTTTCAAAAGCCATAATTGTGAGCTTCTGGGAGAGAGAACAAATTACCAAATCAAATTAGCATTATGTTTCACTCGTAGACTCTCAGAGATGGGAGAATTTACATAAGATGCTTTCTTATATTCTGCTGTTAGTATAAACACTTGAGTTCTGCACAAAATCCCAGAGAAGAGATGCCATAAGTGATGCCATAGCCCAATATTAAAAAAAGTATAGAAACACATTAACTGTGTATATCAAGATATGATTGCGCTACTTTGAGAGAGRTAAATGCATAATTTTAATATACGCTGAAGGATTTATTATCATGATTCCGTTCACAGTGTGTACTAGCAATACTTGCATTGTGTTTTTTGCACTGGGATTTATCTTTCCTTTCTGTCTTCACAGGCAGAACTATTTGCTGTAGGATGTTCATGGTTGCAGAAGATGAAATCCAGGCCCAGTACAACACAATGGAAGAGTTACCATGGATTTCTATGGGGTCAGAGTTTGACACAAAAGACCTAAATAAGTGTCCTCACCGTGATTCTGTTTTCCATCCTGAAAGTAACGCTTCTCTCTCTAGTGGACTCTCCARTGCCCTGCTCTTCTCTCTTAGCTTATCCACTTCTTTCTGTCATGCTAAGGCAGAAGAAAGCTCCTGCCTGGGTCTCTGCGGGGCAGTAGGAAGGGGAGCTCAGTGCAGTGTGGCCCAGGGCCACTGCCMGTTGGGTTTGTAAGATGCATCGTACCAAAACCGGTGGTGCAATGGCCAAAAGAAAAAGGGAAAACTGCCTGTCATGTCTGGGGCATGTGCATTCGATAACTAGTCATGCCATAATTAATTATGGTGAAGGGAGGCTTATTGTTCACTTTGAGTTTCGGGATCCTCCAATGAACTGTAAATGGTGAAAAGAAAAATGAAACAAAAATGTGTTTGGATGTTAAGGCATGTAAAGAACATTCAGTATTATTGTGCTTGTCCAGATATGACTACTCTGTTTGACGATCCAAACCACAATAGCACAAGGAAATATACAATTTAGGCTTAATTTTCTTTAATTTAAAGATGGCACGGAGTGCTATACAAAACATTAAAGTTATATGAGTCAAAAAGCTTTATAGCTGAAAAAATAGCTGTGAGAAAATACTTCTATTTTTAAAAGTTGGACTAACCCCTTCTATTTGCACTAGGAATCTATATATTTTTTCTGTGTTTCAGACAAATGCTCCCCCGAAATGTATGCGATAATATGTAATATATTCAGGAAAACTAATTACTAAAGCAATTTATATTTGGAAAGTTATCTTTACAGCCAGAGGGGTAGAAGCATTTTTTTTTTAATGAGAGCTCAGATCCCACACAATTTCTTTTATTTAATCTGCCCATGAATAGAAACCTATTATTATTTAAAAAAAAGGCAGAATAAATTCTACAGTTGAAAGACATAAGAAAAAATATGCAAATTGCAAAATAAGCAGCTAGAATTATAGGCATTTTTACACTCCTTTATTAAAAATAATTATGAAGTTAAAAGTTGASCATGCATTGTAGATGCTACCACTCTAAAAGTATGCCCCTCCCCTGCTTTGTAAATGGACCTTTATATTAATGCAGTATTGGGGAAAAAAAATAAGCAATGACCCCCTCTCATCTTTTTGTTTGTTTTGAAAATGAATGCAGATTTCACATTTAAATTTCCATTAAATTTCCTTTTGTCAGTTTGTCAGTACTAAGACCATCTCTATGATTTACATGTTTTACATTTAATGATTTTTTTCTCAAATGGAATTTTATTAAAAATGTGATTAAAGAAAGATGTGGATTTGGTTTGCAGTTTAAAGTCCTTTTAAAATAAAACAGGATCACTTGGAAAAGACTTCACTTGCTGATTTGCCTGTATGGACTGGTCAGAGAAGAGAAAGAATGCCTCTAATACCTTATTATAATCATATAAAATACATAACCTATGCACTTTTTTCACTTTTTTCCTGTTTTGCAAGAGACTTCATTTCCTGCCAATATTTCTGCGTGTGCTGCTCAGCTGCTGGTCTTTCTCAGACTGAAATTTCAAGTGAGGCGGATCCATTAGCCAAACAGCACTGTTTGACCACATATGTTCTCTGCATCTGATCCCAAACCTGGAGGAAGTGAGGGGCGCCTGTGCAGAATTGCTGTGTGACCATCAGGCACCTCCATACTGCTGYACAGACACATGCAGCTCCCCATATCTAAATACATATTTATCTCAGACATATACATGGATGTAATTCACTTATACCTCTGCGTAATGGATAGATTTGTGCCTGCTGTGAATAGCGTGCCCTTCCCAAGCAACATTTAGCTTTKCAATGGCTTAAATCTCTCTTCATCCCAGGTTAGGAATGTGGATAAACTTCCCCAACCCTTCAGGCCAAGAAAGCTAAACACATGGTGGTAGTGGTGAACCTCTAAGTTAATGAAATGGTCTGTGCTGATGTCACTGGATGTGGCCGTAATTCCACAGCACGCAACACACCCAGTATAATATTACCACAAAAAAAGAATAAACGGAACTCTTTCTGTTAAAAAAAAAAAAAAAGGTTTTCAGATTAAAATATTTTGCAGAAATATRTAGACAAATATTTCAATTGAAAAAAAACCCCATAGTTCAGCTCATTCTTTAGTAAGAAATTACTTTAGTCATTTTAATAAATCTTAACTGATTTTTATACAATATTACAGGTATATTTATATTGTTATAGATTAGATTCAAATTGAAGAGAACTCAAAATAGAAGACTTCAGGACTTAAAGCCACAGTGTTTTGGACCTTTCAATCTAAGGTAAATGCTACTGTTTCAGCTCGTTGTTTTGCTTTGCAATGTTTCATTTTGTTTTCTAAGCTGGTTTCTAAATATCTTTAGAAGACATAACACCAAAAGTAAGAGGAAATATGTTTGCAAATCTGAAGAATTTAGTTAAGASGTCGGCTTATGAAAATACCATGTAAAATTATTTTTCTCTTATTGTCAAGATATAAGCTTGTGGGTCCGGTTTCCTCTTTAAGAAAAGGATCRAGGAAAGGGGAAATGTTGTGTGTCACTTTCATTTATTTCTTAATGATGCTTTCATTAACATCATGTTCTAAACTAGACAGTGGCCCCTCATTTGCCATGTGTTGTCAGAATGTGTCTTACCAAGTCAGCAAGACTACCCAAATTAAGCAACGAAACAGCGACTATGGGAAGGTAATATACTACTCAGACTGAGAAATTGGTAGGGGAAACACTATTGCATAGAATCAGTTTTCAAATGTTAATATTTCCATATGAACTTTGCTGTCAGCTGGTCACTGATGTTCCCACTGCAGTCAGTGGAGATGGAGAGGCATCGCTCCATCCTAAGGCAGATATCTGGCATTAGGGAGACCAGCTGCCCTCCAAAGTGCCTGCCTTTTTCCTTGACTATAGAGGGAGCCAAGGCAACTCGCTTGGAGCAGAAGCCCWACTTTTAGATTATTAAATTTACGGCTAATCACATCATTAATTCCATTTTTCTTATTTGTTTTCCTGGAGTTAACTGTGAAACTCTACAGTCTTTTCATTCTGTGGTGAGACCAGGAAAAAGTATCTTTGTGATTTAATCTAATATGAAATGTTCTCTAAAATACTTTGCATAAAAAAATGTTCTTACAAAGACATTTATTTTCTAGCAAAAAMCAATTCCCATATCATGTTTCTTGGAACTAATTTTCCTCATTTGTACAAACCAACCCTTATATCTTCCTGTTGACAACGCTGTTTTCTTTTATTTTTCCTAGTACATTTGTAGCATGTGGATCAAAGGTTTATGAATTCTTGTCTTTTCTTGAACCCACAAGCAAAGTAGCAACACAGCCAAGTTTTAAAAGTTTGCAAATCATTAAGAAACAAAGCAGACAAAACATATAGTGTACCCAAGAGACCTGAGACATGAAAGCATCTATGTTGTGATCTATGTGCAGAAAATCTTTGGGGGCTTGGCTTAATTGTTCAGTAGGACTTAGAATGCACGATGAGTTTCAGATTTTATGTTGTAAGTTTGAGGAATCAGTCTATATATTTTTGCTTCAGATCCCCCAAATATTATGTCTGTAGTAGAGTTGAACCTGTCCATTTCTCCAGATTGAACTTCAAACATTAGGAGACTCTGATCTCGATCCAAATTTTAAGCGTAATATACGTTCTCCTTGAAGGCAAGCTTTGCCGAACTTTCCTCGTTTAGTTTCTTTTCAAACCTCGCATGAAAAGTTTTTGCCACAGACTTCAGGGTTTCATCTCTGAAGCTTAAAGTCTTGAAATGGTGGTGGAAGCTCCTGAGCAGACTGGAAATTTTTAGGATTCAGAAAGGAGAGAATGAGGTTTTTCCATACACCCTGATTTTGAGTATGTTAATAAGGTGTTATCTTGGGAAGCTTTATACTCTCTGTAGAGCTGAAAAGGAGCTGCTTGTCCGGTGATCTTCATGTCATCTGCAAAATTAATCAGTGGACATTTTGACTTTACCTGAAAATCACAAATAGAAGTGTTGCAATAGCTGGTTACTCAAATACCCAGATGATGGTTTGTGGCTGGCAACCACATGTTATAAGCAGCTGGATAGTTCCAAAAACATCTTTGAGAGCCCTGAAGCAGCTTAGCCCTCTGGTCTCTTCCTGGATACCTGTCTGTGTGTTCTGCTCTATCTGGGCCACTATCGCTCCTCTTGCTGTTGTCTTTGTCCAACAGTGGAGAGGAGCAGTTTGGGTTTAGCACTTTGATTAGTTCCTTTGATGTTAGGCTCTAGTGATAAAGATGACTTGTCGTCACTGTTGGTAACAGGTAGATGGYGGTTCTTGATCACTAGTTTCTCCACTCTTTCTTAACAGATCTGTGCTCCTGGTTGTTTTCTTACTGTGGTGCGTCTGGAATAGCCCTGGGAATCTCCAGCTCTGTCATTTCCTGCTTGTCTCACCTGATATTTAGCCTGATCCATAAAGGTGCAAGATTAATATCAGCAAATTGGCACGTGCAATGGAAAGGAGCGGTTCCCATCATTCTCCTCTCTTCCCGTAAAMCGCTTTATTTGGTGCTAATGCTTTAATTGAGTACCAGTGAGATACTAAGTCAAATGCCTTGCAAAATTCCTGTGTCTATGCAATTACCTCTAGAAATTTGCTTGGCAAGACTTCTTTTCCCGTAAAGGCATCTTGACTGGCACCTACTCAACTGCCATCCTTTAATTTTCTGCTAATTGAATCCTTTATCAGCTTTTTCGCTCTTTTGCTTGGGACTGATGCCAGACTAACTGACCTGTAATTGCTATGAACGCTCTGCTTCCTCTTTTGGGCCTGTCATGATGTTGCGTATTTCTATTGTTCTCTAACAACTTTTGGATTTCTAGTACACTATCTCTGATTTAAAAATTCAGTTTTAACTTAAAAATTCAATTTTAACAGTGACTTGTTAATGTGATGCGAGAGACTTCATTCTCATTCTATATAGATGAGTGATGAATGTATCATCTTTCTTCTTTCAAATGATATACAGAACCATGTGAGTGTGTAAGGTTAATACTAGTTTTTTCTTATCTACAATATTGACAATTTGATTTAGCCATCCAGTGATGTGTTCATACCATCTCAAGGGATGTAAGGAAGGGAGTATGTACCTGATCCAACTGCTTACTTTCTTAGCAATCTAGCAGCAAATATTTGCCTGCTACCATTAGCCTTCTTTATGAAGTTTTTACATTCTTTTATTGATAATTTGTACTGATTGCTAATTTGATACACGTATCAATACGCGGCCATATGATATGCACTGAAACTGTGTTGTATTGACCAAAAAAAAAGAGAGAGAGAGAAAATATCACAATCATTGTTCAGGTTTAACCAAACCATCAGGAAAGATGTCCTGGTTTGCATTTAATCCATTCTGAGCTGAACGGTGGTTATTTTATAAACCAGAATAGAACTAGCATGTTCTAGTAAAGATTGGAAGATATCCTCACCTCCAGATCGTCTTTATTTCCTTTTCCATTGTCTTTTTCTCCTCTGTTTAAACATTCAGTTGTTTGGAAATATTATATATATATATATCTCCTGTTTACTGTTGTTTCACAAAGGCATGATATTTTATAAATACCTGGGAATTTAGTTAAAATAAGGGACTGGATTTTTAACAAGACCATTTTTTTTTTAAGGTTCACGCTCAGATATAAAATAGAAGTTTATTGTGCTTTTTGAGTGTCTAGGAGATTTTGTCAAAAGTGTCTGGTATGCAGTTATTTTTATGCTATACAGAAGTGTATATTATCCTTTGTTTTCAAGTATTAACTCATATATTATTTCACAAATGAGTTTTGTTTTGCATTATGGAATAATATATTTAGTAGTCGCCTACAGCTCTGCATATAAATATGGTCTACAAAGCTGTTTGGATTAAAGATGTCTGGCTGCAGCTTTATTAAACAAACTGTTAATTAATCTCAAATATTATCTCTTGTGCCAAGGCCTTTTYTTTCCCTCTGCAGTCATTGTAGACATATCTATGGAATCTCTTTTCTAGTCACTTGGCCTTTCTTTCTTCTTATATGCCAAGCCTATTTCCGTCTTTATCCTGTACCAACACTGGACATAATAATGTAACTGCAATCCAACAATAAGGTCCTAGTATGAAACTCTGACCTGACAAATTAGTTTATAACTCTGGATAGGAATATTGTGCTCAAAATGTGGAATGCAGATCTCATCTTTAAAGTTGCATCAAAGAAGACTAAAACAGGATTGGCTAGTGGCAAATTTTCTTGAGGCTTTGGTCCTTTCCAGAATTATTCTTAAAAGGGACCTTTCTTTATGAAAGTGAATCAGTCCGCTAAGTGTTCCCACTAAATTCTGCCTACCAGGTCCTGTGACCTTGGCTCTGGTCTTTTTCCTGAATAAAGAGTAGTATAACCAAGAGGGCTTGCTTTTGAAAACCTTTCACCTAAACACAGTTTAGAACTAGGCTAATATTTCTGTGTGCCAGTGTCAATCTTAGTCAGATTTTGCCCAGATTTTGTCCAATGTAAATCWAGTGTAAGGCTGCAGACTTCAATAATGTTCTAGCCAGGAAATGAAGCTCTGAATTTTGACCTCTGTTTCTTTATGCCACTGTTTCGATTCGTTTTTCTCAAGTCTTAGTGAGTTTCCTCTGCAATTTTTTTTTCTTTCAGCTTTTGTTTTCCTCTGGCCTTCTCCTCACTCATTCTTCTAATTATATGTAGTCTTAAACAAAATGAGGTCAAAAGGTGTTTTTTCTAGACTTATTTCTGTGTCTTCTGATTCTAGAAAATACTAATTATGGAGAAGTAATTAGAACAAAAAGACAAATATAAGTAAGCTTATATTTAGAATTATGAGTTAGAGTCAAAGCCCATTGATGACCAYGAAAATCTTTCCCCAACCTCAAAAGGCTCTGGAGCAGGCTCAGTCTTACATCACTACTTAATGCAACTTTGGGCCAAGGCAGTATTAATAACCTAGGGAAAGTGCCTTGAAAGTTAAGATTGCCTTTATGTGAAAAGGAAGGTCTGCTGAATTTTTTTTCAGACTTGAGAGCTTAATTAAAACACTGGGAAATTTCAAAGTGATAACTATTTAAAACTTTTTCTTCTTGGGTGGATCAAGTAATATAAAAGAGGAACCTTGCCTTCTTGAAGATTGTTCTTTCATGTGGATTCCCATTCAGTCAGGCAGCAGAAGACATTCCTTAATCACCTAAGTTACGGGGATTTTATCCATGTTAGCCTGTTACTTCACCAAGAATATGCCAATCATCTTTAAAAAAAAAAAAGATCCATGTACTTTGATTACCAAGCTACTAACCATGCAATGACCTTGTACATCAGAGTAATATTTCAAAGCATAGGTAGAGGTTCAATTATCTCATTGCTGTCGTAGGGTGTCTTGGACCAAACCAGACAGAATTTCTTGCCTGCATGAATTATCTATTTTCTTAATTTGGGCTTTGTTGTTCTCTAAAGCAGTAGCTTTTTTCCAGTGTTTCTCACAGAATGGACCCTGTAAAACAAACAAAAAATACCCTAAAAACAACGACAACAAAAACACCTTTCTGGGTGAAGTGCTGGCTGCGCTCCTGCTGACCACGAACAGCATTTCACTCCGAAGCGATATGTCTGTGTGGGGTGTGTGTCTCTGTTTGTTTGTGTGTGTGTGTGTGTGTGTGTGTGTGTGTGTGTGTGTGTGTGTGTGTGCACAGTCTGCTTTAAACAGCTGAGGTACCGTGGGCCTACTGGCAAACCTGGGACGCTTTTAGCCTCCGGCGACTTCCCACGTCAGCACTCAGCATGGGATAAAGTCCCATGTGTCTTTGAGCTTTGTTGTAATATTTGTATATAAATCTTCTGCATATAAATGTATGTAAATGTTGTAAGATTTCTATACACAAATAGAAATAGTACTGGTATATATTCTCTCTTTTTTTAAAAAAAAACCCACGATCTGAATTTTCAAACATTTTCTTTATTTAGATTCTGTCTTTCTCCTGTACAGATGTACTATTTTATTGACTCGGGAAATCAAAAGCAAAAATCGACTCTCTATTGTTTTCTCATTTCAGTTTACAGCATATGATAAATCAGAGGTTTCTCCTCCAGATAAACTGCAAGAAAAAATTAGCACTTTGCCAGAATCCCTAGAGCATCTGTTAGATACTTAACAAAAGACTTGTTTTGACAAAGGAATATCACCCTTAATTATCAAATGCACTCCCAACTAAACTGGGAAAAGATGTGCGGGCAGTATTTTCAGTCAGCAGTCAGGCTTTTGAAAACTTAATTGTGGACAGTCAGAGCTAATGCTGCATTTTTGTCTTATCAGTCACAGTTTCATGGATTTCATTATTTTCATGAGTTGCTTTCTTTCAATAGCTTAAGCATAATTTCTGACATGTGGGGAAGATGAACATGATGGGATAGTTTTTGGAACGAAAAATGCTGAGTTGATTTTCTCATTGCATGTGTTGGTATCTGAAGGCCCAGTCTGCCTGGGCAGCTCAGAAAGAGCTTCAGAAGCTGTCCTGCAGCAATAGAACTGTCCATGCTGGGAAGACCAGGGTGCATAAAGCTTCTTAAGGGTGTTTGTCCTTTTGGATTAGTATCTGTTGAATAATTCGATTCTCCTTCCCAATTCTTTTTCACTTTGTTTTGTAATCCCTTTGAGGATAGCTCTTCCCCATGCTCTTTTCTTTTTCCAATACTGTGTTCCTTGGAGGTATTGCTGTCTTCCTTCCTTCGCAGTCTTTATACTTTCAGCTAAAATTAATGACTTGAGGGGTGATAGAGCAAAGAAAACTAGATCCTTCCAGTTTAAAGACCAACTTTGTTGGCTTTGCAGAAGGACCAGCCCTGGGAATTATTGAAATAAAGGGAAGCTGTGCAGTCATCTCTGCCCTCATATTTTAAAGGCTTCCTTTTCAAATAGGCCTCTGTTTTTAGAGACGAGCAAAACGACAGGCTGTGCTTGGAGGCAAATCACTTCCAAAGCCGYGTGAGAGCCTCTGCTCTTCTGCTCTTTACTCTGGCCCGGCACCGAGAGGCAGTGTTTAAACTGACTGTGCAGGACATCTGGTGATCCCGTGGTAYGGGAGAGTCAGCGTCTTGCTTAGCCGCTTCTTGGACATCTGCTCTTTTTAGCTTTTGGAAAGCAATGGGACGCAGCCAGAATCTCCRGTATTTTGAAAGAGATCTGTCAGCAGAACCCTCCCTGGGGGCCTGGATCCCTGCTGGTGCGACTGGTTCCCTCCTTGCTAGTTCAAAAGCAGCCAGAAAAGACCCAGTTCCTCTCCAGATTAGAAACTGGAGCAGTGCTTGAGTAACTCTTCCCATCTCTGTCCCAAAAGGGGTTTCCTGGGATGTTCCAATTACAAGCTTGTCCAGCAGATATCTTATCCACTAATAAAGACAAGAAGGGCATAGATTTGTACAGGCAGCACGAATCAAGACTTAGAGGAAGTTGTTGAGGGCATGAGGAACTGGCGTCTGTGCTGTCCCAGGCAGAGCTCCCCCAGGAGCGGCTKCCAGGGCCTGCTGGCAGGATGGCACTTGCTCCATGGCAGCAATGCTGAGGCTGTGACAGCCACCACAAACCTACCAGCCCCTCCACCTGCCCTGCTCTTCTCGGGTTCAAAACATCAAAGTCTCGGCTGCGCTCAGTTATGCTTCATTTACAACAGAGCAGATGTCCTCGGCCATGGTCTTACTGTTCCTACCTGAGCAAAGCAGCAGAGTAAATCACTCCCACATCTGGACCACTGGAAACAGCAAAGCTCAGAAGTAACTGTTTAAAAGGTGGGTGAATTTGAAGCATTTTCTTATTCTCCCATCTTTTTGGTAAAGTTATCCTAGCTTCTGTTAATAGAATGCAAGCCCTTGTTCTTTTGGAATGAATGTGAGGGGGACGACAGATGAATTTCCTCCCTCTTCCTTGCTACACTGGTAGCTGAAGGGATCTTTAGACCACTTATTTTTTCCTTTTTTTTTTTTTTTTTTTTTTTTTTTAGTATATTATTCTGTTTTATGAAGCATGTCCTGAAATGCAGTGTTTTTTTTTTTTTTTTTTTGGTATATTATTCTGTTTTATGAAGCATGTCCTGAAATGCAGTGTGTTTATCTGGACTGATGTTTTCAGCTCCTAGATGAAGAAGCACTGATGCAGTACATGCTGTAATGTCTATATATCTTTGGACAAGAAGGCCAAGGACCTATGGAATAGCATTATCTTCTTGACAGATAACTAATTTGGTATGGTCTAAATTGACTCTTTTTTCCAATATTATATATTCTTTTATATGTAAGAAACAACAAAAAAAAAAATAGAACTACACTTATATTGTAGAACTCCAGCAAAGGGGAAGCCTGGGAAATCCTTTAAGAACACTGTGTCCAATCTACARGCTGTCCACGAGCAGCTTAGAAGTCTTTAGCCTTGTCCTGACCAGAGACAAATGCTATAGTAAAAACAGGTCTTTGGAGCATTATTCAGAAGAGAAATATATTCTTGTTAGGTACCAAGATAACGGTCACTGGTTTGGGTTAGTTGCAAAGTTGSAACTCCAGTTGCAAAGAACTGGAGTGTTTCAGTAAATATGAATTGCCCTTCAACTATTTTAGGTACTGAGGCTTAAACTAAGCCCTGGAAAAAGCAGGTGTAAATCTTATTACCTTCCAAAAAATATTTGCATTGTTTATATTATCACTGAATTTGCTGCAGTCACTTAATCCAGGAGATTTAATCTCTTGAAATACTCTTTAGATTTAAGCCTGTTCTGAAAATCTCCATCAGACAGTTTAATAGAAACATAAACTTCATAATTTTAACCACCTTTTAAGGTTATTATTATTACGCATCCTGGTAATATGCATAATTCATGGCTTTCACATTATAAACTTGTCAAGGCAAACAACCTATTGCAAGCATGTAGCTACTTACTGAGTACATACAACTCCAGAAATGTTGTCCACACTTCACTGTTCATTGCAAAAATACCTTTTCCAATTGAAAGAGAAAGGCAGCATTTTATGACTTCCAAATCTCACTTAGAAGTATGAGAAGGAATAAGTGCATTTCATTATTTTGGTGACATTCTGCTTTCCACAAGTCTTAATTACTAAGGTAGATATAGAAGTCTTAAATATTTAGAATTTTAATTAGAAAAACATCTTGTAATTTTCTCYATCTCTTTCATTCTTCAGGATCCAAAGGTCCTTTTCTGAGTTCAGACACTATTTAGAGTTTTTGAAGCAGTTCATTTAAAATCTTAACCACAGAAGAAAAGCAATTGCCTCTAAGATGCATGAGTAGTGTTGGGAAAAATGCAATACCAACATTTACCAGTGAGGTGAAGAATTTTTTTTTCTCTGGGACACCTTTAAGTTTATTAAAGATGCCTTTGTGTCTGCAATGCCTATGACGGGAGCCAAGGTACTAGTTGTTATCCTTTGTCTACTGCTAATTTGTTCATTCCCATCTATCTTCTGCAGAGCATTAGCTGATACGTGAGGAAAAGTGCCATTCCAGTATTCCCAGTGGGCTCGACACACCAGGAAAAACCACACAGGCTTCAGAAAGATGCTCCTGGCTGCCACAGCAGCTCCAGGCAGACAAGGGAACAAAAAGGTTTGAATCAGGCAAATTAAGAATGATCTCTAAGATAAACATGTATTATTCAGAAACCTTATTTAAATTCCAGGAAGTCTGAAGTCCGTACCTCTTGCTTTGTGTTGCCCAAAGCCTGCTCTTTGTCTGCTGTCAGATTTTCTGTGTGCTAAGGGGGGTAACTTGCTTTTCCATTCGTCTCCCAGCTCTAGTGCACAGCTCCTTTCCCACCCTCCAGCACTGCCTTCTGATGTCTGCCACAGCTAAGCTTTGCCAACTGCGGCATGAATGCCACCAGCTCGGAGCAGAGGCAGATGGACATTCTCTCTCAGCCTTCTCAAACCACTCTTCTCCTAGTCTGCCACGCTCCCCTATCCTTGCCTAGGGTAACAAAAAAATCTTTACTCTTTGCACTTGATTTTCTATAATCTAAATGATGACTTAGTTGACACATTATTTATGTTTATTTTTCTTTTTTCTTCCTCATTTACTGTCCTGTGTAACCACGGAGGTGGAAGAAGGGGAAAAACAGCTGCCTTTACTCCCGCTGCCCACACTAAAGATGGGTAAGCATTGAATTATACATTTCAGTGCATRAGAAGGATATGGAGAGCATATAGATTCAATACCTTGAATACTGTTTGAGTGGAGCTCACTTTGTGAGGCTCATTCAGTGGGGCAGACACATTTATTTATTCTTGGTTGGGKTTTTTTTTCCATTCATAATGGAAAAAGATGCAAACTAGAGCTCTGTGAAAGACGGGAGATTCATTTCACATAAGATTTTGAAATGTGGCTTGGTTCCAAATTAGAAAAAAAMCTTACAAATGTTCAGCAAAGGAAAATGTCAGATAAAAATAATTTACCCTGGGTTGGCAGAATCATTTTATTTTGTCAAAACGGAAATGTTTTATTTTGATTTTGCTTGCTTTATACCTCACTCAAAAGTAATTTTTAAAAACAATCTTTTTTTCCAATAGAACTGAAAAGGACCATCTGTTGGGAATCTCACACTGAAAGCAGAGTGACTAAAAGCTTACCAGATGCCTACTGAGAATGCTGAGAAATGAGTTTCCATCATTTATTCATGTGTAATTGCTTATTTGGTTTTGTTTGCATCCGGTTTATCCATCTGTATAGAATGAGGCACTCATCACAGCCCTTCCAAGAAGCCAGCACAGTCCACCTGACCCCCTGGATACTTGGACCAGCTCCRTGTGCCTCAGAAGCCCTGGTCAGTGCCAATTCCATGTCTATCTCAAGTGGCTGCTACCAGCCACCTACCTCCTGGGGTCACAAACCTTTCAGACAGAGCAGGAACTATCCTGGAGACCATACTAATGAGTCTTCCTCCTGCTTTGGACAACAGTGTGGGTTTCTACAATAATGGAAGGTATTCCCATAAAGCAGTAATCACCATTTGGTCTGGACCAGCCAGGATGAGGTCACAGGTTGYCCAAATCATAGATAGAGGCTTTCTGGATTCTGCAGCAGTGATTAGCCATAATGAAACGTTTTATTAGCTGCATTATCCTTTTTCTTATTAGCTCCAGTATTGATTAGAAGACAACCTGGGCCTGTTTTGAAATGACCAAGGCCAGCGCTGGGAAAAGGGCTGTCCTGCCTCTCCACTTTCATCGGCTGCCAGGATGTTGATCCTGTGGGGCTTGTTTGTTTTTGTTTGTTTTAGTAATCAAGCGGGGGCCTTTTCAGTCATTCTTTAATCATCAGGGCATAACTCGTTCACATGTTGCCGTGACACACAGCTCCATCAATTCCTTTCTTCTGACTACAAAAGGCATGACCGCAACGTAACCTAGGAGGGCATGTTCACCCATTGATTCATGCGGCCCTCGCAGCTTGATTGCCCCCGTTTAATCTCTGATATATAGCAGTGCATGTGCTCAAGCCACCACCTTTCTCAGGATAATTTGTTGGTGGAGAGTAGACCTCTAAAGTGCAAAGCTTTAGGTTAAAGCAGTAGTTGATTCCTGCCACCCATTTATTTCCTTACTGAGCACTGATGCAGTAAAACTTTCATCGCAGAAGAGTATCATTAACTAGTTCATATTTATTTGCTTAAGGAGTCTAATAATCAATCATCACATTTCTCCACTTGTTTTGTGGCATTGTATTTCATCACTTGGTAGGGTATGAAACATTATCATTCCTTACAGAAGTTTGTTAACTGAATATTTGAACAGCTTTCAAGGTAAATAAAGATTTTCTACATACTTTTTTTTWAAAAAAGATTTATTTTTATTACAGCTATTTGCTTTTCTATGAAGAAATTCCATGAAAACATAATCTAGAAGTTAAGACAGCATGAAAATGGCATTATCTATCAGATGGAAGGGGATGATCACTCCAAGTCAGGTATGTGAGTGAAGGTRGGTTACAGCAAAAGCTTCACTGATGTGGATGTTTGAAGAGATTTCTTTTCTCCCTTCCTTGTCCCCAACACTGCAGATCACTTATCCTTTGAGAAAGGAAAGGAAGGCTGGTATAAATTAGGAATGGTAATGTAAAAGCTTCTACCCTGCATAAAAGTCTTTCAAATTAATACAAGCATTAAATTGCCAAAGCTTTTTCCATATACTGTAAATATTAAACATGACATGCCTGCTAGGGCTGGTATAAAATTTTGTCAACATTTTTGGCATACAAGGTCTCAGCCTGAGGTCAATATTTTCTTGACCAAATTTTGTTGTTTCAGTTGCCTTTTTACACTCATACATTGTAACTCAAACATTTCCAAAAAAAAAAAAAAAAAAAAAAATTTGGCAGGCCGTTAGTCCGTAATGTGGTCTAATGCCTTTGGGTATTTTTTTAAATGTAAATCATTGAGATATTTAAGGCTTGAGGTTTAAGAACTGTGCACACACTTTAACAACTTCTTTTAAAAATATTTAGTATGCATATTTACTACATATGTATCTTATAGAGACTAGAGATTAAACTGCAGATTACTTGCTAAAATATGCAAACTGCTGTCCATGAATAAACAGCCTCATGAACTCCTATTGAAAGTTTCTTATTTTACAAATGTTTAAAACTACAATAAAAGCAAAGGGAAGTAAGACGAAGGGAAAAAGCAAAGTTGAAGTAACATTAAYAGTTTAACTTGGCCACACAATATAAAGAAGTCCATTTTTTCTCCTGGGATCWAATCCAAATCCCACTGAGGTCAGCAGAAGGCTTTCCACCTATTCCCATGCGCATCGGATCAGGTCTCCCTCGCTCTACAGTGCCAACGTGTTGCAGCAGCATCCCACATAACACAGTAGCACTCTTGTAGCTATCTGCCATATGAATTACTAGCACTGGAGTAAGTTACTGGGGGCAAAGCTACTCTGCTTTGGAGTGTCTTTACTTCCTCTATAAACTTGACCTGGACTCCTGCTCTTGTTTTGGCATATTAGTCCTCACGTGTTACTGGCACTTAGTAAAAGTCTCCAGTGTTCCTGTTGAAGGGGAATTGGGGAACCCTGCAAAGATGCAGCAGAACCCAACACTGTGYCCACAGATCTGAGCTTCCTCCTCAATGTTGCCTTCTTTCCAAGCCACTTTAACATCAGCCCAGGAACATGTCTGATCATCATTGTTAGTTACACATGACAGATTGTGGGTGCTCCATGAAAACTGGCACCACAACATACAATGCTCATTAGAAAGCAATTCCTGAAGCTGATGGACAATCTATTCCGTATGGTGACTTGTGGGAGCTTATAAACTCTCACTAAGACTCTGGCAACATCCACCAAACATCTTAGACACGTTGTCTTTCTGAACCTGAACTTTTAAATGGTGGTTAAACATGTTGTCTGCTTTAGTTTCCTGTCTATCTTCATCATAAGCCAGCACCTGTTTCCAATAAATTATACACGGAGCTGTATCAGCAACACCTTGGCAACAGCTGCCACCCTGAAAAGCAGAATGCCCTTGAGGACAATACACCTGTGAACACATACACTGTTTATTTAGCTGAAAGGCAAAACTTTAAGTTACATAAAGCAATTATCTAAAGCCTAATGTATGCCCATTATTAACACAAAATAACCTTGTTCTTAAAAAGCAATAAAAATCTATTTAAAGGATTTTTCCAAATCCCAGCGAAACATGTACTAGCACTGTGGATCTGCTATTAGGCTAGGACTTGGGTCTAATGATGGGAAGACGTGAGGGGGAGGCAGCGTGAGCAGAGCTRCAAAGCAGCCTGCCAGATTTGGAGCTCATCAGCCACAGCAGGGGCAGAGAGAGCAAAGTACTTTGCAGAGGGATTGCTGAACACCAGACTTTTCTGTTTTTTGRTTCTGTGTTATAAAGTGGCATTTTGCTGTTAAAGCATAGAGCTATTACCTTCAAGATGGTGTTTGATCTTTCCATCTCAGGAAAGGAGAAGGGAAAAAAAGGGTCAARAGAAAAGAGTTTTGTTACTCCAAGAGCAAACCCTTCACATCCAGTTCACTGCAAGCACTGCCCTTTCATGTAACAGGGAACTTATTTCAGCAGCAGTAAGTGGAGTTGGTTATTTGCAGCAGATCACAGGATAATGCAAATGAGCAAGCTTATGATTAAAATAGAAATCTGAGATATGGTCTCAGGTTTTGGTAAAGCAAGAAGTAACACAAGGAACCCTGTAGTGCAGGTAAACTAGGAGCTACACTTTCAGTTCATTATGCATACTTTTAAGGTTATTTGGCACATGTATCTTATGAATCACTTAAAAGAGAAGCCATTTGCTACTAAAAGTTTCCAAAATTAATACTAAATGTAAAAAGTCCGTATATGTGTATGAATGCATGTATATGTTCCTGAATTAAACGCTCATAAAATGCTAATGTTTTAAACTCATACTTTACAGTAATTTAATTCCCCGCCTGATTCCTCCTGATGCCATTTAAGTGATCAGCTCACATGCTCTTAGGTGAAAATGTGTTTTAACACTTCTGTTTGGCCAGACCTGAAAGCTGTGAAAGGACTTGCTAATGAGTATTACAGCTTGCTTAGGTGCCACTTTTTTCAGCCCTTACAACGCTGAATGCAAATCCACATAGAGTGCAGATGCCAACACATAGATATTTGTCCATCAGTAATTTTGTACATTTAGATACGACGGGTTATGCTATGTTTTGTGGAGTGCAAAATAAAATTCCAGTAGAATAACATTAGCATAATCTCACAATACATGCCTTGTCTTTCAAACATGCCTGCAAATATCACTAATAAATGTAACACATTTAATTTTATTATCAGATAGTTAAAAGTTTAAAATAACTATTTTTTTTCAGTTGACTTTCTTAAAACCATGCTCTTATTTTCAGCTCAGAACATGCATGGATATTCAGAGATCCAAGCTCAAACACATGGATTAAGTCAATGAATCAGTTTCTAAACCTTCCAGTGACTGTTCTGATTACTCATGCAAATCTATATTTTTGCCAGGTTTCCTTAAGACCTTAATACAAAGAAGATTAATAGGGGTGTGTKTTCCTCTCCTAATGAACATAATGCTATGCTAGAATGATGGTCTCCATACGCAGATATAGACCTGTTTCTTAGACTCAGTTTTCCTGACTGTGTTTCATTACAATTGACCGTAAGTGCTGGAAGGACCCAGCTAAGATTCCAACCAAAAGGAAATTCAGCCACAGTACAGATTAAAACCTATTTATTTTCCCCTGGAGTGTTTAGCTTTTATTAAATGTTAACAAATATAAAAACATGCTTTGTTAATCTATGTTGTGTATGGGAAATAAGTCACAAGCACAAGTTACTGAAGATAATGTTTGCTTTGTTTTAGATAAACAGGTTCCAGAGTACTAGATCTTGCCCCTTGCCACTTGCCCCTTGTTTTCTTTTCTGTGTTTTTCATATCTCCCCTTGGTGATKAAAGGCAGCCACGCTGAGATATAGCGTTGTGGCTGAAAGCTGACCTAAATTTGTGGCTGTCCGTTCTCTCTTCAATAAGTTTATCCACTAGTTTCTTTCCTCTGACCTTTCATGTAGTCTATTAACCCAGATAGAAAATGAAATTATAAATGAAAGATACTGCTCAGCTGGAAGGTCTGCCCCTGTGCTGCCACAGGCTGCCTTGGAGGTCAAGACCACAGCGGCACAAGGGGCTCAACACTGGGGCCATCGRGGAGATCCGTCTCGCTGGCTTTAAGCTGACTTTGAGTTGACTTTGCGAGTCTGTTCGAAATGGATTTTGCTGAGATGGTGACCTGAGGACGGAGGTAAGCATCATACTCGGGAGAAGTCCATTATAGAAGAGAGCAGACCACCTCCAAGCATACGGTCTGGTATCCAATAGAGCTGAGGGAGGAGAGAGGAGGGGAGCGCACGGGCTGTGCGGTGGGTGAGATCTCATCCTCGGGACCCCAAATGTGGTTAAGACTTTACCAGGGCTGTCTTGGGGAAAGGGCAGCAGAGTAAGCAATTAATAATATGGGGAGTAGCAACCTGCCAACTCCTCACCTATTATGTCCAAGACAGAACTGAGCCAAGAAAAGAGGGATGTAGAGTTGTGGAAACATCTTATCTTTTCAACAGCGTTCTTGCTCCAGTGTAATCAGCTCTACAGCTTAGCTGTCATCACTGGCTTTCTCATGATATGAGTATTGGCCAGGTAATTTTAGGGATTGGTTTTGGCCTCCACTCAGACGGCATCCAAAAATAAGTATCAGAAGAGACCCACCTCTTTTCAAAAAGCAACCAGAAAAAAACAATGATACAATTTGGCATGCATTTTTTTTCTTGCCTCTTACAATTTGGATTGAAACAGTCTTTACATTTTTGGGGAAAAAAAATACTACATCAATTCAAACTGAAGAGGGCAAAAATAAACAAATAAAACCACTAAGAATTTTGCATGATATCAAATTATGTTCTCCAAGAGCATGTTATCATCTCAGTCGAAATAGGGTGGGAAGAATGCCATTGATAGAAAAATTTCTCTCATTTCAATGACTATTATGTCCATGATTTTTTTTTTCATCTACAGAGATGTACAAAATAATAAAAGGAAGAAGCATGAAAGAAGCAAGTATAATATGCAACTTACAGTACGCAAGATTCATCTTGCAGTTGCAGAATTTGCACTACTCCTTTTAAACTGCTGTTTTCTTGTTTAAAATGCACCCCTGCACATTACTGCTTGGGCTAAATAAGTCTGGAATGTCTGAATACTTTCTGGAAATCCCACATAAATGCTATTTTGTTTTTTTGTAGGATCGCCCTTTGCTATCAAATGCTAACCATACTCCAGAGAGAGAAGAGCAGTAAACGTACAGTCAGGAAATGGGCAGGTGAAGGGATTCCTGAAGCTGGAAAATTTACTTTGCATCATGATTCAATGAGTCTTTCCAYGTAAAATGTAAGTATTCTTTTTCATGTTATATCTATGTAAAAGAGAGAGGCCAAATGTTCCACACAGAGACTAGGAGTTWATTAGTGTCTCACTGGTATTTGCTTTTACTTTGAATGAAAATGTAGAGGTGATGGCAGAAGAAATTCTGATACTTGGCATAAGATTAATAGTTGAGGGCCRTTCAACTTTGCTAATCATCCCTTTCAACATAATCAACCATCCAAATAAAATTTSTTTATGGAAAGAGATTATTCCACTTAGGACACACCAGATTTTTTCATCTCTGAAGGATGCGAGAGGAAGGAGAAGGATGCGATAGGATGTCCTGCATAGTAAAGCACTATTAAACTTAATGCAGTCACTCTTATGATCTGATACTCTTATCCATACAAACACAGCCCATCTTGTTTACACYTTTTATGTTAAGAGTGCTGGCAACAGCCGTTTGGCAGGCCGACCCACAGGGCTGGATGTACAGAAAAGTGAACCKGTCTATACCTGGACAATTCTCCTGGATTCCCATGAAACATTAATATATGGCCCAAACCTTGTTATAGGCAGGAAGTATTTAAGCATGAACAACAAATATATAATTTACTGAAGACAGACAAAATGAGAGACCAGAGTACTACTTAATCTGCACAATTACAGATCAGGTTTTAGTAAATGACTGCTGTATCTGCAGTGCYTAGCACTTTATTTTTGCTGGAATAGCATGGCATAGCGGTAACCTATAATGTCATAATTTATTCTCTAAGAAATACAGTGTATAAGTAATTATAAATAGCATATAAATTCAATGCTTGAAAAGCTGTCATCCTTTTTTTCCTGCTGACAGCAGTCACTGTTCAGACATTTGAATGACAGAAATGAATACACAGCACCCCACTTAATCTCCTTCAGCCATTTTCAACAAGATGTCCTCTTCTAAATTTTTTTTTTTTTTTTTTAAATCTCCTCTGAGGAATGTATATTTATATTACTCTTGAGCCAAGAATAGATCATCATTCTCATATGCAAGAGAAACATTATGTTACTTCTCGAGTTTGCCCATTCCCCTTTTATTCCCTTTCCATTCACAGTTTTGTGCAGTGTTATACATAAAACTACTTACTCAGCTAAGCTTAATGGGAGAGCCTGCAACCTTACCCAGAAAGCAGTGCTAAGAGATTGGATAAACACTAAAGTTTATTTTTGCAATAATCTGTTTTTTGTTGTTGTTGTTGTTGTTAAAAAAGAAAGGTAAAGGCAAGATTTATCAAGGTGCTGGTCTTCAGAATCTTTCTGGAAATATTACTCACAAACATATAGAACCTCCTCTTGTATCATTCAACATCCATGCTCAAAGAGAATGGGATTTCAAGCTTTTTGAGGTTTTATATGTTACTTATTTCATGTAAAATTATCAAAGCATTAAAAAGCTTCTATACAGGATACAGAAGAAAACAGACACAAGCACAGAAGATCAAAGGTAGGGAAGACAATCTGATTAAATTATATATTTTTAAATACATCTAAAGAATCTATCTTTAATTCAAGTAACATGAAAATCAAAATATCTTTGAATAAGAATTTCCAGTAAAAGCCTTTTTTTTTTTTCTAAATATAGCTTAAGAAATTCAATGATTTTAATGTGCAGCCTTTTCTCCCAACCCTCCCAGCTACTGAACTGGAGACTCCTTTTCTGATCAGCATTTATGCTATTTAGTTAGCACACAACTGATCTCGCTTCAAACCATCCTGCCAGTCTCAAAGGATGCAAAGGTTCCCTGGCTTCCAGAACTCAACAACATTATGGGAAAACTATAGCAATTGTAGGGAAAAAGTGTAGGAACACTTACAGATTCTGACTTAGGCAAGCTACAATCAATGTGAAGATGACAAGTTTTCGGAAACGCTGTGCACAAAAAACTGCGCATAAGTGGGATAGCAGTGGCAATCAGTGTATTATTTGTCATAAAGAGAGAAATAAGGAACAGTTTAGACAGTTTAGAAGATATATTYTATTTATTTGACAGATCTTTTACTTACTTGATAGATATCTCATGAGTCACCTAGAAAAATCAGTTGCTTGGTTCTTGCCCATATGTAGGCTATTGATACAAACATATGCTCTGCCCTGTGATTGCAATAAACAACAAGCTAAATGTTATCATCAAGCGATTGAGTGTGAAGGGCCTGAAGATGCTGTCAGACATTCTCATGTGCTGTCTGTGCTGTAATTGTTTCCAGTGGTCAGCCAAAAATGAAACAGAACCATAAGGTTTTAAAGATTAAGCTTAATGTCTCCCACATAGTCTAATAGATGGTATTGCCCTTTACTGGAACTTTGTATGTACTGAAAGAGAATGATGAAGCAGAAGAATGGGCATTACGCCACTGCATCAGATGAAAGGGACATTGGTGGATATTTGCCATGGGAATACTTGACTGCTAAGCACTTGATCTACTGTCTGTTAGCTCATGGGAATGGAACTAGAGAACTTGGGAAACCTCAAATAAATTCCCATTGTATATATAATATAATCCGAAACAGAATCTGCTCGGGAACAATTGCTAATGATACTGGAAGTCATCCTTACTTAGTAGAAGAAGAGACAATTTTCAGTACATTTGAATACAGAATTTTATGCTGAAAAGTTTTCCTCAATATTCAAAAGGCTCCCGCCGTCCTGTCTGACATCAGCAAACCCTCCATTTTAGCCATTAGCCTACCAGAGCAAAAAAGAAAAGATTTTAAAAAGCCTGTTCCTGCCACCCTTCCAATGACATAAGGGGGATTTAAAATTACCTAGAAGATATAGTATTGCTTCAGAGAAAATCTGGAATTAGTTCATCTTTGTACTCTATCCACCATGGTCAGGCTTACTGTTATGAACCAGATGAGCTGAACCTTTGCCTCAGCTCTTTCTTTTAATCTATGAAATAAATATGAAATAGGTTATTTTCATATATAAATATTTTCATTGGCATCTAAAGCAATCAGATGGGTTTGTCACTGTGCCTTTAGACATGAAACTATGTTATAATTTCTCCTACAGCCCCAAACAGCTAACTCGGTTTTATCAGTCATCTGCAGATACCTAACATCAAATGTCATGTATTTCTAGCTGGCTTCCCTAAAGGTGTTTTATTCATTATTTAATAGAAACCATCAACGCACTGGAATCAGATTATACAGCTAGCATATTAACAAGCCCAGGAGAGAATAAGTGAAGTCAACTGCCTAAAGAGTTACTCTCCTAATTACGAGACCCCGAAGAATGAACTACCACAGACTAATGAAGGGCATATCAAATTTACCTGGTTTATAAGGTGTGTATAAACACTGAAATAATGTGGCTGTGGAGTTGGGGACATTAAACTTAATGAAAATATTGGATACATACTTCTAGAAAGTATATTTGCTAGCGTCAGTGTATTAATAGTTCATAACTTTTTTCTCTTTACTGCAGATTTGTTGTTTCTAGTCCTCTTCTTTCCCCCCAAGACCATGTTTCTGTATCCAGCTCACCATAATGTCTCCATTCAAAACTGATCTCAAAACATCTTTCTTGTCTACCTGTCCTGCTCCTTTCACAAGACACAGCCAGATCAAAATGTGCCTCAGCTGCCATTGACTCTATTCCACCACAAAAGTTGCAGCCAGATTTGACCTAGGGAACAAAATACATCCTACAGTATATAAAAAACCTTATATTAAGTTGCCAAAAGGCTATCTAGCCAAATTAAATGTCTTTTCAGCTGAGCCTAGCTACTCTATTACTCCATAACCTTCCCATGGCCCATTACCTGTATTTTTTTTTTCTTTTATTTTTCCCAAATAAGAAAGTGCTGGAAGGACAAGTATTTTCACAGTAACTCTAAAGTGCAGATGAAACTCCGTTTTTCTGTTTAAATTATACTCATTTTCCCCAACTTTTTGTCCTCTTTCCTTCTCCCTCATTTTCTGTCCTTATTTCTGAATGAATTTAAAAGTTAARTTAAACTCTTTAGAAAAGGGGTGAGGGGAAAGACACACACATGCATGCCTGCTCAGTTGGCTTTTTTAAACTCTCACAGCTCTAGTAAAAATACTATATACCTAGGCATTGCAAACCAACATTATTTTTGCTGTACAAACACCAYGTGCATGTTCTTAGACATGAGTCCTCTGTGCAAGATCTTTTCACACGTGCAAAAACAGCTAACATTTCATCACTTTCATTCAGGGATAAATTAAAGAATTGTGGAAGAGAAGTCCAGTACTGCTGTTGTCTATTTGCCTAGTTACATATGCTGCTTCACCAGCGTGAGGGTTATGGATGTTGATATTAATTATGCAAGTCATTTTCTTATATACTGCCTTCTGCAGTGGCTGTTGGTACAAAATTTTAAATTATTTCAGTGTGCCCTGTCAGCTGTAGCAAGCTCCTTACAAAAAAAAAAAAAAAAAGTATATACACTATCTAATGATGCTCTTTGCAAGTAAGGGAAGGTCTAAAGCCAACCAGAGCTTGATTAAGGCAGCAATAATGTCAGTGAAGCAGAGTATTAGAAAGTAATACAAAAAGCTGAGCAAATTAAAAAAAACCACTAAGATTATGTGTTATGTCCTGGATAATGTGCATAATACCCTAGTGCACAGTAACACAACTCGCCTAGGGCATGATCTGCTTTGCCTCTGGTGGAGAAAAAGGGAAAAGTGGGCATTGCAGTAGAATTAAAGAAGGGACTGAGCAGCGACCTCACAGGTAACGTACAGGTGTAGGGGAATGTGCCTCTGCATATGTAYGCCCGCAGAGAGAGGCTGTCAACTGCTAAAACCCTGTAATTTGGTGCAAACTGTTTCATATACTCAAAAGCCACATTAATAATAATAAAAAAATCAGAAGCAGACAGATGTGGTATCCCTGCCAAAAAAATGACATTACTAAGGGAATAACTGTTTCAGTGGTCAAATTAAATGAGACAGCAATAGTTAATTTTCTGTGGCACGCAGCTCCTCTGCATGAGGCATTTTCTATTGAGYTGCCAATAGCCCCCTGTTACTGTAAGGGTGAGACAGCCACAGTCAGAACCGGGACATTTTCCAGTGTCTCACTGCTGACCTGGTGCCCTGTGCACGTGTCTGCTCAGGGCTGGGTCATGCAGAGGCCCCACGTGGCAGCGGGGGCTTCCCGCCTGGCATAGGCACGGCTGTCCCGACAGAACTGCCCTCCTGCTGCACAACACGCGTGAAGCAAACGCTGCTGGCAAACGGCATGGCAAAAACACTTCTGTCGTGCCGCAGTGTCAGCATGTCACCCCTTCCCACAGCAGGGAAGCCAGCGCTCTTTGACTGACACTGGAGATGGGGGAAGTGTGGCCTAAGTCCAAGATCCAGGATCTGCAACCTAATTATTACTCATATTAGCAGGTTTATTTAGATTTGGGCCCTGACTTGATTGATACCTGCCTCCAGAGAGCAGGATTAGTGATGGACATACAAGAGCTAATGCAAAGGTACTCTAGTTAAGKAGCCATCTCTGCACAGCCCCTTTTCTGAGCAAACACAACCTGTATGTAAGMGGCTCCTGTGTGACCAGCAGCATGGACTACACCAATACATGTATGATGCTTCTGGCACCTCTTTGATGGAGAGCTCAGATATGTCGGCACAGGACTGCATGCTGCCTTAAAGACTAGCAGTTCCTTCCAGTAGATGACTAGCCAGTGTGAAAGAGCACCAGCTGGTTTTTTTCTTTTTTCTTTTTTCCTTATTTCTTTCTTTTCCCACCASTCAATAGAGAAAATCTAGTCTGCAAATACCTCCTCAGTCTGCTGCTTTAATCTCAAACTCCACTGTGGAGCAAGACATGCTTTAGTCTGGGGAGCTACAGCACACGCAGCAGTTGCAGAGTCCAAAATGGTCCAGAGGTGTCAGATGAGCAAAGCAGTAATACTGCAAATTGCTGAGGAATGCTGAATACAGTATATCATTGATTCTGTACTATTTGTGTTACATTTTTCATTCATAGTGTCACGTCTGAATAGGGCTATCGCTTTGATCATGGAGGGACCTGGCAACGTACTCTTCTAGCTGCTATTTGTATCTTTCTTTACGTGAACAGTCTTAGAGGAGGCAGTTTCTCTCTGCTACAGGTTGCCTGTTTGCCACATGTTACCCTGCTATGTACAGACATATGTACACACCGATTAGTAAGTTAATTTAGCACAAGAATTCAATGGTGAGACAGAAGACCCCAGGAGGAAAGTTCTTTCCTGTTGAGATAGAGCAGCAACTCTGTTAGCATAGGCCAGAAGAGACTTTTTTTTAGTTACCCAGAAATGCTTAGACCAAGATTTTCTGAACATCTATGCATTTGAAAATGACTGAACTATTTGAAAGGAGCTATTAACATGCATGCTTTAACTTCACTTCTTTTTCATGTTTGGCTCGTACAGAAAAAAATACCAGATTTTGATATGAACATCTGTTTCATGTTTTTCTAAATGTGAGTTTAGTATGAAAATTAACCCCTGCATTTTCAGTTTCTGCAGACTTCCAGCTCTTCAGCATGCATTAGGGAGCTTTGTCTTCACGGCACTGCTAGAGACTCCACTCAGCCGAAGTATGCCTTGTGCTCTGGAACTAATTAGCCCACACTGGATGCATTTTCAAATATTTAATGCAGGTATCTTTAACACAGTTGCTGTAATCAATTGTCCCTTCTTTTTTTTTTTTTTTTAAGGTGCTCCAATACCAGTAATTCTGTTTTTAACTTCATGCAACACGTATCCAAAGAAAATGTAGGGAAATAACAGTTTTATTTGTTCTTCCCAGAAATGCAGTTTAGTTACTAAGAGGCAAGCAGATGTTCAGCAATGCTGGAGCCACTCGAAAGAGCACAGCTCTGAGCGTGATTTAGTGGAAAGGTTTTTCTCCCTCATCAGAGGACTTTTTTTTTTTTTTAAACTTAGCTTTATTTTTTTAACTTTTGCCATTTTTAATTAAGCAGAATGAAAGCAATTTTGTTTTCTGATAATTTATGGCGTATTGGCAAAAGGCAGTGGCAATTAGCAAATCTTCCAAAATATGGAATTTCCTTTCAGTGTGGATAAGTTACCCAAATTTGTGAGCCAACATAGCCAGACCTTTTGACACTTCCTGCTTCAGGCTGGCTCAGCAATACCACAAAAGTGACGTTGCTTTTGGCCAGTTTGGCAACTCCTGTTCCTAGTTAAAAGGGAAATATACAACGGGGGAAGAACTAAATAAAAAAAAAAAATACATTTGAAATTCTTCAGAATATTCAACCTTGACCTAGGTGAATTTCATGTCAGATGCCATTCATTGCTCACCAGTTAGGCCATGTGTGATCCAAATGAGATTCTGTATCAGCTAATRGAAACTGTAGGTGTTTTATTGTATAACTATGTGAAGAAACCCTTCTTTCACTACAATGGGAAAGATTTGCACACATTTGCACTGAGATTGCATTACTGCAGCAGTAATGTCTTTCAAAGCCAACGGAACATCATTGTTGGCTTTCCTTTCGAATGTAGGCATGATGCATAGCTGGTTTTTAATACTTCTTTTCTTTCTTTCTTTTTTAATGGAGAGTGCTGCCTTTGTATTTTTGAGGTCATCAGTGACAAGCAGTGGCCAGCTAGATTAAGCCTTGACATGTTCTATAGACAGCTGTCTACTGCTTTACTTAGTAAAAATCAATGCAAATGTTAATTGAGCAGCTGAATTATTTAGCTTAATCTTCTCCAAGTTGTGATGGGAATCTCCCTGGAGAAAAGGTGGCAGAATAGAAAGTCCTTGTGCTGCTACCTCTTCGTGAAGTGGTGAAACCCAGATGTTCCACAGGAGGCCAAAGGTTGAAAATGGTCAATCCTTCCTGCCACGAGAGCGGGCAGCGCTGGGAAGCCTCGTCTGCCCTTGCACACGCAGCACTCACTGCCACGCAGCASGATAAAAGTTATGGACCAAAATATTTCATGCAGAAATCCGAGCGCCTGCGGACTCCGATCTGCGATGAGAACTACAAAGCACTGACAGTAACACCAATGATTGCTACCATTGTATTATAACAGCAGTACTGGTCATAACGCTAACACTTTTGTTTTGTGTTGCCTCTCATCTTTTACTATGATCTGTGCCAGTAAAATATTGTGTCTAGACTTCACAAAAAGTTAGGGCCTAAAAGCTGCACACTGTGCCAGCTATTGCCATTGTCGTATTTGCCATTTATTTTTTTCCCATTATCCTTTCTCCATAGTTGGCACAAACTGAACAAATGGGGCTTCTTATGAAAAATAGCTGCGGTTATCAGGACCAAGAGGAATAAATGATCAATTCCAGATTTCTTTCTTTTTTTTTTTTTTCTTTTTTAAAGTGTTTTGCCAATGGAAATCCTGAGTATGGAATAACAGTGAATATGAACTATATGTCGATTTTCCTCAGCACATTTGATAATGAGTTAGCAAGGCTTCAAGGATTATACATGTGGAGATGGAGTCTGTGTTCATGAATACTATCGATGAGTGGGAGGAGAATGAAATTGAGAATTACTTCATATTTACACTGATACAGATTGATAAGGCTTTTTTTTTTTTTTACAGTATTTTAAATTTAAGTATATAAATAGTATATAAAAAGTATTCACCATCTAACTGGTGAATAGAAGCCAAAACCAAACTTCTGGGTTCATAAACTTACATATTTGAAGTGCACTAAATAGCTTCTAAATTAAAATATAATGGATGTCTACTAAACTTTCTTGATTCTTGCCAAGAACCAACTGAGTCATGGGGCAGACAGCCACAGGACAATGACATATGCCATCTACTCAGGGTAGGCAAACATTTTTCAGCATCTCTTGACATAAGCAGATTTCCTCTTTTGTTGCTACTCATTCCACACTAGCCAGGAATCTTTTAAATGCTCCTCTTTGTGCACCAGGCTGCGAGTGAGCAACAGTGTGAGGCCCAAAAGCATACACAGAAATATTTACATACAACTATATTGTTTTTATACACACACACAGAGAGAGAGACAGACACACATAAAACAAATGGATACATCTATGGACACATAATTCACTTCCAGAACTTGTCCAGGAACAGGATTTAATGAGTCTGTTGAAGGCACTATTATGAATATCAGCGTTTAGGCTCAAATCATGAATGCCACTTTTTTTTTTTTTTTTTCACAGAGTGATACCTACAGTTTCCTCCAATTTGACAGTAAAGAGGATGTGCAAGACTTGTGGAACGTCTACAACAAAGTATGGTAAACTTTTTGTGGATGCTCTGTCCCCTGCAAGCCATGCACAAAACAGCAATTATACATGTGAGGCATCGTTATGGGCAAGTAGCACTACAATGAAAAGCTGTGTAGTCAACAGTTACAAAGATTTTGCTCTGTTCTCCTGTATGGTTTCCATTTTATGTGTCCTGTAAATATATTTTGATGATTTCAGCAGTTTAATATGCAAGCATCATTTTTATGAAGTAGAAAATTAAAAGGTGAATATCTAAAGGCACTGAAAAAAATATATTACTTTGTTTATGCGGCTATTCGAAGAATCTCATAAGAGAATGGTCATAGCTAGGCCAACTGTATTCAACTGGAGCACTCACATTTGAGTCCTCAAGATCTTCAACCCACCATCACTGTATTCAGCTGACTGTATGGGGCTTTTGCTATGTGTTTTCTTTGTACTAAGGTGATACTGCGCAGGTTAAAAATCTTACCCGAGGTTTTGAAACTACCCTACAGTAAGTAGGTAGGAAGATGGGATTCTTCTTATGCCAGCTGCCCATGTCAGCAGCTTTCTCTATGCACACACAGAGCTGTTCAACAATAACTACTGCACATGAGTGTTCTGCCAGCACCTTTAGGAGCAGGTATGTATTCTCCACCAGATTTCCACACGCACATGCCGGGCAGAAGTTTCTGTGGGGTACTCAGCTGTGAGCATGCATCTCTGCCTCTCACGGCTTCTTCCCTAAGCATGGAGGCTTTACTAACTCGTGTAAAGAAACCGAGTGCATTAGTATTGTGGAAATACTGCTTTCAAAAGGCCCTGCTGCACTTCTAATGATGGAGTTCAGGTCTGCTGAGCTCTTCCYTGATGTTGCTGAGTATATTTCGTTAGTATTTCCTGGCTCCACAGACAGATGATCACAGTGTTGTCAGCATTGTGTTTCTGCTTAAGGTTTGTCTCAGTTTTGGCCTAGGTTAAAGCAATTATGGAATTAATTATTGACTGTACAGCTGTTCTCCCTTGAACTTTGCCAAAAGTGAACTTAGCGCACAGCCTTCCCCATGCAGAGCAGTGGTGACACGGAGCAAACCTGAAGCGCAGCGTGGAAGCAGCAGTTCCCATTGCACAGCAGACRGGTGGATTACGAGGAGGCCTTGCCAGGAGGGCTGCCCTGCATCCGGCAAGCCTGTCAGCTCCGCAGCCTTCGGCAGGTGCTCTGGAGTCTGTRACACGCCATTTGAAAAGAGGACAGAAAAGTCTGAAATTCAGATTGCTTCACCCTTTAGCAGCATTTTGCTCCTTTTTTAGGCCATGCAATCCTCTAAACTAATACCCAACCTCCCTCATCAGCTCTACAGGAATTATTTTTCAAGAGTGTTCTGATGTCTACATCTTCACTTACGTGGTGCTCTGCATTTCTGCATGCTGCTATAAGTGTATGTTTGGTCCATTTCATTTATGTTCCTCTTTTCTTTTTTTTTTTTTCCCTCCCCAGAACGGTACGTAAAGTTGCCAAAATCTAGTATAAATAGCACGGTGAAATTACTGGTATTTTTTTTAAAAAAAGCATGTGATGATAAGAGTACAAAAATACAGCTTATTTGTGATTGAACAGGTGAATCTCCCTGATTAAGGCACCCTCTTCAGATCCCCTTCTCAAGCAGACGCACACCCATCCCACACAGGCAGGAGTGTGTTTGACAGGGATCAGACCTGGAACAGCTCTGACCCGCGTCCTTAGCTATCATTCACCCTCTTTGGGGTCATTTCTTCAGGGTACAGATGTAGCGTTCACTGTCCCCAGCGGATCTAGGTGAATCGGCCCCTTCACATTGATCACTGGCGCGTTGCCCTCCACCCATTTCCCTACTCCCTAACCCAACAACAGCCCCACAAAAACGTCTCCCACAGGCTTCAGAAGGAGGCCGCTTTAGTTTTAAAGGCTCTGTTCTTAAAAGATGACAGACAGACAAGTCCTGCAGTCTTTCTACAGGCACAAATGAGCTTCAGACTGCTCGTCAGCACAGCCGGCAAGTTCAAAACATCCGCACCCTAGCAGCGTTGGCTGTGCTCACTCAGACAGGTATGGCTAAAAGTGAACAAAACAGAGAAATAATTAATTTGCTCAGCTTTTAAAACCATTTTGAGGGATGGGGAGGATTAGGCTATATCTCCTTAGCGCTTCAAGGCTTTTTTTCTTTTTCCTCCTCTCTTTTTGGTGTTGTCTTCCTCTGGCAACATTATACTGCTGCCATGAAGCTCGTCCTTCCCCTCCCTCAGCCCCCGTGGCCACGGCAGCGGCTCTGTTCTGGTGTCAGCGCCGCGATCGCGATGGCTGCACGGCCCTGGCTGAGACACCCGGAACCTTCCAGAAGGCGGGACGGCCTCTGAGCAGGGCAGACCTCAGCCCCGCCCACAGGGGGCGCTCTCTGTGCGCGCCGCCATTTCCTGTCCCCCGCCTGCCCTGCGGCTGCTGCACTGAGGCGGGGAGACCGTAAAGTCCCGAGTCTTGAAATACTCCAGCTTTTTACGGTGAAGGCCCCAGAGTGGATGAGACTGGGGTGGGATTAGAAGTGACAAGCAGGCGCAAGGGGGCTGTGTCAGCTGGAGTGACCAGCTCTTTGACAGGCCCTCCTGTTTTTCTTCTCCTAAAATGGCTGCCGCACCACACCAGCACCTGTGAAATTCCCAAACCATCTGAGTGAATTCCCAAGCCTTATGAGGATTGAATCCTGGGGCATTACAGTCCTCCAGAGAAATTCAGGAATGGGGAGAATACAGGAGCGAAAGGAACAAGCTGCKCCTACTCTAAAGCTGCAGCTTAAACAGTTTCCATCCGCAGGCGTGGTGTGTCAGGCAAGCTCCCCCTAAACTCCACCCCAGCACAACAGTCTCCACAGCATCTCGGCATAAAAGTAGATATATATATATACATATTATGTATATATGTATCTCCTTCCAGTAAATATATATATCTCCTTCCAGTGTGCTATCACTGTTCGCAAAGGGAGCACTTGAAGCCTGCAGGGATGAGGAGCCAGGCTGTGCAAGTTAGTGCTAATTCTCCATTGTTATGCTTGTAATTTACAATTCATTGCCTTGCATAAATCACCCGGTCGGGGAGCAGAAACAATATCTCGCAGTTTAAGAAGCCAACCGCATTTAGACTTTTGACATTTGAATAGTGAGCCCTTCCCATAAATCAGAGGAAGGCCATTCAAAAGGCAGAACAATATTTTTTAAGAAACTGGCAAATGATTTTGAACAAATAGGCTGGATAAATTCAAAAAATGTGTGAACAAAACAAAACCAAAAAAAGCTTATTATTAATTGTAGTTTATATTTGCACTCTTAACCTCTGCAAAAGAACAACACGGTTTAGGTGCTTGTGCTCCGACTATCCTTCTCATTATAGCTTTACTCACAACTAGCAGAATTGGCCTTTTTTCTTCTCTTTTGAGGATTTTTTTCATCTGGAAGGACTATGTTAGGGATAGATGTGGTAACAGGGTTTATTTTTTGGAACAATATATTCTTTTTCTAAAGTGAGTTGTATTGTTATCCTCATTCTCCCCTGCAAGCAAAGTCTGAATTGGCTCAGTAATACCTGTGAAATTGTGCTTCMAAGTATAATTTCTTATATTGCTTCTAGCTTTCACTAACTTTCAATAAGTTGTCCAGTGGCTCCCTGCCAATCTGAAAATCTCTGTAAATGCAAAGCAACTCTCTGAGGATCATTTTGGAAGTACAAATACTTTTGGTTTCAGTAATAGACAAGGCAGAATCTAAAAAACATTTTGTGATATTTATTTATACAGCAGGAATGGGGAAAATACTCTATACCATGCTGATGGAGTTTTAATTCCCAAACTGCAGCTTAGATATTCAGACCTTTTTCCCCTCCTACTGTGAAGCCTGACTGTTCCAGGAGCAGAGAGAAACAAATGAGATTTTGCTCCAATGGTATGAAAGTTATCAATAACCAAGAGATCACATTTCACCCCTSTGGTACGTATAAATCTGAAATGACCTCAGCAGTTTCAGCTGAGTCATTTCCAGTTTACACCAACATATCTGAGACTGGAGTTCTACTTCTCTGTAATATTAATCAGCTACTTTTTAACTGTGCTGGTCATTTCATACTTAGATTTAGGACTACATGCCCTCCACATGCTGCATCATACCTGCAGTTTGCGTATGCTTTAGCTGTGTTCAGTAAAAATTAAAATAAAATAAAATAAAATAAAATAAAATAAAATAAAATAAAATAAAATAAAATAAAATAAAATAAAATAAAATAAAATAAAATATACTCAAGCCTAAATTACTAGATTAACACACACTGACTCAAGCAGCCCAGGTTACTGTTGAGGTCTTTAGGTGCTAACTCTTGATTTCAATGTGTGTTGTGGTGCAGGATTAAGCAACTACCTGATGAACTCTGGTGGGCTTTGGGGATTTGATTTAGTTTATTGGGGTTTTTTTGTTTGTTTGTTTGTTTTTCTACATCCAATTTAAAGATAAAAAAATCTCTTGACATACTTGAAACGCAGCATTTCCACTTTTTTTTTTTTTAAGTCCCTTTTTGAATGAAATAATTAATGGCTGGCTTTTCTAGGTTGGTATAGCTTTTGGAGAGTGGAGTAGGGGTGGGTCAGAGAACTTCATCCACCCCTGCTGCAGATGGCACTTTTACAAAGAACTGCTGCTTATGGCAAAGCAGTGGAAGCTCATCAATTGATTTTCCTTACTAATGCAGAAGAAATATTGGCTACCATGCTATGTTGGATAGAAATCATCACTGAGTCAACACAACAGTCTGGAGTCACTGGGCTAATAACTGCAGGGGAGCTGAGTAGGTCCTCCCCACCTGGCTGGTCATTTTGTAGAATCACAGCATGATTGAGGTTGACTTCTGGAGATCATCTCGTCCAACTCTTCTGCTCAAGCTCGATTACTCAAAGCACGTTGGCCCCTCTTGTGTCAAGATGACTTTTGAACCTCTCCAAGAAAGGATACCCGCCACAGCCTTTCTGGGCAACCAGGTTTCAATTGTAAAATACAGTCTCATTTACCCTGAGCTTAGATCAGAAATAGTCAGATTGAAGAGAAGAGAAAAAAAAAAAAAAAACCCAGTAGTTCCAATGAAAACAAGGATTTAGATATCTATATTAGGACTATTACATTGCATTTGGTGATTTATATTGAGAAAAATTAATCCAGACTCTTGCGTTAAAGTACGCAGGTAGCGTATTTATTCAAGATCCTCAAAACAATTCCTTCTCACTATTAAGTTTCAGTAAGGAAACCTCTCCTCTGATGTTTATTGATTTAGTGAGTGCATTGCACTAAATTATCACTTTGCATAAAAAAAAAAMMCTCTTTTTTTTTTTTCCTGAGAAAGAAAGCTATTCAGAGAATACATGTATGACAAATGCTAAATGTACAATGCTTTCTTCTTTATCAGATAATATACTTCAAAATCAAGAGACRTGCAGAGGGAGTTTCATCTTGGAAAGCTCCTGTGGAATTTAGCTGAAGAGCTTGGCTGAAGTCTTTTAATTCTTTTGCCTGGATACATGAGATCCCAAGTGCTTATTCCTTGTCTGACCAGGGAAAGAGATAGGACTGATGAGGTTTTTGCCCTGACTCGGGAGTGGAGTCAGCTCAGGACAGTGATGTGAGGTACCTAGGACCATGTCTTTGTCAAGCACCCAACCAACTGACACAGTTGATGTCCTGTCACAGCTTGTATTTCACACTGGCTCCAGGGGAAATAGTTTCAACTAATCAAAGCTTTAGTGGAAGGTAACAAAATTTACTTGAAACGY
Organism: Eudromia elegans; assembly: GCA_003342815.1. Classification (NCBI taxonomy): domain Eukaryota; kingdom Metazoa; phylum Chordata; class Aves; order Tinamiformes; family Tinamidae; genus Eudromia; species Eudromia elegans. The sequence continues at coordinate 4,786,996 of PTEX01000011.1, read as the reverse complement.
TTCTCAGTCTGCAAAGAGACGATCTGAAATTAGAGATAAACACAGATGTTCCTTCCATTGCTGTTCTGTAGTAAGTGGTATCGTAAGACTAGCTTGTGAGTCTTAACACGTAAGTTCTGACATGGGCCTTGTAATTAAGATATCTTTCTGCACTGTAACAAACTCAGTTGCCTTTCCAGGAATGCTTGTTCTATATTTTTATCTTTTCTGATAATCGATTAAAAATATGTTAACAAATTTTACTTATTCTAGATAGATTCATTAAAATTTGTTAACTGTCACAAACAAGAGGACATTTAATTGCAATTCGATTTCCCCAGTGAAGCACGCTATTAAGAAGGAAAAGCTTAAGAAGCTCTTGGACATACAATCCTAAAACTCTGTTATTTTGACCTCCTAAAGGAGATATCTACAGGTATCTACACTTCCTGTATAGAGCTGGCTCCTCTGAAATTAGGACACAAGTATCTCCAAGAGATACAGTAGCTTATTAGGTATATTAAAATTAACTGGTGAGATAGGCTCACCAGTGTGTTGATTATGAGAAGGGCCTAAAGCTGTAATTGTCTAGCTCAGAAGAGGGGAAAATTTGTTCAGCTGGACAAATCACCAATCATTTCGGAACTAAATAAAGCAGGGCTGACTAATGAAAAAGAAAGTGGGAAGAGAAGACATAGGGTGCAAAGTTGTGATGGTGCCATAGAGTCAGACATGGGGTTTCTTCTCCCCCCTTTCTGTTGGAAATCAAAACCTACCCAGTGAGATTCATCAAGTACCTCAGTAACTCGTAGCTGCTTTGCACTCCAAAATGACTGCGCAGACAGTGGTTAGGATACAGCAAGTATCAGTTTGCTTCCTGCAGCATGCCAGCTAGCAGATGCACTTTAGGAGACAAGTAATTACAACATTCCAAGATTATTAGATTAGATTAGCGACAGTACAGCTGCAACTTAAAGCACACGTAAATTTCATTACCATGCTAATTTTCTCTTGGTATGAGGAATACAGACTACACTCCCATATACTTGCTTTACACATCAAACCTTGCCAATAGTGCTGTAGACGTTAATAAAGCACTTAAAAGATGAAAACTCCACTTTAATTGCTACACATTATYCTGAAACATTCAGTAAGTATTATGTAGTTTTGACATCTGAAAAATGCAAAGATGAATTTTCATCCATCTTGGTGTACATAAAAACTACAGCTGTTAAGCACTAGGACAAGTATAAATATCTATGTACAAGCTATRGCCTCTCTTCTCTCAAAAACTTTTGGAATTTTCCATAATTTGCTCTGGAAATAATTTTGTAAAAACAACTTCTTAGAATTTCCTCCACCCCTTCCCCAATAAGCACTAAATGTGAAAAAATGTGTAGTGGAAGGAAAGAAGAAAGGGGTAGAATGTTTGGCCTGAAAATGCTTGAATTGGGCCTGATCCTCAGAAATTACTGAAAGTCCCATTCAAAGAGGGGAATGACAAGTGGAATTATTTAGCCACTGAAACCTATGTGATTTCTCTTACACACGCTACAGCTGTGGTCAAAAAGAGAATGGGAAAAAGTGTCTATGCAGGATTTAGTGCGTTCCATGCATAGATGTCCTGCTGTGATCCTGAAGAAGGAAAACTTCCTTGCTTATCTTCCCAAGGGCTAGATGGTCCTAGCAGCATTCATTAAGTGCCTATAGAGATCATACAGGTTCCACRGCTGGACAGCACAGACTGGCTTGTTTGGAAAACCTCATTGCACYAGTGCTTGAGAAAAGTCCACTCGAGACCTTTGGGAGGGCCAGCGAGCAGAAACCTGCTGGTGGTGACAGAGGTGACCTTGGAGTGCTCCGTGGCCCGCGGGCACCTAGGAGCGGTCCTGGCCTTGTGAGTGCTGTGCAGAGCTGAGCCGGCTCCGCTCGGCTGCCCGGAGCGCGCGGCCGGCAGGAGGACAGAAAGCACCGCTGTGCTCGGRGACGCGCCTGCCCATGCAGTTAGGAGTCACAGCCCGGGTCGGACAGCAGAACATATAATGACATTTCAGAAGAAGACTTTTTTTWAAAAAAATTCTTTTTTTTWAAATTTCTTTTTCTTTTTTTCTTCTTCCTCTTCTTTTTTGGAAATTAATTTTCATGCCTTCTGTTCAGTCTGTCGTGCCTTAGATAGCTACTGCCGCATTACATGTGGGAATATCCAGTATAATTGATCTTGGTTTATTTAGCAGCAAAGAACTGTGGCATATGAGCCTCCAGGAAACAAATTCTGCCCTCAGATGTTCACATACAAGTCTCATTGAACCTGGGGCATAATCTCACCCTATAAATTGTTTTTATCAGCAGCGTAATGTTTCTCTATAAACTGATCTGGGTTGCTAGAGTGAATGTAAAGTGCTGTTTCTGGACAGTAAAGCTGCTTTCCCCCCAGAATTAGAATATTTCTATTTCTGGCAAGAAAGTCACTCTCTACTCTGAGATAGCCTGTGAGTAAAAGGAACAAACCCCTATGAACAGAATACTTAAGAAAGAAAGGAAGAAAGAAAGAAAGATCTCCTCCTGCTTGTGAACAGAAGATTGGTTCATTTGTGCCTTCTGTGTAAAACTCCCAACAAAGTCCTTTGTGCCATCTGCATAAAAAGAATCTTTTGCACAGGCAAGAGATTAGGATGGCCAGCGGGAATCCCTGCCACCAGAAATTCAAATCAGAATGGCTAAGTTCATGGGAAGTTGAGGTTTTAAAGGGATCGTCGTGGTGATGCCAAAAAAGCAACAGCAATAACAGCCAACTCCACGGGCCCGTTCAGATTCCTGTTCTCTCTCCCAGGAAAGGTACACTGAGAGCCTGGCATCCAAAGAGGTATTTTCACTTACCTTTAATGRTGCTAGACAAGTGTGAACCGTTCAGGTGATACTGGGGCAAGCCAAGTATTCGGCTCAAGATCCCCACTGCATCCTCCCTCCCTTCCTCCCGCTTTGTRTTAGCAAATTCTTAGAGATCAGCGCCGGTATTAAACAAGCTGAAAAGACCTGACGGAGGCAGCTGAAAAGTGCGGTCTCACACAGCACAATTAATGCATCAATCTTCCTTACATCATTCTCTTATCCTGGCTCCTAGAGTTTGAGGCAACTCCAGAAATTATAAGGGAATATTGGAGGTGGCGGTGAGGAGCAGGGGAGCCGTGGCTCGCGCGCCGCAGCTGCACTCCCCTCCTGCGCCCGCAATTGTGCGGCCACGTTGGGTGCACAGCCGGGCTCCGCAGTCCCCTCCAGGCCTGGGCTGCCCATTCAAAAGACCTATGAATTAACCTTTTCACTGGAAAAGAGATTGTGGCCCTATAGAAAAGTGTGAATTCAGAGCAAAGCCTTTCTGTGGGATTAGTCCATTAGAAGCAAAAGGAGAAAGGTTTTTTGTTGCTCAGGGAAATATAAGTGATTACAGGATTTAAAGGCGGAAAAAAATGTCTGTCTATACTGGGTGATATCAAAACTGGAACAATGCGCTCTTATATTCTGCCTAAGTCCTCATACTGCACTTATCACTGTAGTATCTGACTGCCTTCCAGAAGCATGAGCTAAAAGAGATATACTATAACAGCTGTCCTGTGTGGTCCATTCTTCCCTCGGCTCTCAAGAGAAAAGGTGTGTGTACAATGTAGGTCTGTTTTGTTAAAGGACTTTTTTTTTTCAGGGAGAAAGGAGTGCTGAGATTTTGTATCAGAGGGGGGAAGAAAAAAAAAAAAAAAGCCAAGAACTTCCCTGTCAGATATTTTTTTGGAGCACATTTCATTTCCTCCCCTTTTCAGGTTTCTACAAGTCAGTTATTTATCCCATCAATAGCCAAAGTGCTCCCACAAGCTCTTCTCACCTTCAGCAGGAAGCTAAAAGACTGCAGATGCCAAATTTCAAAACTCCTCATCGCCTTAGAAACAAAGGACATTTTAAGATACTTTTAAAAATATTTTGTTCATACACATGTGCTTATGTACACCAGGATTGTCTTAAATGATCAATGATTTGGGCAATATTTCCAGTTTAGTGATGAATTTGAATCACTTTATAGGAGAATTTTCAGAGGGATGCAATCTGTTCCCCRCACAGTATCTCAAAGCCGGTGAAGAGCAAAGTGCTTTACTTCAGTGGTGTGCAACCTTAAATAAAGCTAGTGGTTTGTACAGGCCCTGTAATAACCAAAAGAGAAACACTTCAAATTTCAGACCATGTAGTTCATATGTCAAAACTATTTATTGCAAACTTTATCATGAGACTTTCAAATAGATTCTGATCTTTGTTTAGAAGCCATCTGGCCAAAGGAAAAATGGCCAAGTATTTAATCTCTTTTTTTTTTTTCTTTTTTTTTTGATAACCCACTCCCAAAAATATGTTTTGAGATCAGCATCCCATTTTTCATCATTTTTGTCACCTGTGATAAAGGACATCAATATCCAGTGTATGTTCATTACCTATAACAAACTTTGCATAATCACTTGCGTGTAGGGGTAAAAACATGTATTCCTCCCCTTTACAGATGGTGCAGTAATTATAACTCAGCTCTCTGAAGGTAACTTAGGGTTTGGAAAAGTTATATGAAGGCTGCACACATGCAAGCCCACCCTTCTACAGCATTTCAAGTGTAACCATTTTTTTGGTTGTATGGTCACATTAAAATTCCCCTTTTGCAACACTTTATGCAAAAACCAAACACCTGGATTCAGAGTTTCCTAAAGGAGTCATCTGAAAATAGGTACTTTCTGCCAAAATGTCATGAAGATTTATGTGCTTACATTCATGGATTAAATTGAGGACAGGTGGGAGAACATTCAAGTATGAGAAGAAATGATAGCAAATTTATGTGTTAAAAAAAAAGAAGAAGAAGAGAGAATAGCTGTAATGATTTCTGGATGATTTCTGGTGGTTTAGGTAAAACAGAAGTAGATTTTGTAAAAGGGAAGGTTCCGTGCCTGAAAAGCAATCCTTCAACAGTCAAATAATTATCTATAAGATAGTATTTCCTTAAAATGAAAATAAAGGCATTCTGGAATTCAAAACAKACTGTATCACATATAACCACAACCCTAATGTAACTTGGATGCCGTGTGCTACATGAGAACAGATGTTTGCAGACAGGACGGCTTTCCGTGTCTCAAATCGCAGCCAGCGTGGTGCATGCAAGCAGGGAAAGCCTCCAGCCTGCTTTGCTTACATGGGCTGGGGTAATTTTCTCCCTTTCAGCCCCTACCCCCTTTTCCTGCTTGTCAATCAGCCCTAGTAGAAGCCGGTCCCACACATCGCACCCGTCTCTGCTTGCATGTGGAGAGGCTGCTGTTTCTGAGGGGAGAATGGACATGGGGAGGAGGCTCCAGCTCCTGTCTGGCACCCCAGGGCTCAAACAGAGCATGTCCATGGCCTGGGCTGCAGTTCCCAGCTATGAAACCTCCTCCTACCTCAACCCAGGAGCAGCAGCGAGGGCAGCTCTAGAGCTGTCCCACTCACCCTAACAACGTGAATGGGATGAGCAGAACCTCCTGAGAAATGGCGACCTCTTAGGCTCGTGCAGGAAGCACATGAGCAGCTGCACAGTAATCACTAATCACTGGTGCAGCATTGTCTGTCAGTGCAAGACGAGATCCAAACCAGGGAAACTGAATTCAGAGAAGGGAAGACCCTACAAGAAGGATATTGAGGGACTGGAGCACAGAGGAGCTTAGSAGGAGCGGCTGGGGATATTTAGTCTGGGGGAGACCTTATCACTCTCTACGGCTGCCTGAAAGGAGGTTGTASTGAGGCAAGGGTCATTCTCTCCTCCAGAATAATTACCCCTAGGACAAGAGGAAATGGCCTCAAGTTGCACCAGGGGAGGTTCAGGTTAGAYATCAGGAGGAATTTTGACATGGAAAGAGTGGGGAAGCATTGGAGCAGGCTGCCCAGGGACGCGGTGGATTCACTGTCCCGGCGGTGTTCAGGAAACGTGTAGATGTGGCACTCAGGGACATGGTTTAGCAGGCATGGTGTTGAAGGGTTTCTGGTTGGACTCAACAGTCTTGAAGGTCTTTTCCAATCATAATGATTCTGTGATTCTGTGTGTACATCTAATCACATCATGCTTAGCATGCTAGAATGGATGCTCAACCTCGTGATGTCTGCTTCTTGGCATCTGCAGGGTGGGTGGATTTTGCATTAGAAGTACAGCCATATCCTGACTCTATACAAGATACATTCACATTAAGTTTTACACTGGGAAAAAAAAGTAATATACCGCAGTAGTCAACTAACTTGTACTATTAGCCTCTGTAAAGTACTATCAACTGTTATCAGCATTTGTAATTAAGATACTTGTAAATCAGATTGCTCAGTGGATACTAGTGGGTACTTTTAGATTAAAACTAAGATTATTCCAATACATGCACCAAAAGCTCGCTGTGCATACACTATTTCTCCTTTAAAACAATGGTGCAGTTAATATCAACATATTCCTAAAAGCAMAAGAGGATGAATGCACTGGCCCAAAGGAAATCTGAAGCATATTTACAACTTKTGTTCCTCCTTTTCCCCCGCTACCATAGGAGATTTCTGCAGATGCAGTCTTTTTAGTCTTCTTCAGAAGTATTGTGTTATACAAAAGAATTTAATTAAATAAATACAGAGTTAGGAACAGTCATGAAGGTTAAAGGACATTTGCAAAAGAAAACTGTCATTCCAGAGTCTTTGGCTAAGTTTATTTAGTAGAGGACTAGAAAAAAAATTAGGTCAGGTTGTAAGGTGCTAATGGTCTGACTAGATAAATGTTAGCTTCCCAAGCCTGGATGCCAGAAGAAACTTTAACATGGTTAAGAGCTAATGCAAGAGTCCTGTATCCAAGAAAAACATGTTATGCTGCACACAAATTAGGGCATAAAGTATTATATCTCAGTATAACATTGATGTAGTATTCTATTTCATTTCCTACCCCTCAGCCACAGCTCAATGTTATTGCTCTGTAGTAATCCTCCCACCCGTAAATTTATTTTAAAAGTTCTTCAATGGAAACCATCAACCTATGCATCATAATTTTAAATTTATTTTTTATTCAGTGTTGCTTATTAGATTCAATGATGTCGCTCAGCTCCTCAGAAATGTAAAGCTGCAGTCTGTTTCCGCCCTAAATTTATTTTTCCTGTATCTCTCTCTCACACACGSATAAAGATATTTGAATGGAGTCAAATTTTGTGAATTCTGAGCTACTGAAATTAATCTTCTTATCATAAAAAAAATAAATTATTTATGTAAGGACAATGACTTTACGATCTTATCATAATACCTTGGAAGCAAAACAAGTTGAATTAGGTTAGCGTTAATTATCATTAATGACCAATTTAGTGCGTACTTCACAATTAACTGAGCTACTTGTGTCAGATCTCATTCAAAACTATGTCTAAGCAATTCATCCTGCCAGGTGCTATTGAAAATTTCTAGGGATCASTTATTCCTCAAACACAGTGTGCTTCCTGTCTAAGCTTGTAAATTGTTAGACTAATATATTGCTTACAAACTCTTTTAAAAGTGGTAGATTCAAAGCATTCCCTCTCCTCAACAGGATATTATGGTTTTTTTCTTATCTATTTACACTTTGGGGTCACATTCTGCCCTAATTTTCACCTGTACAATTRCATTGAAAAGCATGGCAGTGGGCAAATGAAAAAGAAAGCAAATATCAAKCAAGGTCGTTTCTTCTTTTTTTCTCCAATATTGGAAGATTTCACATAACTGTGCCCCCTGAGAAATAATTCATTTTAGACCAAATTAGTCCCTGTGGTGGTAATGTTGATTTTTAGCAACTGTGTTACACCAGGGATACATTTTATTCCCACTGTTCTTTGTTGTTCTCCTTAATAAGCCACATTATGTCACYCGCTCTGCATGCAAAAGTATCATTACTGCTATTTAATTACTTTGTTTTTGTAAGGAAAACTACCAGATTCAGTTGCGTATAACCAGTAAATGTGGCCAAATCAAAGCTGTGCAYTCCAACCCAAATATTTTTTACTTTGTTACTGCACATATAATTGAATGTAATTTATAGTTGTATACAGAATTTTTATGATAAAACCCCATTAATCACAAATTCATCAATGCAGCAAAAATACACCCAAGCAAACATGGTATAAYGTTACAAACATAAGACGTGTTTTTTAGGATGGAAGGAGGCCAGGATCCCCATCTTCATCTATCCCCTAATGTTACATAAATGACTAAGTCATCATATCAGTGGTTTCCACATGGAAATATAAACACCACTGAAATTCCATACTCTATAAATGGCTATGACTCGAGAGTGCTTAAAATTACCRGGAGTACCATAAGAGGAGTGTGCACAACATCCATCCAAGGAGGAGAAGAGCCAAGCTCTGGAACAGCAGCCCAGGAGACAGGGTCACTCCATAGTTCAGGCTCCCACTTCCCCCCAGCTCCTTAAATTGGCTCTTTGACACTTTTTCAGTCTGGTTACTTCACCCTATGTGGCTAAGCCTTAGCAGTCATCTGCACAGCTCCCAGGAGAAAAAGCTCCCGAGCATCCTTTGGCTTCCAGAGCCCTAGTCCAGCAYTAAGCAATGATAACCTTGCGGGCAGGACAGTGTGGTCCCAGCTCCATTCTGTCCTGCACTGCTGAGGAGCTGAAGTCAGTGGAACGGCTCCTAATATAGAGCAGCATCCAGGTGAGAAAAGTGTTGCTCCTTTCATGCTTTTGGACCTAAAATAAAAAGTCAAGCCATATTCTGACCTAACTGTAGTCTTTGAATCAGCAAAGAGTCACCAGTGCAGGGCTTTTTTATTAATTTTCTGTCAAGAAGACAACTTGCAGACAATAGGTGGTTTTGAAATCTAATAGGGCATGACGTGCCTCTGATTTCCGAGCAGAATTCCGTTCTCTGCTGATGGCACTGTTGGCTCCAAGTATCATATTTACATTCTAGTCTTTAATGGGTTGCAGTTAGGAATCAGACAAGCTGTTCTGTAGGTGGTCTAAATTATATCCTGTGTGCATGCTACATGCTGAGAAGAGTTTGCTGATCTAACAGATGATAAAAGCCTAAGCAATCATGCACTGTAAGTCCAAATCTTTACCCTGGCAAACCTCATACTGATTTTCACAGGACTTTTCTCTGAATAATGGCTGTAGAATTTGGCCCATTTTAAACTTACCGGCAATTAACATTCCAGTATCAGGAGCCCTCATCCATCTGTCCCTTTTAAAGCTGATTCCCATTAATGAAATAATGCAAAATCCTAGCATGTTCACGTCTTTTTTAACCCCAAATGTCTCTGGGATGAAGGCATTTTCTCCATTTTGCGGGCAGATAATGTGTTCTTTAGATCTTTTTGGTTGCCTAAAAATGTAGGTGGTTGCCTTGTGGGATTTTCAGGGGAATCTGAGTTCCTGTCTCTTACTAAAACAAATAAGAATTCGCTCRTAAGTGTCCTTAGTTTGCGCTAGTCACACCAAAGTGACTGATGGAAAAAAGCYCATTAGGCATCTCTGACAAGGCGGGAGATTTATCCTGCAACCCATATGACAAGCAGCCCCTACTCACGTCTCGGCACTTCACTTCTGCTAAAACCTTCATCCATCTTTCATTTTTGCACTTAAAAAGCATGCTGCCCACTCAAAGCATCTCMCGCTGAGCCCCTAGAGCCAGTGCGATGCCCTTGGTGGGGTGGAAGGGGTGAGCGTGGGCAGGAGCCTCGGCAAGAAGCACACGGGCCACCTTAGTGGGGCCACCTCCCAGCCACACGGGCTCGGAAAGCGCAGCCGGCCGGTGGGAACAACTGGGAGATTGACCTCAAACACTGACGGAGTAAAATGAGCCGTCATGTAAGGAAAAGATTAAAACGATTAGTGTGAGGCAGTCACAGGGGAAATGGCCCCTTTTATGTTACTTTTTCATAATCCCAAAATAACTGCCGGAAGAAGGTGAATTTCAGTTTCCTTCAACACCTGCTAATATGCTTGGGGTACATTCTTATTCYTCCTTCTGTAGGGCTGTGGCCTTTGCAGGACAGATTTCTGTGGCTATGATGTCTCTGAATGCAGCTCTAGCTAAAGCCAGGGCTTAGCAGCACCTTGAAAGCCCCTCAGTGTCTCAGCTCTCCATCAGGCCTAAGCACAGACATTTAAATACAAGTTGAGTGGATAAGCAGATGATGATGATAAGGTTCTTCATGCTTCCGCTTTTTATCCATTTCTCTTCCTACAGGTTCAGTAAAGACTGAGGGGAAAAAAGGAACCCAGGCTGCCTCTTCCTGCTCGACAGGCAGCCAATATGCTCATGCATAACCCCCAGAAGGGCAGGGGGAGAAATGATCCAAGCAAGTCCAAAGCTGCAGCCGACTCTGGCATGAAAAAAATAACGAGGGCTCTTTGGTAGTGTATGAAGCAGGATAGTGCGATGTTTTCAGCTTGGGTGGAACAAAGTTCTTTTCCTGCCTGTGAGCTGGACTGAGCACATGGCATCTCAAGAGACATAACCAAGGTGCAGCTCTGGGCACCAAGCTGGTCGCTGCCCCCTGAGGGGTTGCGGTAGGCAGAGTGGCAAGTTTTACCAGACAAGACCTTCTCCTCCCGGAAGCCACCACGGCTTCCATCCTTGCCCCTCACGTGCCCGCATCAGTGACCAATGCCTCTCTTCACCCATCTGCTCCCTCCAGCCCCTTCTCTGCCCTTCACCCCAATGGAGGTTGCATTCAGACCCAGCTCCCATCCCATGTTGCAGAGGACGCTGTTAAAGCTGCCTCCCTGTGCCCTGGAATGAACCTGAGCTGTTGAAATGTCAGACTTGATTTTTGGTGGGTGCAAACACTGATATTTTGTCTGCTGCTCCTTCTAGTTCAAGTTCATTTGTCGTGGTGTTTCTTGCAGATGGTTACAATAAAACTGCAAATGGTTTCCCTACAAAAAAAGAAAGAAGGAAAGAAAAAAAACTCCCTTTTTGGTTTCTTAAGTGCAACTTAAATATCATAGTTAGGAAGTACACTTAGGATTTTATGTTAAACTCTTCAGTGAAGTACTTGTAGTTTCACTCACCTGGTTTTTGAAACAAATTCAAGTCTCTTTGGGAGGGAAATGTTCCCTCTGCAACTCAAGGAAGAGGAAGAATCTTTTTTGCAGAGCCTTAGGCAAAAAAGGYTATGTGCACTAAATAATAATAATGCACTAATATTTTCAACACTCTTCCTGGTCATTGCATTAATCATCACGCATAAGAAGTAGCAGACTTTCTGATCTACTTATAAWTTATTTTGCATATTTGCTCATATTTCTAGCTTTTTTTCCATCTAGCTCACTAGATCATGATGGGATAATTTCAGAAAGCCTACAGCTAAATTCTCTTCTAACTGCAATAACTCCCTGCTCTGAACAGTAGGACATCTATTCCATACTAATATAAGAAAAATAAGAACAAGTTTTCTCTGCAAGAGATTCCTCTCTTGGTCCAGTCRGATTTTCTAGGTGGAGGGATGAAAATGGCTTTTGAAACACAAAAGTGTGTTACAGATGATTCTTCTCCAGGATTTGTCATAGTCCATTAGCAGCTATCTAGAAATATCAGTGTCATAATGTGTTGGCAAWGCACTCATCTGTGCATTGTATGAATGTCTTTTCATGTAACCTTACCGTCTGGCTCAAACAGCTATGCAGAAAGGCTGTGTAACGGGAAAAGATCAACCTTTAAACTTTCAGGCTACAAATACCAGTAAAAGAATAATATACTGTACATATACTGGCCCCTACACAGGTCTACACTGGATAGAAATGCTCATCAACCCATGTGCCTGCACTACATCTGCACCTTTTGTAGTCTAGATATTCTTTTAGCTTCATTAAAATCCCTTGCTATACATGGAATTCACGACCACAGTGTTCACTGCAGTTCAAAGTAAGATACAGGTCTCATCTTTGCTTAATAACATCACTTTTTTCTTTAAACTTGTGTTCAGTTTGGCATACTTAATTGTAGAAACCTGTATGCTCCATCRTTGTAAGGCATTACTATTAGATATTTCTGTAAATCATTGTTCATTTTAAGGATCAAGTGAGTAGGAATTTGCTTCCAAGGCATTTTCAACAAAGTACTGTCACCTAACTAACTGCTGATACCTCTTAATTACACGTGGCTTTTTTTTTTCTGGAGATTTATACATAAATCTCTTGATAATCCCAACAAATTCTTAATGTCAGAGAGTTAGTCATTTACCTTACAGTGCAGTTATAACTGGTCCCTGGGGGCCACGTCCCCAAGCCAGGCTGCTGAGGGTGGCCTATGAGCGCGGGAACGGTGCCCGGCACGCCAGGGTCACGAGTCCTGAAACTCGTCTGGCTGTTCTAATATTTCTAATAAAAACTGAGGTAGACATTTTATATTGTAAAAAGTGTTCAAATTATTTCGGTATTTGTTTTGATTAAAATTTCCATTACACGTGCTTTTCATTATGCAACTCAATTAGTATATAAAAGATTTTCTGTTTAAAATGTTCAAATGAGCATAATTGTTCAATTTGGAAAGATTACAATGCTTTTATTTAATTAACACTGCAATAAATACTTCATTTTGTAATGAACCCCATACTTTTGGGCTATTAACCATTCAATAAATTTACAGTATGGAAGGTTCTTTATGGGGAAGAAGATAAATAAAGCCATTTAAATGAATGTGCAACAGCTATGATGCTAAGCAGCAAATTATAGCTTTTTGCTTCCCATCCTCTGGAGTTGTACCTCGATTACAAACATATGGGAATGTAATAAACACTATACATTTCAATTACTATTTTGAACATGAGTTACACAACACTCTCTCAAACTTGCTGCACAGAAATGCAGTCTGCATTCATGGCATCCAACCGAAAAAAGAAGATGAAATAAATTTTCTTCTGTCTTTCCCCTTCCCCTTCTCCCAGCCTATTCACAGCTTATTTGGGGCCACAAACTCTGATTGGGATTTTCAGGTTTGGATCTAGGCCTTTTGTTGCTTAATGAGAATAAAGGGAATCATAGACCTCTGTTCAATACGCTGTTATTTACCGTAGCGATCTGGTGAAGGAAAATTCCCCTGGTAGTGCTGTGGCAAAGTAATGCAAAGTAATTAATGAAACAACAGCAAACACGAGCTTTACAGAACAGGAATATAGCGCTAGTGGGAATGTAGTTCTCCAGTGGGTTAGTGAATTAAGAGCCTTCTTTCTGATGACAACAACATGCGCATCTAAATCTGGAGATCAGGAAGAGCTTCAAGATGGAAAGAATATCTCTTTCTAGCAGTGGAAATACTGCCCTGATTCACATGGATCATCCCAAGTCCCCACAGGCTGGACAGGCTGGCTCACCTGGGTGCCAGCAACACGCTAAGGGCCTGCGGGTCCCAGCAAAGCCAGCGGGACTTGGGCACTCTCGGCACTTGCAGAAGCTGTTTGGCCTCTTGAGTTGTTATCCCGGGCTGTCTGGGAGCTACCAGGTCTACCCACTGTCATTGCCCTGGTAGGAGGATCTAGGACCATGGAAAAGGGCTCACTGCTGGCAGTATTTTGGGTCACTGCATGATTAGATGCAAGGACCTAAAGTAGAGGAGGACAAAACTACTAGAGGTCTACRGGGCAGCTCAGCCAAAAAGCGCATCAAACTCCAGTTTGCCAAAAACCACAACATAACCGGTAAAAACATCTTGTCTGTGACCTTCACTGGAAGAAAGGGCTCTTTACAAAACTGGGATATCATTTAGGAAGAGGGATTCATCCAAGCTTTCACGAGACAAAATATTGTATTGTTTTATTGGCTGAGCCAGGCCATCCCTCATCTAATCCATATGTTACACTCCAGAATCTTTAAATGAAAACAAAAAGAAAATGCTTTGTAAATGCATTAGACCTTTTAGTTCATCCTTCTGAAAACTACTGGACAGCAGCCTCTTGCACCGTCCACTCGAGTCCCTCTTCAGGTGTCACACTGTGTTTACAGTATCAGTTGTTTACAGTAATTGCAAAATTAAAACAAGCAACACAACCATGTATTTAGGCATTCCTTATGAACTGAAACTACCCAAGAAACTACTTGAAAAACTTTGATGGGTGCTCTAGACTTGTTTAAACTGAAGGACTTACTTTCCTTCTGAACCTGAAAATAAGACATAAACAGCACAGAAATTAGAAAATGTATAMTAATGTAGATGATTTAGAAAAAGTATGGGTGAAAAGAAAAAGAACTGGTGTTGAAACTTGACTTTTTTTTTTCTTAAGAACATTTAAAAGTCCTAGGTATACCTGAGAACATGTAAATGTTAAAAATGTTGCCTTTTTCATGCAGTCTAGCCACCTGTTTCTGTATATTTTCTGGAGAGGGGAAAAAGATAGACTCCTGTTGAGCAAAAATAAATTGTGCAGTTTGTGGGAACTTTAATAAAGATGAGTGATTTTTAAAGCAAGCACTAAGGCATAAATGTTTAACACAAGAGCCTCTTTCTTATGGAAGCTTTGAATAAGGACATGCCTGTTTTACACTGCAGATTTACAAGGAGGGGGGAGCAAACTATTTTGAAATATCCCCTGAATAGTCTGATCAATGAAAGTRTTAAAATCAGATTAAACACTCAACAAGCCATGTCCTGTCCTATCCATGTTTATTAGTTCCTAACACTTGCAAACCTAGTGAGCCCTGCAGACATCCTCCTCACGCATTGCAGGGACACTGGTCCCTGCATAATGCAGTTATTCAACTTAGGTAGGAAAAGAAAGACTGTGATGTCCATTAAAGTCTAATTCAAGCGCCTGATTAATCAGTACACTTAAGTAGATACTATATTTCCTGGAACTTAAACTCTAGGCTACAAAGTGGTTTAAATCCACTTCCACTGCAACAAAAAAATCAAGTGTTCAGTCTGATACTGAGTTTTTCTTCTCATTTCAGGCCATGGTAATTACTTTTTTTTTGTCTAATGAAAACTCTTTCTTCCGTAGTTACCTGGTATTGTGAAGTCCAAACACAAAAGCCACGTATCCCCCCAAATTGCATTCTCCGTGGCTTAGCCTCTGAGCTCGCCCCCAGCCTCGGCACGCGGGCCAGGAGAAGCCTCTTCCAGAGCTCGGGTGCTAAGGACACGTGGCAGCCCCACCTTTCATCTGACTGTCAGGGATACTAGTCTAGAGCACAAGCTGGCACTTCCCTGCACCCCGTCATCCTGGCAAAGAGCTTCCTGTTTACCCAAAATAGGTTGATTTTGCTTTGAAACTTCCTTTTTTCATCAATCATATTCTGCTTCTGAAAAACTCTTTAYACCTTTTCCTCTTTACTCTCTTTACTTTTTTATTTTTAGGACAATAAAAACTCTAAAAGCAGTGATTAGATTCTTTCTCATGCTGTCTTCCCTTTTATGTGGAAGCAGCATCTTGCAAAAATCACCAAAATGATCWTTCAAAATATTATGGACCAAACATTCTCTTTCTTTTATCTAATGTGCATATTGGAAGCTTAGAACTCTGCCGTTGAGATACTTCTGAGTTACATGACCAGCAGGTAGTGCCTCAGATGGATGGCTTGTCCTTTACCGTGCTTGTATAGACCAGAGGTTGAAGTCTCATACGCACCAGCACTCACCCAGCAGCCCGATCTGCTCTGAGATGCCTATCTGTAAACCAGGCATTCCTTCAAAGTTATAAACCTCTGGAAATTGTGCACTGGTCAGAAATCCAACACTCCAGTCCAAATTTAATCTCACACAGAACATCCCCAGTGCTTTATTCTGCTGTGAAAGTGCCACAGGATCTGGCTTTCCTTTTGACACCTTTTTTCCTTAGGTGACAGGGAATCAGTCATATGAGGTTAAATAGGCCTTTTTCTTGCCAGCTGCATCATCTAGGGTCACCTCAGAATCACTCAGTAAGTTCAAGAGATAGAAGGAGGTTTTATATTGCCTGTTACAAGAGATAAACTAAAGTCTCATTTGCCCTTACCAGGCAAAAGGGAGCCCACGCTGTCTAGGTTGTGCCTGTCCTAGAAAGTTGTGGGCCAGGGCATTATGAAATGAGGAAGATTAAATGTGGTGCTATTCTAAGACCATTGAAGGAAGACTTCAATTTCTTGTGTAAGGCTGAGAAGATTTGAGGGTTTTTTTTTAAAAAAAAAAAAGTGAATGTCTTCTCCCTCCCTTTTTTTTTTTAAATTCTTTTCATATTTTCTTTAAGAAAGTAGATTTTTGACCAGTTCTGTTTTCCCAAATTTGCCCTGGCCTCCAAATACAGAGGTCCTTGGCAGCCCCGTGCCCTCAGGATGGGAGGGCTCATGGACGGGCAGCCAGAGGAGCCAGCCCCTTAGAGCATCTCGTAAATGGGAGAGCAGCTGCAGGTGAGCAAATGTGCCACCTTCTGGAGCCTGGTTTGTCCTTGCGCCCTTACAGCCTGAGGCTGTTTCATATCAGCATCTTATTTGTAATGCTGTAAATAACATGCACCAGCTTTCAAATGGAAGTTATGAAAAAATATATAAATATTTTAATAGGTTACCCCACATCATTGAAGTTTCTGAAGGACTGTAATTCGGGAACCTTTCTTTTTTGCTCCACTCCATGCAAAATATTTCAGTCTTAACTCTCTCAGAGGACACTTATAAGTTATGATGAAGGATAACAAGTTTCAGGTGGGCAGCTGAATATGTGCAAAAAGGAAAAAAAGCACAAGTGAGGCTGACTATGCACTGGTGAAGCATCAAATATGTATTTACTTTCATGGGTTCAGGATGCTGGGATAATTTACGAGCAGCTGAGTGAAGTGGAGCCGTGAGTGAGTTCAAGTGGTCATCCCAGATAAGTTTAAAAAATTTTAAAAGAAAGGGAAAAGAGAACAGGGCTGGCCTGCRTTTAACTGCTGGAGATGTTGCCTGTCACGTTGGCCCACGTATTTTATCTGTGCAATAAGAAGTAAGGGGGGCCGTAGTGCTCATGTTAGCCAGTGATGGCAACGCAGGGATCTTCTGCTCTGGGAAYTGCCCATCTCGGCAGCACGTGAGCAGAACATGTTGGGATGCCACAAGTATGCGGGTGACATTTATGTAACCCTCAGCCTTTGTAGGAAGGAAAAAAAAAAATGGCCTTTGTTATTCAGATTTGACTCCGTACCAGATGGTATGAATAAATGTTTGCAATGCCAGCGGTGTTCAGCTTGGCTGATCGATTTTGTCATATTCCCAAGGAGGCAGAGAAAGCTTAAATAACTCATTCAGGATGTAGAAAATATTTTCCTTTTCCTGTGGCAATAGTATTAGGGGGAAGTGATGCTATTCTAACTGCCAGCTTCGTGCTTTGTGGAATGCCTGAATTATGTAAATATTGATCAGGCTTTTAGTCAAACTTACACAGTTCACTGCCAGTCCCTTCATGTATTTTTAATTCCCAAAGATGCATACAGCACAGTGCTCACTATCTTCCTCCTTTTTTTAAAGTATTACTGCTTCTTTGACTAAGCAGAGCTGATGTAAAAGTTCTTGATCAAATCTTCTTTCAGCTCCATTCTGGTGGACAAATGCATTTTATGCCATAACAATTTGCACCAAACAAAAACATTATTTGGCTGGTATGACCTGATTACAATAATAGTTTTATTTCTTATGTGTGGAATATGGTGCCTAGCACACTGGCCTTATGCTGACTCAGGCCCTCTAGGTTTACAGTATGAATAAAAACAGGAAAGCAATTTATTTGTGGAGCTAG
Organism: Eudromia elegans; assembly: GCA_003342815.1. Classification (NCBI taxonomy): domain Eukaryota; kingdom Metazoa; phylum Chordata; class Aves; order Tinamiformes; family Tinamidae; genus Eudromia; species Eudromia elegans. The sequence goes on along the minus strand of PTEX01000011.1, from coordinate 4,769,288 downwards.
AGGAACATGGTGTTCCTGTTCTTTAAAATTTCCCCCTTTCTCCTCAGGACCCAAGCTGGTAGGTCTCAAAAACACAGGCACCAAGAGCTTTCTTCTGAAGGGATCAATCCTGAGACASCACATCCCAAGCCTTAAGCCCTTAATATTTGGTCAGGTGCCTTGTTTCATAGGGAACCCACTAAAGCTGTGCCACAGAGCCCAAGYTGCTATTTGGGTGCAAAATTTCAATGGAAAGCAAGTCAGTTGCTCTGCATCAGTACCACAGCGTGTGGCAGTTGCAGTTTCTGCATGCAGAAATCAGCCAAAACACCTACTGACCTGTCAGGAGGAAAAATAAATGTCTGCTTGTTTGTCATGCAAGATCATTGTTMTTTTTGCAATGTCACTTAAATGGCACTCACGTCCAGCTTTAGTTAAAACTCACGGTCRACTTTATCCTTTCTTTACCACTTACGCTACATTGTGGTGTCTATGAAACCTCTGCACGTCTCCCAGTCCTTGGTGTCCCTAAGACGGCGCTTATCAGATGTGCTCCTGCAGCACATGCCTCCCTATCTTATCAGCCCCTAGCAAAGCCTCAAGATAATCTTTCTATGTTTCCTGAAGTGAGAGATATACAGAACTATTTAAATATTTGTGTCCACAAAACTATTATTACAAGGGAAAAAACCCTCTGGGACAAATTCGGAGATGAGTAATTCCACTGCAACCAACGGAGCAAAGATGTATTCACAATATTAACTTAGGGAGAAAATCCCCTATCCCCATCCTACCTGAATTTATAACAGATGCACGAATACACGTTGGGATATATACCTTGTGAGGGCAGAACTGTCAGCACACTGCTCAGGACTGCACTGCAGCTTGTACATGTGGTGTCCACCTGGGCTTTTCCTGACAATGCTCTTGATTTGCGGTGTGGGAAACTCCTGGGTTCAAAGCTAATCTAGTGTCTTTGTGTTCTCTTATGAGATCTTTTTAAGCTTTCCTCTGTAACTCTTACACAGCTTCTGGGGTAGCCACATCGTTGGTTCCACCTCCTTTAAGAATATGGAATTTATTTTCRCCAGTGCAGTTACATACTAAGGGAAAAGGACCAGTGTGGAGCGTTATGATGTGTCACAGCAATGTTGTTCAACTGCCCGACTCCTTATGTTTGCTCTCAAAGTCAATAACGTACCATTAGACATCAATTTCACCAAATCCGAAAAAAAATACCAGAAAAACAAAAACCACACCTAATGCTACAGGTTCTTAATTACCTCAGTTTGGATTCTCATTTACTGTTTCTACCATACTCTTCCAGGCMCCCAACCGTGCCCTTTTCCCAGCCTACCCATGCAAGTCCATGCAATTAACACTATGGAGACGTTATGGAAYGGCTTTGCTTTCCATGTTACTTAGTCCAAAGAAAGATAACCAAGTTTTTCCCTCATTTGCTTTCCCAGGTCAGGCRCCTTAGGGAACCAAGCTAGACCATCCATCTCCTCGTCCTTCCAACCTGCATTGCCTGAAGGCCTCCAATGCCTTCTCCTCGTTCCTCAGCCTTGTCCTATCTCCATTCCCATGTCCTGGCGTTCAGRCTATTTCCTAAGTCAGCAGCTGGGACTACCTCCTTTTTCAGGGCAAGCTGGAAATAGTTTGTTTTGAGTAACTTAATCATACAAATTTGTTCCAAAAGAGTCTAGAGAAAGAGCCCACTAGGCAAGGTGTTTCAACACTAAAAAGATATGTTATACCTTCAGTTATGAAAAAGAAGAAGTATTTGGGACCTAGAGCTGATTCTAGGGTTTAGGGTGTCTTTTACAAGGAACAAATGACAGCCTATATTACTTATATGGACAATCCACTAGGAAATAGATATTTTATTACTTGTTAATGTTATAGACATACCTCAAATAAATTTCCTTATATAATTTAGCTAAGTCACTTTTTTACAGTAGATGGGAAAACAGAGCTTGTAACAGGAAAACTGCATAAGAACTTTTTCTTATAGTTTGATSTAATTTCTTACAAAAAGATACTTACGCTGACAGGCAATACTTGATATGTTTAAGAATTTTACCATTTGCATTTTCTTTTGCAATGCAAAACCACAACAGCTCCAATATTCAGGGATGGGAGAGTGAAGAGCCCYGACCTGTAATACTCTTGCCCCTAATTCCATAATTTTGGACACAAAATTCATTAAGAGCTACTCTTACGCATTAAGCCGTGCGGGAGCGCTCTGTCCAAGGCATCTGCCGCATCCTGAGCTCGTCGATAACAGAGCTTGGCTCCCTGGACTTTGACAGGCAAAACGGCTCCGTCCTCCATGCGGCGCGTACCAGCCCCTTTGTAATTTAATGCTGGCATCTTTGACAAGGTAGCTGCATTCTGTCTCCCAGCATGTTGTATATTTTAAATGCTGTTGTACAACTGCTAGCCAGACCGCACAGTATAAAGTAACGGCTGAACAGAAAAAGAGCTTCAGTACTGAGAGGCAAACCACAGAAGTCTTGGCTGAGCATCCCAAACTTCTAATGCTTATCGGAGCCTCCCGAGAGCCCCCTCCTCCGCAGCCCCGAAAATCCCACCGCCAACTGTCCTGATCCTCATTAAGGTCCCATCACTGTCATTTGCTCATTGCTTTGCAGCAGCAGCAGCCTCTGCAATCTGTTTGGCACTTCCCAAACACACTACAGGACACGGCTTGCTAGTGTTCCCCCCACCTCTATTTTTTAACTTGTTTTTGCCTGAGGGAAGGGAAAGAGGCATGAGCTGCTCTGGAAAATTGCAGAATTAGTGCAAACCCAACTCCATTCATGTGCAGTAATGTGGTAGCCTTTGATGAGAGCTGGAATCTGGCCTCCCCGGCCCGTTAGGGGTCCTTTTATTATTTGTCACACCATTAGGTCTCCAATCCTGCCTGCCTTCATTGGAAACATTTAAGCAGCTCCATTAGGTTCAAAGAGATGTGGTTTAAAAGTTATGCCCGAGAGCTTGCGCCTTAGCAGGGACAAGGACACTTACACACGTGACACGAGTGAGCATCAGAATACTGCAGGGAGGTTAAATACAGCTCCCTGCATAACTGATTACACCCAGCACTACCTGATGGCTGGAAACTTCACAAACTTTTCCTTCCCCTCCCCGTTTCTGTCGGGTTTGCATCTGCTGGAGCTGGAGCACAGCTGCATTTCACAGCCCAGCTGTCAAATGCAGCGTTAAAGACACCATACATATCTCCTGACAGAAATACCATCACTGCTCCTTCTCGCTGCCAAGAACCGCTCCTGCAAAAACCGGGTCTTTTTCTCTTGCAGTTTCTTGGAATTGGCCTGGGACCATGTACAGGCTTCATCATGCACCATGTAATCAAGACTTTATCTGAAAACGCACTAACCCGGCCAAAGGACAGAAATTAGAGGTATAATAGCACACACTCTATCACAGGATCAGCATTTTTTTCACTAATCCTCTTCTCCCTTCCCTTCTCTTCCTCCTCCGTTTGGCTGCTCTCTGTCTATTAGTTGCCCATTTGGCCTCCTGGAACAGATTAATCCGCTTCCTTCCTCTTGTTCTCATTATTGTGCTTCTCCCGTTGTTTGCAACGCTTTAATCGCATGTTATGATTTATGAGCCCTATCTGCAATCGCAGCGCCCAGTTTCCGAGAGGCTGATTAGGTGTGAGAGCGTAAATGG